>CP139506.1:143319884-143919884 GCA_021014915.2 Artemisia tridentata subsp. tridentata
TATGAAAACTTGTCATATTTAACCCTAAACTTTTGTGACTTGTTTAAATACACCCTAAAGCCATATTATGATTCACTAATAACTTAAACTAAATGAGAATATGGAAATCTTACTAATTATGGAAATCTTACTAATTATGGAAACTTACTAAATATGGAAACCTGCTAAAAATGGAAAGTTACTTAAAATGGAAAGGTTTGTAATTCTTTTCTACCCCTCTAGGTGTGAAGAAGGAGAGGACATGATCCTTTGCATCTTATTCTTTTGGTTTGTGCTTTGCTTTGGAATAAGGTACAGATATTCTGCCCTTTTAATAAGGTGCCTTCAGTCTCTTGAACACTGATTTGATTTGACCTTGACCTTTGCTATGAACCTTTGACATTTGAACCGTTGGCATATGAACCTTTTGTTATGAATCCTGTGATATGAACCTTGACATTTGGACTATGATTATGACTATATGAACCTTTGTTTTGATATGACCCCTTAACCTTTGACCCCAGTTTGATACTACGAGCCAAATTTGTTTCCTAGCCATGAAGGTAACATGGCCGTGTCATTGATGCACCAATGGCATGACTCTTGTGTGGTCAGAGTGATTAACCACACCGTCCCCATTTTGATTTGATATGAGCTCACTATGATTTGTTATGGCCTATATGATTTGTTTGGGGGGCGTATGGATGCATCCTAGATATGTTCTGATATGATATGTTTTGATATGATATGATATGGTGACTGGGGCTGGGTGCAATCCACTCCTTTCACAAAATATGGGAGCTAGCTACTCCATTTGAAGAATGAGGACACCCCTTATATTATCTGATTATCTGAGAGGTCTCCCCTCTATATGATTATGAAGATATGATATGATATGTGATATGTTATGATATGGGCTCGTGGTGGATGACTGTCCTAAACCTTACTCTTTATTTCCTTTTCCTATATCTCATTCCTTATGATATGTCTGTTCATTTCCATTTGATTTTGGTTTCCGTTTATTATATTTCTGTTCACTGGGCTTTTTAAGCTCAGCCGCATTTCTTTTCCTGCGGCAGGTTTTAGTAGGAAGCCAGGAGCTTGGGTTTGCTTTGGGATGAGAGATTAGCTTTTGAAGACGATACCTTAGTTTTAGTATTCATTTATGTATGACTACGTAGATTTGGTATATTTTCCTTTGTAATATTGTAAACCATTTGTATTATGTAAGTCGTATGTTATGCTTGCCTTTGATATGTCACCATTTCGTGACACTTCTACCCTTGCCGGGTTGGGGTGTTACATGTTTTCTCCGCCGAGAAGGGAGCTTGTTTATCTAGTGAAGTAACTCTCGAGTTGGGTACTCGGGGAGTGGAGTAGGGCGGAGAGGAGCTCCGTGACCGAACCACTATAAACCATCGTGTTCGGTTTGCGCTTTCTTTTACTTATTGTTTTACTGTATGTTTGCATTATATGTTTGCTTGTGTTGTGACTTGTTGATAATACTTGTGTGACAACATGTTTTAGTTTATGCTAGTCATAAACTATAATTGACATCTTTCATATTAGAACAAGCTAAATTGAAAATTTGATACAACAAGTTTTAAGTTTTTAAAACAGGAACGTATTCACCCCCCATCTACGTTTTCACAATTGGTATCAGAGCCTCGTGGCTCTTATTTTCAAAACAAATGGTTTTTAAAATGGAGTACGATCCATGTATCAAATTACCATTGATGTTAGACCCGTTTCCCAGGTGTTGGGACCCCACCATAGATGGAATATGCTAAGACTTAATGTGATTGGTTGGTCAACAAAGTTATGTGGAAGTCAAACCCGATGGTCAAATTAATAGTCAAAGTATGACTAATGTAGGAATATAAGATATGAGGAATAAACTAAAGGGACCTAGATTGCCAAGTGTTAATTATGTGATATAAGTTAGTTGTGGCTAAAATAAGAAGAAAGAGACTAGAAGGGCCATTCTTGCCATTATCCCAAAGATACCACCTAACTAGTATATCTAGCTTATTCTAGACATTTCTCTCATTATGGAGAAAGATGGAGGCCGGTTCTAGTGAGAGGAAAAAGGAGGGAAAAGCTAAGTGATAGATCAAGAAGAAGGAGATGAAGTCTCATGTTTATGATCCTTACTAGCTATGATTCTCCTTCAAGTAAGTATGTCCTTGATGTTAGTTAAGTTATAGTTTAGTGGGTTTTCATCATATGATCAAGATATGATTATATGATGATATGGGTTGGAAGGTAAGTGTATTTGATGGGTTATGTTAACCCTTGTTTATGTTATTGATTGTTATGTTGTTAGGTTTTGGTTAATTGTAGAAGATGATGATTATGATGATGATGATGGTTAGAAGATGTTGTTGGTGGGATTTATATTAGTAGCCTAGCTTGGATTGAAGGTAAGTAACTCTCCCTAAAACATGTGTTATGTATGTATTTATCATGTATGTATTGTGGTGGCGTAAGGGCATAGGAGTTGGGTTAGTATGGTTGTAAACTAAGGATGGATGGCTAGTGACCTTGGATAAGAGTATGTTAGTTGTCGGCTTTGGACTAGTTAAGGTATGTTGTGATTATGGTTATGATGAATGGATGTGATTACGTTATGAAGTCAGATATGATATGAGTGGTATGTGGTAGTTTAGAGGTTTTTATGTGATTATGATACTTATGTGAAAGTATGTGTATGATATATGTTTTATGATGGGTTACTTACTAAGCGTAAGCTTATTCTTTAGTTGTCAATGTTTTTGTAGGCTTAAGTGCGGCGGAATGGAAGGCTTGGAGTGTAGCATAAGAGTTTGGAATGGATTTGGAAGATAACAAGCATTAGGAGCTAGGTAGAATACCGAGCTCAAGTGTCAAGGTTGTACCCCCGAGAGTCTTTTATTGATTTGTAAAGTGTAGTCGAGTGTCAATTTGTATGTTAGAAAGGTCATAACGATTTGGGAGTCTATCGATGGGTCAAAAATGTGTTTTAAGTGTTTTTGAGTAATGATAATGGGGTGTTTGGTTTAAGCGTGTTCGTACCCATTTTGGGTTGTAAACGAGTCAAGTGCCCTTGGAACATGTTTGTTATGTTAATGTAATGCTTTTGGTAAAGTTTGGGTGGGTAACGGTGTGTCCAAGTGCGTTAAGTGGTTTATGGTCAATGTTTAAGGGGGGTGTTTGGCAAAAGGGTAAATGTACCCATTTTGGGTAGTAAACGGGTCAAGTGTCAATGGAATATGTTATATATGTTAAAGTAAAGAATATGGTCAAGTTTGAGGTGTTGTGGAAGCCGTATGTGGCATTTGTCATGAAATGGGTTAAAATGGGTTATGGTGCATAACCCGTCAAATTTTAAAGTACCATTTCGGTTTGACTGAGTATGTAAATGATTTTTTATGTCATGTTAATGGCTTTGAGTGATTTTGGTGTGGATATTAGGTAGCACGGGTCTCTTTAGTGTCTTGGTAGACTACTTTTGGTCTGTGTAGACTACTTTTGGTCTGTGTAGACTACTTTTGGTCTTGGTAGACTACTTTAGTGTAGAAGGTAGACTACTTTAATCTGAATGGTCTTATCGATATGTAAAGTCTTTTGTTCATGTATGGGTCATGGTTCAAGCGTTTCCGCGTAAAAAGTCAAAAAGTTTTGAATTTTTGGTCTAAGTGGTCACGGGGCGTTACAACTTGGTATCAAAGCCAGGTTTAAGTGAATTAGGTTTCCTTTAGGTTGCCTAGTCTTAAACCATTCGTAAACGCGTTAAGTTTAAGTTTAAGAAAGGCGGGCTAATACTTTGTAAGTTATAGGATATGAGTGTCGAGTTTGAAACGAATGATGTGATTGCTATATGGGTATAATGATAGGGACTTAGGGAGGTGTCTTATGTGATATATGTTGCGGGAGACTTGATGTGTGAGTGATAGGATTACCGTGCACCTCGGGCTGTCTCGGTAATTATTATATGATTATGTGATTGTGTGCTATGGTAGTTAGCGAGGGCGAATGGATGTAATAAGTTGTGTGGTGGCTTATAGGGAATGTGACTAATAGTGAAAGTGCGTAACTTATGTGATAGTGGTGACCAAAGCATGGCCTTACGAGTAGTTATACTTAGTATGAGAATCAATAATGAGGTAGTAGAGATGGGTTAGTGGAAGGTTAAAGTATTAGGAGCGTGATTATGAACGTGTGATAACGTTGAATGTGTGAAGTGAAGAGATGAAATAAAAATATATACATAATAAGTTTGTGATGAACTTAGAAAAGTTACAAGATGAGGAAAGGCATAGTAATTGAGTAAATAGTAAAATAGAACGAAACTTCCTAAGTAATAATACCTAAAATGAGATGAATATGTGTGAAGCTAAGGTGTTGACATGAAATAATTATATTACGGCTAAGGCGATTAGCTGTAATCATTAATAAATACTTAGCGTGTTATAATTGACGATCTATGTAAGGTCTACATGTAAAGGAAGCGAGTGAGACTAAAAGAAGAGAGATAAGATATGAAAATAAAAATGTGATGGATTAAAAACGTAAGAAAGAATGAGAGGAGTATGTGTGAGATAAATACGTTGTCTTGAAATTATCATATTACGGCTAAGGCGATTAGCTGTAATCACCATAATGAATGCATGAGTTTCGGTTGGTAAAATGTGAGAAGTTTATATGTAAATGAGTCGAGTGGACTAAAATGTAAAGTAAGAATGTGAAAATGATTAATGAAGGCTAAGAATGCAAGAGGTAAAGTAAAGATGTGAAAATAACTAAAGCGGATTAAGAATGTAAGGAGTGTGTATGAGATAAAGGCGTTGTTCTGAAATTATCATATTACTGCTAAGGCGATTAGCGGTAATTACTATAATAAACGAATGTAATAATGTGTGTGTGGTACTTATGACTTGGATCCGTTGTTAAGGTGATAAAGTGGGAATGTAATGATCCTTCGGGATGAATGTTAAAGGTGGTATCCCTCAGGATGACCAAGTAAAGGAATGTTAAGGAATCCTTCGAGATGAATGTTAAAGATCCTTCGGGATGAAAAGTGTTGCCTTCACCGGCAAGGGGTTGCCTACGTCCATGGCATATAAAAGTATCCCCATGATGAATGCGACAATGTGAAGGATCCAAGTCTAAGAAGAGTAAAAATCATGTAATAAAAACAATGAGAAAATAATAAAAGTTAAATTGGGAATTAGGAGTAGTGGTGTTATGTCGGGAGTACATAACCACTAGTTTATATTTTTTGATTTACATCGATTGGGACGCCTCTCCATGTAAATGAGGAATTATAAACGAGTGGGCTATGTGTTGCCGATATGGCACGAGTAGGGTTAGAGAAGTAGAAAGAGAGAGTTTAGAGTTAGTTAGGAATTGTAAGGACTAAGATAAGAGGGTTAGAATTGGACCATGGCTTTTAGTTGGGACTTAGGAGAAACATTGATGGAGTGGAGAAATTGTAATGATGATATAATGTGCCTTGCGGCGTGGTATAAACATGACGAATGAAAGTAATGAAATGTGAACGTGTTAGTCGAATGTAACTATGATAAGTCAAATAGTGCGAGTTTCTTAAGTAACGAGTAGTCAAGAATGAGGGTAGAGGATAACGCGAGTGAGATGATGATGTGACGGTAATAGGGCGGACTAGAATGATGGTTAGTTGTAATAAGAATGCCTAGTATTATGTAAAATCTGAGCAAGAATTAGATGGTATAGAATTAAACGGGAAGTAGTAGGGATTAAGGATTTGTGATATGTTATAGTATGCATAAAGTTGTAAGATCACATAGATCGTTGCACTAAATAAACTAAGAGTTAAGATGCTAGGAAGGAGATGAGTTATGTGACTAAGTGTGGGATAGTAAAGAATGACAGATTTCGGGGACGAAATCTAAATAAGGGGAGTAGAATTGTTAGACCCGTTTCCCAGGTGTTGGGACCCCACCATAGATGGAATATGCTAAGACTTAATGTGATTGGTTGGTCAACAAAGTTATGTGGAAGTCAAACCCGATGGTCAAATTAATAGTCAAAGTATGACTAATGTAGGAATATAAGATATGAGGAATAAACTAAAGGGACCTAGATTGCCAAGTGTTAATTATGTGATAAGTTAGTTCTGGCTAAAATAAGAAGAAAGAGACTAGAAGGGCCATTCTTTCCATTATCCCAAAGATACCACCTAACTAGTATATCTAGCTTATTCTAGACATTTCTCTCATTATGGAGAAAGATGGAGGCCGGTTCTAGTGAGAGGAAAAAGGAGGGAAAAGCTAAGTGATAGATCAAGAAGAAGGAGATGAAGTCTCATGTTTATGATCCTTACTAGCTATGATTCTCCTTCAAGTAAGTATGTCCTTGATGTTAGTTAAGTTATAGTTTAGTGGGTTTTCATCATATGATCAAGATATGATTATATGATGATATGGGTTGGAAGGTAAGTGTATTTGATGGGTTATGTTAACCCTTGTTTATGTTATTGATTGTTATGTTGTTAGGTTTTGGTTAATTGTAGAAGATGATGATTATGATGATGATGATGGTTAGAAGATGTTGTTGGTGGGATTTATGTTAGTAGCCTAGCTTGGATTGAAGGTAAGTAACTCTCCCTAAAACATGTGTTATGTATGTATTTATCATGTATGTATTGTGGTGGCGTAAGGGCATAGGAGTTGGGTTAGTATGGTTGTAAGCTAAGGATGGATGGCTAGTGACCTTGGATAAGAGTATGTTAGTTGTCGGCTTTGGACTAGTTAAGGTATGTTGTGATTATGGTTATGATGAATGGATGTGATTACGTTATGAAGTCGGATATGATATGAGTGGTATGTGGTAGTTTAGAGGTTTTTATGTGATTATGATGCTTATGTGAAAGTATGTGTATGATATATGTTTTATGATGGGTTACTTACTAAGCGTAAGCTTATTCTTTAGTTGTCAATGTTTTTGTAGGCTTAAGTGCGGCGGAATGGAAGGCTTGGAGTGTAGCATAAGAGTTTGGAATGGATTTGGAAGATAACAAGCATTAGGAGCTAGGTAGAATACCGAGCTCAAGTGTCAAGGTTGTACCCCCGAGAGTATTTTATTGATTTGTAAAGTGTAGTCGAGTGTCAATTTGTATGTTAGAAAGGTCATAACGATTTGGGAGTCTATCGATGGGTCAAAAATGTGTTTTAAGTGTTTTTGAGTAATGATAATGGGGTGTTTGGTTTAAGCATGTTCGTACCCATTTTGGGTTGTAAACGGGTCAAGTGCCCTTGGAACATGTTTGTTATGTTAATGTAATGCTTTTGGTAAAGTTTGGGTGGGTAACGGTGTGTCCAAGTGCGTTAAGTGGTTTATGGTCAATGTTTAAGGGGGGTGTTTAGCAAAAGGGTAAATGTACCCATTTTGGGTGGTAAATGGGTCAAGTGTCAATGGAATATGTTATATATGTTAAAGTAAAGAATATGGTCAAGTTTGAGGTGTTGTGGAAACCGTATGTGGCATTTGTCATGAAATGGGTCAAAATGGGTTATGGTGCATAACCCGTCAAATTTTAAAGTACCATTTCGGTTTGACTGAGTATGTAAATGATTTTGTATGTCATGTTAATGGCTTTGAGTGAGTTTGGTGTGGATATAAGGTAGCACGGGTCTCTTTAGTGTCTTGGTAGACTACTTTTGGTCTGTGTAGACTACTTTTGGTCTGTGTAGACTACTTTTGTGTAGAAGGTAGACTACTTTAATCTGAATGGTCTTATCGATATGTAAAGTCTTTTGTTCATGTATGGGTCATGGTTCAAGCGTTTCCGCGTAAAAAGTCAAAAAGTTTTGAATTTTTGGTCTAAGTGGTCACGGGGCGTTACAATTGAAGCGGAATATAATATGAAAAATGTTTCGCTAAGTATACTTAGAAATTTTGTTGTTAAATGTTACTTTGTATACAAGCTTGAAGATGTCTTTGTAAAATCAAAAGAAAAGATTTTTCAAAAGAATTTAGTATCAAGTGTTACGATAAATACGATTTTGAAAGGAGTGTTTGGGATAACTATTAATTTAGTTAAAATATCCCTTAGTAAATAATTTGATAAGTCACTTAAGTAGAAATGATACTAAAATAGGAAGATATTCATATATGTAAAAGAAACTAATCAAGCTTGATGCACATCGTCATGTTTAAACACAAAGTGATGAAAAGTATCCTTCCTTTTATGCTATGCTATGTGACTACTTGTTTTAGCTATTTGCATACATGTTGTTTGCTTGTTTAAATGTTGTGATTACACTTGTTTGTTTGTAATACATAAGTGTCAATCTTGCCATGATATTCATTTGCTTGTTTGTCAATTCCCTGTTTATGCACAATAGGACTTTTGCTAGATTTTGTGCAATAAGTTGAAAAATTGTTTTAGATAGCTTTTCTTGCAAATGTTATGCATAATTGACTTAGGAATGAGAACTAGGTAAAACTAGTTAAGTGTCTTGTAAATTGTTGTTTTGCAAAACATCTCTCCAAATGGTTCAAGCGTTGAATTGAGTCACTGCCTCAAAGTATTATCTAATAGTATCTTTGATAGAGTGTTTGGTATAAACAATTTGAAACAATGTTGTGTTGAATTGTTATGTTTTTAGGATATTATCTTGTTGTTAAACATCTATGTGAACTAACTTGACGATGCAGGATGATAACACTTGATGTTATCAATTTACCATGTTTAAGCCACTGTTTGGCTTAACTTCCATATATGGTAAGTTCAAAATCGTCCGTTTGATTTATATGTACACATGTGTTAGAACCTGTGTTTTTGTTTTTAATCAATCATAACCAAGTAGTTACATATGTTTTAGGACAATTTTCAGGAATTGAACGGGTTTCGGGTATTTTGACATGCCCTCTGTTAAGAAATTCCATCTGGCGGATATGACAGAACCAATTTCTGGGTTCCATCTGTTGAACATTTTGGCTCCGCCAAATAGGCCCAACGGATTCCGCGGAACCAAAACCTTGGGTCCGCCTTTGTTATCATTTGGTTCCGCCAGACTAACAGTTAGATTTTTAAATTTTCGTTTAAATCCCTCACTCAAGATCACTCACTTTCATCACTAGGATTCTTTTCACTGATGTTCACTCATATTAGGATTAGGACATCTCACTTGCACCTATAGGATAATCATCTCTAACAATATCTTCAAATTTCAAAAAATGATCCAAGATACCTTTCTCCATAAAGGAAGGAATCCGGAAATTTGTTCCTTGCAATCCACAGGCCACTAAGTATTTGTGATCATTGCACACACTCACTGCATTCTTTTATCCTTTACTCATTCATTAGCTTGATTTGTAAATTGACAACTTCCTAACTAATCCAGACTCACTGTGTGCAAAAATATCATAGATCACAAGTCCAACTTATGGCTACAGATATTGTTGTATATCCACATATGTTGCCTTTCTTGGTTAACATGTCATCCTTCAAGACGATTATGATTTACTTCGAGTCATAACTCACACTTAGGTTATAGATGTATTATCAAAGTCTTGCTATCCTTGAATGCTATCCAATCTCATCAAAGTAGGATTGACAACTTAAGTATTTCGTCCGAAATATTCAAGTAAATCTGACTTATAATTGTAGTCATTAAAAGTCATATCCGAAAGAATCAACACCCAAGTATTTTAACAACACATGTTAAAACACTTATCCTATCACCTAAGTACACTTGTACTTTCACCATCGTTCCATCACATTCACCTCTGTAATATATCTCAGGCTCTAAGCTTCAGATCACATCACACACTAGTTGTACCTACCTATGGGTCACAAGAATTAGTCTCCATCCTTGTTGTTTTCAACATCCATAAAACCTAAGTACTTTCATAGCACAACAAACCCCTACATCACCACAATCCTTATTATCATTTGAATCCATTGCTCAAAAAGCCCTTTGTCCAAACACTCGTTAAACAAACTCAACCATACTTTACCACCTATAGAATTAGAACTTTCACCATCAAATGAGCATGAAGCTCACATTCATTTACACTAGGTTTAAGTAGTATCACTTTCACAAGTTATCAAAGTATCGGTAATACTTTTAACTTTTGCATAAGTTTCATTAAACTTTAAATCAACATTTTAACAACATATGTTAAAATGCAAAGCCAACCTCATGCACCCCAAGTAACAATGACTCTTGAGGAGTATACATAATAAACTCAAGTGAATTCTTCATGTCATCCCTAAGTTTATTTAGGATATGTCTATCCAATTGAAACACCTTGGACTCATATCTTCATTTAGGAAAACATGATGTTTCAGAAAACATTATGCTTAAATCATGCGTTTAGTTTTTATCTTGTTAAAATGATAATGTATATCCTATGCATCATTCTCTCTTTGCAACATGAACGGTTGTGTTACAAGAGATTTCATTACACCTCATTGGGTAAATGATCTTAAACAAACATCTGCAAGTTCTATGAACTAGAGCTTCCCCCTTATCTTGTCATACTTGTTTTCATAAGCATGATGACTTTATCCCATGAGATAATCTTACTTGTTGAAAGATACTATATGTGTCTTTTCAAGCGTACATCATAACCAAACCTTGCTCATAATCTAGTTCAAACCTTGTGCATATCCTACACATCTCTAGAGCATACACAAGATCTATAAAAGTTGGTAACTTTATTCAGATACTTGTTCCAAAGAACTTTCTTGAGAACGTTCTTAACACAAACACATCTCTTGGTCTTAGATGATCAAATCACTTGCATAACACATACTTAAACTCAACATAAAAGATGTCACCCTTTAGATCACTCAACCTTAGATTAAAATCTGTTGACACATTATTGTCAAATTCCCGTGTATAACATGACATCTTCATCACCTTAGTTTTAATAGAAATAGTTGAGTCTCATTAAGGCATGTACTGGTAAATTATTATATACTTCAATAGACAAAAATAGGGATTCCTATCTTTCAGACATGAGAATGACTACTGGAGAACCTATTGCACTAGAAACTCAATTTAACCTTACGGTTAAATTGCTTCCAGCAGAGAAGTTGGGTATGTGGAATCACCCGCAAAAATGGTCGTGTTTAGCCTGAATTGAGCACCGCTAGTAATAGTCTCATATTCATTCTCCAACTTGAAAATTTTGTATTCCTATACTTGCCTAAAGTAAGTATTAAAATATGATATTTTATCTTGTCTTAGGAATATAAATCAACCAAGTAGTAGATGTGATTTTTCTTAGTAAAATCACTTGCATTGCATATACATGTGTTGATTACATCTTATTTGTTTAATACGATTAAGTATCTTGACATTATCATGATAATTATTTGATTGATAGTCAAATGTGTAAACCTTCGAAAGGTTTTATCTGCGTGCTTATATATGTTTCATGCTACTAGATGTTAACATGATTTGCATGATACTTGTTATATGATATTTCTCAAGATTAACATGGTTCTTGTTAACTCACGATATGTCATTTTTAATACATGGTGTTAGATAGCTCTTGTCTTTAGTTGACATTCATTGAGCTTTTTCGTAGGATAGTCTAAATGATGCATGCTTCCAAAATGTTAGAATTGTTTGCATGAACCTGTCGTCTCACTTCTTTTGTGACCTTGTCACACTATTTGTTTGCCATGTGTGCACCTATAATAAGTCTAAGTGCTTTTGGTTTGATAAACATTTAGAAGTCGTTTTATTGTGTTAATTAATGAGTAAGTATGCTTAAGTAACTAAGCATTACATCAAAACAGTTTCACAATGTAAGTATCTCAAACAATGTCATGCTCTCTTGCAATATGATTATTTGTCTTGACGATATGCGGTAGCTTTTTGTCTAGTAGGTGAATATTTGTTTATATAAGATGTTATGATTTCTATCATAATCACATCTTTTGTCATTAACATGTTTATATTGTAGGTTGATAACAAATTACTTGTTATCTCACTTTGTTATGACTATTTTGCATAATTATAATCCATTTATTGCTACGTAGATTAGCAATATGTTTATGGGACCCATTCTCTTGCATATAGCTTTTGAAGCTAATAGGATTAAGTTTTAGAGGCTTGAAATTTGTGTTTACGTATCTTCCAATCAACCTCTTTCCAAATTGCATTATTGCTTCCGCTTTCCTAACAACATTTCCATCACCATTTAGTTATAACATTACACCTCTCATGAGGAAACCACATGCCTCGTCATGCGATCATCTCGCATTGATAGAGAAGAGCTACGTGACTTCAAGGATGAAGTTCTTTGTATGCTAACCAACATCCGCAAAAACATTGCTAAGCTCATCGCTTTCATTAACCTGCAACATCCTAAATACTTTACCTTCATTTTTCATTTGATGCATCACAGATTATGTTGAATGTCTACCAATTAAGGGGGAGAGAAATTCATTCACATAATTGTCTCTTCGCATTAAAGAACATGTACTCATGTTTCTTACATCCTTAAGTACCAACACTTAGGTTCACACCATTTAGTTAAAATCATTTCACAAAATCACAAAGTGATTCAAACCTTATTAACCCAACATCACAGTTTTGAACTAATATCTCGTCAAGAGAAAAACACATCATGTGTTTGACAAACCTCTTAAACAAGAATCATTAAGTCTCCTTAGGCTTTGACTAGGATTAGTGAAACCAAATCCGTAGTTAGACCTTAGCTTGAACCTTCGTTTGATCAAAAACGACAAAACATGACCAAATCAATTCTAGTCTCACGGTAACCTTCGATAAGAAGGACGGAACCAAAATTTGGTTTCGCCTAATCCACGGGTACCTGGTTCAGTTTTTAAACCAAACAACCTTCTCGTAACCAACGAGTCTAGAATTTTCTTGTCTAGAACAACTTCATTGTCTAGAACACCATCATAGGATCTCATCCTTTTCATTCTTGATAAATATCAAGCACGTCATTGTCAGTGCAAACGATATATCAAAATCGTCATTCTCAACACGTTGATCTAACCAACACTCTCGCATCTTATGATGTCATTTTCATCCTCATATAGGTATCTAGTATTTCAAATTATTGCATATGGAATTCTTATTCCTAAGTGATCATTATCTTCACTTCATCTTAAATCCATTCAAGCATATATTATGGCACGTTACATCATCTTTGGTAGATGATAATGTCATAACCTCAACCGTCTTCAAATACTCTTATAGCACTTGCTGTACATTAGAGTTTCTGAATTCACTGCATTCCATTACCTCTTTCACTAATCATCACCACCATGGATTAGCGTAAAACCTACTTCCATCAACCTTTAGTCATCTATTAAGTTACCACCACTAGTAACCAACACCAACACCAACACCAACACCACTCACTTTAATTCCACTTTATATCCTCATCATAGGCATTATTTTGTAGGATTTTATCATATTATATTCTTGTGATTGTAATTCTTGTTAGAAGATTACACTTTATGACATGGTTTGCTAAATAATCATAGTTCTCTGTCTTGAGTTGTTTGTAATTAGATCATTGATATATTGCATCATATATATATATATATATATATATATATATATATATATATATATATATATATATATATACACACACACATATATATACATCTTATTTTTCTTTAAGATGAAATATATTGCACTAATCATCTCATTGTAGGTTCATCATCATATACGCTCGATCGTATATAGCATACTCATCATAGGATGAAGTTTGCATGGATTATTTTTCTTCTTTTATTTTAGGTGCTTCTTGACGTCCTCAAACCAGGAGGAATATCTATCAAGCACTCATATTGCATGGTCTATACACATTGGTCGTATATGGCATAAGACATAGCTTCTATTGCACTCATTTTTGTTTTGTAGGTTCATCTTGACACCCTAGAGCAAGGGGGAGCTTTCGTCAAACATGTATATGATGCATCATATACACGCATTGGTGTATATCACATACTCGTTCTAGGACAAATACTATTTTACACTAACCTTTATTTTTCTAGCTTTCTTATTTCTTGCATCATATACGTTGGTACCCTAGCAACGGGGAGTATAGATCAAGGGGGAGCTACAGTCAAGGGGGAGCATGCACGCATTCTTAATTATTCTCATTCTTCGACACACCTTTGTGTTTCGACAAAAAGGAAAAGATAGTCCAACATAGATTACCCACGTGTATCGTTGGCTATATGCATTTCATTTTTCATATATTTTTTTTCTGTTGCACAACACTAACCTTGATGTAGGTTAAGGATCTAAATTTGATCCATGGACCTGCTAACAACCTAGGGGACGCAACAACCATAGGAGATTGGAGTAGTCTACTTAACTTCACTAGGGATGATGCAAGCTCGCCATTTCGGGGAGAAATGAAGTTAACTCCAAGGACACACCCTTTTTGTTTCGACAAAAGAGGGAGAAAGGTGTAAACGGAGAAAGTAATAGGGGAGAAGAGTATAAACGGAGAAGGTAATGTAAAGGTAGTACGAACACAAGTAACTTTTTACATTTTCCTTTCTATCACGTTTACATATTTTGTCATCATCAAAAAGGGGGAGATTGTTAGTGCAAGCAGTCTCGGTTGTTTTGATTGATGACAAACATGTAACTTGATACATAACGTAAAATGTACAAGTTACTTGTAATCTTATTTTGTCTCAACAATACATTCAACACCTATCGACCTCTCGAGTCCTCATATGATACAACACAGGTTCGTACATGTTTGTTATGTGGCATTATGATCAAACCCTTAACAAACCATTTAGAATGTTTAAAATACGGCTAGGTCATTAAGTATTTTAAAAGGCTAACCATTCTACTTAGAACCTCATTTCACATTTTGCATATACAAGTACTTTAACTTGTACATCATGTTTCCTAAGATTAATAGGATAAGTACACTTTATGTGTCAAACTAACATGATACATATTGGTAAACATATTGGTAAACATGATAAGTATACATAGGACATACATTTATACATTTATGTTTATGTTTTTTAGAAATATACACATGACATCATGGCATACCTCATTAGGAAATCTTTAGATATCTTGGAAGATTTGAAATATATTTTGGAAAGATCTTGAAGCAAAGGAGTTGACTTTGTTAGATTGTGCAAGATATGGAAAGATTTGGTAAACTCTTAGCTGGCTTGTCTTGGTGGAACCAAACAGCCCTTTGGGCGGAACCCATAATTTGGGTCCGCCAAATCCGTGGCCTGTAGGAACAGTTTTCCTATAATTGAGGAGGTTGATCGATACATTGATAAGGTGGTTAAACCTTTGTTGCTTTGTGTATGTGATAAGTTGAGTTAATATGATCAAGTACGCGGAATTTACTTAATCACACTTAGAAGGTTATTTGTGTTATGGAAATGGAACAGTTATGCTTGTGAATATAGAACAAAGAACATGCAATGTTATCACCAAACGATTCAATATTATTCAAGATAATACGAGTGATCTTCAATATCACTAGGGTTACAAAGACCTTGAATCTTATGTTTTCTATGACTTGTGATATTTGTTCTATGTTCTTAAGAGTTATTTTCTAAAACACTTAATAAATCACACACTATTATGTCACATACACATATTTAGCCTAAGATCTTTCTTTTATAACACAAGAAAGATCTTTACAATATTGTCAAGTCTTATCGAACGCATGCTTTGAGAGTGTCAGACATTAAGATACAACATGTATCTATGTTTACAACTTGTTCTGTGAATTTAACATAATGACTGATCACATGGGGTAAGATGTTATCTACCGTGTATTGTTGACTTTAATACACATAATATCTTTTCATACTTACCCACTCAGCAGCAGAATCTTTCAATAGTTATCCTCTTAGTAGTAGAAAGTTAACGTTAGCAGCAGAATCATTCAGCAGCAGAATCTTAACGTTAGCAGCAGAATTGTTAACGCTAGCAGCAGAATCAAATGCTCTAGCAGTAGAATGATACTTAGAATATTTCTTTGAGTAGAACCCGATATTAAACTTCTTGAATATTTAATTCCCAATAATCCTCCCCTAAACATGTGAATCCATTTCAACATGTTTCTGAATTAAATTATGGATTGTGAAGATCTTTCAAACACTTCTGTAGTCAGATTCTTGATCTGAGCTATTTTCTGTTCTTCAAGATTAAATATCTTTCTTAGTAACTCATCTGCTTTCTGCTCTTTGACTTTAACAATATCAATACACATCTTCAGTCTTCAAACATTGACCTAAAAGGTGGTGCAATTTCCTTGGATGGAGGAATTATAAGAGGCAATGATGTTGTGTATCTTGGATGCTTGTTTCAACAAGTGAAATCATCTATCAGCATGCCTTTGCAAGAGATGAACAAACGTGGTGAACTGAAATTGAAACTTTTCTTCATTTGACCTAGATAGAACTTTCTCCTTTAGAATGCTTCATCCCTTCTGAATATAAATAATAATCCAGAATAAGCTCTGTTCTTGTCATTTTCAACCTTCATGTCATCATCTTGTATGCTCTTTTCTTTTCTTACCTTTCATTGGTTAATCTTCCTTCTTTGAGCTTTATTTCCTCTCCTGAGATATTACCTCCCCTGAGATGCAAATAACATTTTATCCTCCCCTGTTTGGAAGATCTCTCACTATGTACCAAAATATATCTCTCCATCATCTGAGCTATCCATCAGAACTTGTTATCAGACAGCGTTGTACATGTAGCCATCAATTCCTTAAGAGTTTAATTTGCTGCCCTCATAACTTCTAGGTGTGTTAACTCCTATGAGAGGTGATTCATGGGGCATTTGACTCATGGTCCATCATTTGTTGGTTTTTGTGAGTCTCTTTGAAAATCCTTTTAAGAAACTTTTGCCTTAGCAGTATGTACTTGATTTTATTATGAAAAACCATACTGCCAACCATTTTGAAGGGATTAAGTGTATAACAGACACTTAATCAAAATTTCGGTTTAAAGCAACCTCCGGTTGTGTGAGAACCAATGTTTTCAGTTATAAATAACTGCCTGTGTAAAGATAAACCTATTCAAAAGGCTTTCCTGACAGGGTTTCCAGCTCATAGTAATTGTTGCCTCTAACACAAGTGTTAGATTCACTTTTACTAGCTGTTCTTTCTATCAGATGTCCTTAGACTTGCTCATTATACTTAAAAGTATAAAATGATAGAAAGTGAGTTGCATCAATTACTTTCTGATCAACTAAGACATCAATTCAATGTGAAACATCATAATCAAGCTTCAAGAAAGAAGTTTTAAGGAGGTTTGAAATTCCTAAACTTTTTCTATCATGAACCTATTATGACAGCAACTGATATTATCATTCTGTTGCTTCCATTTTACTTGAAACATCCTTTGTGTTCACATGTTCATACCTGAAATTGTTAGTCTAAAACCAAAAGAACAATGTACAAAGTACTTGTCTTGTATTAGAATAATCATAGGACTAACTGTATGAATAACACAACTTAAATTTGTACTAGCAGCACAAACTTTTGTAATAGCAGTAGTATCTTTTAAAGCCAGCAGCACAAACAAAAATTTATTTACCAAAACACAAAGTTTTAAAATCATTGAGGATTAAGCATTCTAATAGTTGCTACCAAGTACTGAAACCTTCCAACATCAAAAGTTTTTGTTAGCAGATCTGCAAAGTTGTATTCTGAAGCAATTTTAAGAACTTGAATTAATCTTTTCTTATTACAGTCTCTTATAAAGTGATGTCTAATTTCAATGTGTTTTGTTTTAGAATGTTGCACTGGATTTTTAATTATGCAAATAGTACTACTATTATCAATATGAATAACAATGTTCATGAAATTGTACCCATAGTCAAGAAGTTGGTTTTAAAGCCATAAGACTTGAGCACAGCAACTTGCAGCAGCTACATATTCAGCTTCAGTTGTTGAAGTAGCCACAGTTGTTTGCTTCTTACACTGCCATGTGATTAGTCTACACCCAAGGAATTGACATCCTCTAGTTGTTGACTTTCTGTCCAAGCTAGCACCAGCATAATCACTATCCGAAAATGCTACCAAGTCAAAAGGTGACTCTCTAGAATACGATAGACCCAACCTTGGTTGACCCTTGAGATATCTAAAAATTCTCTTGACTGCTGTTAAATGAGAAACCTTTGGAGTTACTTGAAATCTTGCACAAGCACAAACAGAGAACATGATGTCAGGTCTTGATGATGTGAGATACATCAAAGAGCCTATCATAGATCTGTAAGTGTGTACATCTGCATTTTCTCCATCCAAGTCTTTAGGAAGTGGTTTCTCAGAGTCCATTGGTGTGCTTGCCATTTTTGAATCAGCAAAGTTGAACTTCCTTAGTATCTCAGCAACATATTTATCTTGACTAATAAATATGCCTTCATATGACTGTTTAACTTGCAAACCCAAAAAGAATGTAAGTTCCCCCATGGAACTCATCTGAAACTTATCATGCATAAGCTTCTCGAACTCCAAACACATCTCCTTCCTTGTAGATCCAAAGATAATGTCATCCACATACACCTGCACTAACAGAAGATCCTTCTTGTGCTGTTTAATGAAAAGTGTCTGATCAATCTTTCCTCTTTGAAATCCATTTTCTTTTAAATAGGAAGCCAGTGTTTCATACCAAGCTCTAGGTGCCTGATGAAGGTCATAAAGAGCCTTAACTACTCTGTACACTTTTTCTGGATGGTCAGGATCAATGAACCCTGGAGGTTGTGAGACATACACCTCTTCTTCAATAGTACCATATAAAAATGCACTCTTGACATCCATTTGATAAACAGTGAAGCCTAAAAATGAAGCATAAGCTAAGAAAAGCCTAATTGCCTCAAGTCTTGCTACTGGAGCAAAAACCTCATCATAGTCTATCCCTTCTTGTTGTGTGTACCCTTGGGCTACTAATCTAGCCTTATTTCTAATCACTATTCCCCTTTCATCCCTTTTATTCTTGAAAACCCATCTAGTGCCAATTACCTTTGCATCCTTAGGTAAATCAACCAGCACCCATACCTTCTGAATCTTGAACTGAAGAAGCTCCTCTTGCATAGCTTCTACCCAGCTTGAATCATCTAAGGCTTTCAGAATGTTCTTTGGTTCATCTTTTGAGAGAAAACATACAAACAAGCAAGAGTTTGAAAACTCATGCTGCTTTGAAGCATAAAGGGCATCAAAAAGCCTTTGTTGGTTTGAAGACATCAGTTGTTGTCTTGTCTTCACACCTGATTGTACATCTCCAATCACATTGTCTAGGGAGTGGACTTTGTGAATCCTTGTGTGTGGGGTTGAAGGAACTTGATAGTTAGGTGTGATATTGCTCAAATCCACCTCATTATCTGAGAAATCTGCTTCATTTGAGTCTGAAGGGCTAGCAGTAGAATCATTTGGCCTAGCAGCAGAAAAATTAAGCCTAGCAGTAGAATGCTCTGTCTCAGCAGCACTATCATCAGCAGAAACATTTTGTTGTTCCTTTGTTCCATCTTCCTAGAGTTCACTTTCAACATCTTCTTTAGCTTTACCAGAAGAAGATTCATCATTTGTTGAAGTTGAAGCCACACTGGTACTTATTGGCATCCAAACATGATCTTGATTTGTCTCCTTGTCTAACCCTGCCTCATTTGTTGTTTGTGAACCTGAAAAATTATTAGTTTCTGCAACAACAGGCACATAATTCATAGAATGGGTTAATGACTCTAGATCAAATAGCCAATTAGGACCTTCACCTACTACATTGGATTTATGCTCTAAAAATTCCACATGTAGGTTTTCCTCTACTTTCTTAGTTCTTAAGTTGTATTCTCTAAATGCTTTACTATTGAGAGAATATCCAACTAAGAAACCTTCATCTGCTTTCCATCAAATTTTCCAAGATGGTCTAAGGTATTGAGAATAGTCACATGACATCCAAAAGGTCTAAGAAATCCTATTGCAGGAGTTCTACCTCTAAAAAGTTCATATGATGTCTTATTGTGAGGTTTAACAACTAAAGCTCTATTCTGGACATAGCAAGCAGTGTTGACTGCTTCAGCCCAAAAAGTTATAGGTAGCTTAGAATCAGCTAACATAGTTCTAGCAGCTTCTATTAGTGTTCTATTTTTCCTTTCAGCAACTCTATTCTGTTGTGGAGTTCTAGCAACACTAAACTCTCTCCTAATATCTTTCTCTTTGCAGAATTCATCCATAACTCTATTTTTGAACTCTGTCCCATTATCACATCTAATGACTTTTACTCTTTTGTCTACTAGGTTTTCTATCTCTGTAATGAAAGTCTTAAGGCTGCTAGGTGTCTCATCCTTAGTAGCTAAAAAGAAAACCCATGTAAATCTACTATAGTCATCAGTAATAACTAGACAATATTTCTTATGTTGCATACTTCTAACATTTGTAGGACCAAATAAGTCCATATGAAGCATAAACAATGATTGATTGATAGAGTTAAAAAGCTTGGGCTTACAAGTGGCCTTGTGTTGTTTGCCTTTAAGATAAGCAATGCATGTTTGATCAATTTCAAATCGTTTTTGAGGTAAACCTCTTACCAAACCATTCTTAACAATCTGATTTATGGTTTTGAAATTAATATGACCAAGCCTCCTATGCCATAACATTGATTCATCCAATGTGGCCTTTGCAACAAGACAAGTTAAATCCTTTTTAGGAACAATGTTCTTCATGTCTACACTGTACATATTGCCCTTTCTAGGAATTTTAAGAAGCACTTGACTTTCATCAGGCATCTTAAAATCAGGAGAAAGTACAAGACATTCAGTGTCACAGAAAAGAACTTTGTTCTTTTTGTCACACATTTGTGAGACACTAAAAAGATTATAATTTAGCTCTTGTACATAGTACACATCTTCAAAATTTAAATTTCCAGTTTTGATTGTACATTTACCGGAAATTTTGCCACCAACACCTCCTCCAAAGGTAACATAGCCTCCATCTATTGATTGAAAATCTGAGAGATAAGACTTGTTTCCTGTCATGTGTCTTGAACATCCACTATCTGAGTATCCTTGATCCTTTTGTTTATCAATTGAATGTTCCTGCACAGAAATGAGAAGTATCAGTTTCTTTTGGGGACCCAAGCCATTACTGACTTGGATCTGCCTCTTGCATCAATGAAATTTAATCTCTTAAGAATAGTTGATGCAACATTGGATTTAAGAATCCAACATGCTGAGACCTTAACAGCATTTGCCCTGTTTTCCCTAGCAGCAGAATGAATTACATGCTTAGCAGCAGAAACTGCTAGCTTTGTAATTGTTCCCTTAATTTTCCAAACTTGTTTTTGGACCACTGCTTTTATTTTAATGGGCCTTTGAACAGTCTTTGATGCATTTGTATAAAAAGATTTTGCATATTTAACTGTTGGTCTTAGGTTAACAGTCATGAATGGTCTAGCAGCAGAAACTGCTTTGGTAACTGCTCTGGGTTTTGTTCTCTTAGACTTAGAGTGAAAGTGAGTTTGAGGAGTTTGCCTTTTGAAGTTCACCCTATTGTTTTCATACCCAGATACCCATTTGTTACAGAAAGCTGCAAAATGATCAAAACTACCACATGTGTAACAAGCTTTATTATTAAAGAAAAATTCATCACCTAATTGGTTAGACTTGAGGCCATTCCAATTTCTTTGGTTACCTCTGGGCTTGCTAGTGGATCTATATTGTTCACAATATTTAACTGGTTGCCTAACATGTTTAATGTTTGTTCTAGGCTTAACAGTATCCTTTTTGATCACTTTAGGAACCCTTGTTCCTGCTTTCTTAACTACTTCAGGTTTAGACATAACCTGTTCATCTTCTTTATCATCAGATACTCAGTCTTCAATGACTACTCTATCTGATCTTCTATCAGAGGACACCTTGTCCTCAGAAAGTAAAGTTTTACTTAAACTTTCACTTACTTTCTTAGATTCATCAACAACTAGCTTAGTCTTTGGCTGTACACCATATTGTAGCTCAGGTTGTTGAAATTCAGGGATACCTGAATTTTCTAGGTCAATCCCTGGGGGTTTAGGGATACCTCTGTATGGAGGTGGGACACTCTTATATCCTACTCCTGACTTAGCTCTATTAATCACTTGACATTCTATCATGTTGGTCACACCTCTAGAAGCATGTTCTAGTGTCTGTGTAGTCAAGTGAATATTTCCATTTTCCTTTTTGACCCTATCAAAAGCCTCTCTTAAAAGCTTAATTTCATTATCTTTAAAGAATATGTCCTGTCTTAGGAGAGCTTTGTCATCAGAAAAAGCAAGTTCATTTTCTTTGTAATATAAGATCTGCTTTTCTGTTGATTCTAAACCACACTTATAATTAATGTGGTTTTGATGAGTTTTGCTTAGCTCTTTCTTTTGTTCATCATAATGTTTGCATTCATAGAAGAATTGGGGTTTATGTAGGCATCTTTAATGAACTTTTTCCTAGTGGTGCAAGATATCTTAAAGACCCTGGGAGCGCCATCCTCTATTCTCTCTCCAAATCCCATAGGCAACTTTGCTGTGCCCTTCTCAAGTTCCTCCACTAGGGGGCGGTCTAGCAGTAATGGGAGCCCATGAGGCATTTCGGGTTTCTCTTCCGAGCCCTCCTCATCACTCACCTCTCTTGTACTCGAGTTTTTTGGTGAGTCTAGATAGTCGTCGGGCGCCTCGGGGTTCTTTTCGGGAACTTCACCCTCCATTTCATTGTCCACATTCTCGGTTGATTGTTGGTCCAGATTGGGTTTAGGAGCAGGTATTGTTGTAATGGTGTTCACGAAGTGGAGAGGTTTCGAAGGGGTATGAGTATCTCCAGTTTCTTTTCCGTTTTATGATATGTGTTTGAAGAGTTTACTAGGGTGCTTGATTTTTACAGGAGGGGGTGTTTGGTGAGTCACCATGACAGATTTGATCTCATTAACTCGTGCCAACTCACAAGTTGACCGGCCAGCAAAGCGATCATTGATAACCTTTAACAGGTTATCAACCTTGTTGTTCATATCAACTTGCTGTTGTCTGAATTGATTCTCAAGTTTGGAGAGCTGTGTTTCTTGAGAGAGAATGAATTTTTGCAGTGATTCCTCGCGATTTTGTTGTTTATGCGTATGTTGCTGAGGATAATGTTCAGACCAGGTGAGTGGGGTAGAGTCATTGAATGATACGCTTCGAGTTTGGTTCCAACTAAAATTTGGCTTACTCTTCCATGCCTCATACCTATCTTCGGAATTCTTGTGTCCATAATCAGTAGTGAGCCACTTATCTCCCGCCTTATCGATTCGCGAGGATGCGAATTCTTTGAAAGCCTGTTTGGGGAGTTCCATGCAATCATGAGTGTCGTGGGGACCACTACATAATTTACACGAAGAAGTGATTTTGTTCACTTGGCTTGAAGGTTTAGGAGCCTCGTAGGATTTCATGAGAAACTTGACTTGGTCTTCAAGTTCTATGATCCTACGGTCGGAAGTGCTTGAATTGTTTGAAGGCAAAGATATTGCCTTGACTGTTTTATTCAAATCACGGGGATCACTCCAACTTTCATTATCATAAAGAGCAAGATCCTCTAGGAGGGCCCATGATTGTTCCGCACTTAGATCACGTAGCTTGCCACCGGCCGATTGGTCAATGGTTTGCCTCGTGTAGAGATTGATATGGTCATAGAAGATTTGGATTTGGAGCCAAAGTTCTATGCCATGGTGAGGGACTTTTTGGAGTAAGTCCTTGAATCGAGTCCATGCCTCGTAGAGGGTTTCGCCTTGACGTTGTTGGAACATCAAGATATCATTCCTTAGCTTGGTAGTTCTTCCCGGTGGGAAAAACTGAGCAAGGAAACGAGTGGTGAGGTCATCCCAAGAGGTGATGGATCCTGCGGGTTGACGCTCTAGCCATTGACTAGCTTGGTCCCGCAGAGAGAATTGAAAGAGACGCAATCGGGTCGTCTCACGAGTGGCAACATCAAGGTCTATAGAATCAACGATTTTGAGAAAGTCCTTGAGATGTTGATTAGGATCTTCAGAACGAAGTCCATGGAATGCGCATCCGCTTTGCACCAACCAGATGGTGTCGGATCGCAGGGGAGTGACATTGGCTCCTTGAGTGAGCTCAATGGTGTTTCGATAGCCATGGTGGCTAGGACGGGAGTACTCTCCTAAAGTACGGGCTCTAGGAGGTGGTGGTGGTTGTTGTGGTGGTGGGTTGTTGGGATCAAGGATATTACCATCTTCCATGATGTCGAGTGGTAATGGTTACGAACAAAGAAACGAAGAAAATAGATAGACTAAAGAAAACCTAGAAAAAGAAAATAAAAATCTCACTAGAAAGGAATCTAGTGAGTAGACCTATAAAATAAAAAATTCAACCTAAACAATAACTATTCCCCGGCAGCGGCGCCAAAAACTTGATGCGTGGTTTTGCAACCTTACAACAGGTTTTACCTCTCGAGGGATCTCAAGAGGCTTACAACCCCACCAGGCAGTGTACCTGACCGATGTAGTATAGTGTAGTGGTAAGTACGGGGGATTGATCGTTCTCCACAGGGAATAGTGTTCGTTAGGTATGAAAAACTACTCTAATAGGTCTAAGGGTGAGAGAAGATTCTTTTTATGTTTTTATAATTTTTTATGAAAGCAAGTAAAATCTCGGGTTTGAAAGAGTGGGCGGAATTAGTTGCTAGTCAACTAACCCAAATTACTACGAATGCAAATAAAATAAAATAACAGAAAATGAAAAGGTGGTAAAACTTATGTGGAGAGAAATGTGTTTACTTAGATTTCCTTACTCCCTAACTATCTTTTACCGGTTGATTAGTGTGTATTAATTGCGTGGATGACGGGTGTATTCCTTAATACCAATCGTGGGGTGGCGTACGTACTTCCCCAACTCTACAAGCTCCTACTTCACTCCTATGTCGAGCCGGCTAGGAAGCTCCTAACATGGGATCACTAGAATTCGCTTGTGCATTAAATACAACCATAAAAACCTTAGTACGCATTGGTTCATGTTTCTTAAGACGTTCAAGCAAGTTACCGAATAGGAAGTTAGCCAGTTTTCTTAAGCCTAACATAGATGAACAATCATCCAATACAACTAATAACACACCAATAACCAATAATCAATAGCTAGGTTTCATTAGATCTAAGCAAACACAAGATAAATCTAGCCTAGCATGTTAAACAAAAGACAAGAACAAGATAGAATCAAACAACACATAGACATATTGAATGATTAATTGATAACTTATCTTCAATGTAACATGGAAGATCTCAAGGCAAAAAGCCTTGAAAAAGCTGCTAAAATCGTCTTAGGGTTTTCACACACAAAGTTCCCCCAATAAGTTCCACCCTAATGACAAAAAATTGCAAAACTATATATAGACTTTCAGATCTGACGGCGTCACGTTATGGAGTGTGACGCCGTCACCTCGCCGCTTTTAGGGTTCCCGGATGGCCTTCTTGACGCCGTCCCTCTTTAGCTCTCCAAAATCCGTTCTGGCTTATCAAGGCTTGACGCCGTCAGACTTAGGGGTGACGCCGTCCCTCTTTAAATTAAGCCGTGACGACCTTGATCACATTAAAGCGTGACGCCGTCAGAATTCCATGCAAATTTCTCTGGCTTATCATGAGTAATTTTCACATCCACCACTTTTGCCAAGCCATGACGCCGTCCAGAACAAATCCTGACGCCGTCAAAGGTAATTTCCAGCACAATTTTGAGACTTTGTCGTTTTCTTCACTTTTATGCTCCAAAAACGTCCAAAATGCCTCCTTTTCCAGATTTCTCCTCAAAAGTACCTAAAATGACAAAAGGAACGATTTAAGGCAATATTTGATCAAATAAATACGATTTAGGGCTTAAATGACCCCTTAAAAGCGGTACACTTTTCGCTTCATCAATTGCACTAAACCTCATGACACGCAATGCGTTAACAGTTTCCAGGTTCCACAATCACGATTGAAATGAGAGTGGTCTTGCCCCCGAGTTAAAGATATCAAATATAATGCATCTGTCTAACCGGCTACCACGTAGATATCCATCCGGTTAGTACAAATGGGTCGTCAGGCCAATAGATCTATTCACATATTCGCGCTCACCCAGCAGGTGACTAATGGTGCATGATATGAGGGTCTTTTAAATAAATAATTCAATCTCAATAATAAGGTAAGTTAGCCTAGTGCAATAACAATCAGGAAAATACTTGTGTTCGGTTTAATTGCATGTATCTCCCCACATATTTGGAAAACACGTAAGTAAGAAAGGTGGGACTATAAACTCACCTGAATAGTCTGGATGGAATACAAAGTTTAACTAAAGTTGATAAACGTCTCCGGCTTGCAACCTGGGTTGTTATGTCAAGTTTCAGTAATCGTTCCTGAATATATATAAGTTTTTATTATTCGTTCCGTAATGTTCTCGGTTGTTGCTTAAATGTTAAATTTGAGACAACATGAAGTCTCTCCAAAAATTATAATATTTTATCTTATCCCTTTTATGTAGGTTTTTGTTCTGCTCGTTCGTTAAATGGACACTTCGTTTGTTAGTTACGGTACAAAACGTATTTTTAGGTTAAAATTTCTAATAATAATTATAATAATTATAATAATAATAATATTAAATAAGATTAGGGTTTAATAATATTTTCATTTTAGACCCTCAAGTTTCTAGGTTTGGCAAATTTTACCCTTAAACTATATGGAAATGACAACTTTTACCCGCGGACTTTAGTTAATTGACACTTTATACCCTCAAGTTTCAAAATCGACACTTTTACCCCCTTAGGGATTCCCCGATCGCAAGACAAGTCCCAAAACAGAAATTTATATAGTTTTTGACAGAAATGGTCCTCGTGTTTACTACCCGACTACACTCGACATCCTTTATTCCAAAAACAATTTATATCTCGCGATTTAAGTCGAGAATTTTTATGAAACCTTTTCTAAAGTGTGTATAAGTGTTTTAAAAGTACTCTTTCCAAAAGTTGGGGCTTGGTTCAAACTCACGAATGAGAAATCCAAAACAGAAAATCATTTCGACTCAGTTTACTTGACAGAAAACTCGCCCACTTAATTTGCTTCGTTCTCCGTCGTTACTTGACGAAAAACCTTGATTCTTTTTCCTACTTTTAGCCCTTTTAAAGTACTTTAAGCATGTCTATTTTTAGAATTTTTAGTAGTCGTTTGCTATGGTAAAACGGGGCTCAAAGCAGCAGACCTGCTGCTAGAGTCGACTGAAGTGAAAAAGAAAAAGAAATCTTGCGTTTTCAAAATCCGATCTTTAGACACTAGGTTTTTATGTTATGAACTGTTATTATAACATGTTTTAAGTATCTCTAAACCACTTTTAACATCCTAGATCCATTAGAACACTTATTCGAAATTATTTGATATATTTATACTCGATAGAACAATTTTTAAACAAAAGGTGTTTTAGTGATTTCTGGGCTATTACACTTCTTATTACATATCTTATACTTCATTTAGACATAAAAGAACTATGTGGAAGTAAGTAAAAAGGGCTAGGACTTACCTTGCTTGAAAAGGGTCGACTAGAGTGATTTTGATGAAATGAGATTCGAATTAGCTCCTTATTAAACCTAGCTTGTTCCTACTGCTTCTCTAGACTTATTTGAGCATATGAGGGACTAAGGGATCTGTGGTGTAAAATGGTTATGGCTGTTTAAGGTGATTCGAGTGGTGGTGATGGTTTTAGGGTTGCATATGGGGTGTGCTATTTATAGAAGGTTAACTAGGGTTTCTTGGAGCTTCTTTGTCAGATTTGGTAAGGTGTGAGATGATGTGTTAGGCTAGGGAGGCGCCACATGAGGGGAAAGTGAATGAGATGGTGTGGAAGTTTATGGTTCATACACCTAGGGCTTATTCTAGAAGAGAGACCATGTGTACTCTTCTTCTCCATCCAAATGGTTCACTTAGGGTTTAAGTATTGTAAATACTAGTTAGTTTGTAGTTATATTTGAACTAAGTAGTGTAATTGGCTAGTTAGGGTTCGAACTCATGCTTAGGAGGGTTGTACTAATGCTTTGTTGGCTTGTAAACTAGGGTTTTGGGTAGAGTTAGGGTTTCCTAGGTTTAGGGTAAGTTATAAATAAATTTTGAATTTAATTAACCTAGTTTTATTCTAATCGTATTGTACATAATAGGAGAAAAATAGTTTTTGTGCTTTAGGTAGTTGTACTCTAGGCTAAGAAGGCTTGTACTTATGTAAGAAAAATAAGAAAAATATATTTTTAATTATTTCTTAGTTTTCTATAATTTTTATGTAATTTTTAGAATACTTTAAATGTAAATAAATGAGTTTTTATGATCTTGTGCATTAAAGGGTTGTACATTGAGTTTATGGTGTTGTACCTACATATAATAAATAAATAAATTGTTTTTATAATTTATTGTGTAAAAATATGACATAAAATGTCATTTAAGTAACTATTATCAAGGTTTTATTTAGAATCTTATAAATATATAATTTCATGCATAAAAGACTTGTACTTTAGCTTTAGTAAGGTTGTACTTATAATTTAAAATATGAGGAAAATGTAGTTTTTATAATTTATTAAGTTGTGAAAATTATATGTTAAGTTTTGTTAAGTTAAAAGTAAATAAATGAAAATTTTAGTTTATATGCATTAGGTACTTGTACTTTAGGTTTAAAGACATGTAAAAAATATTTAGTGAATTTGGAAAATATAATTTTTAAGAGTTATGCATGTAGGGTTTGTAATTTATACGTTATAATAAATATAAAGATGATTTTTATAAAGATATTGTGAATAAATGTTTTTGTGCATAAATGACTTGTACACTAGTTTAAATAACTTGTAAATATATTATCTTGTAAAAATATTGTATAAATAAATTAGGGTTTGTAAAATGTATATATAAATTCATAGTTATGTGAGATTAGGGTTTTATCGGGAGTTAAAGTAGAATTAAGGTTTTTATGCTTTAGGGACTTGTACATTAATCATATGATTTATACTTTAGTATTTCTAGGGTTTTGTTGTTCATAAATGTTGTTATGGTAGTTTAGGGTTTCATAAAACTATCATCAGTTAAGGAACGTTCAGTTTTAAACGTACATTAGCGAAATAACGTAAAGTGATAAGTGGGACCTCATAACATTTCAGGTCAAAGATGTTTACTTAGTTGAATACTAAATCAGTTAAGGTTGGGTTGCAAGCACGGTTATTCGGGATGTGATCTCCGTCACATAAGATAATAGTTATAATCAAGAAAAAAAATTCTACGTGGAAAAAGGATAAGTATTCTGAGAGATAGTTTATTTAAATGAGGGATTTTTCATAGCGGTTACAGTCACCCACCCTCAAGGGAATCTCGTCCCGAGATTCAGTCTATGTTGGTTGTGGAAATTTGGAAAATGACGTATAGGAATAGTCAGGCCTAGATTTCTAACCTAGATAGGGAATATGAGAATAGGTTGCGATAGGAGTTTGATATGCTTAAAATGCCTCAAGTTAAAATAAAATAATATGATATTATTTTATTTTTATGTCCTATGTCTCCAAAAATATTATTTCACTGCTAATTCCTCAATTATAGTTTTGGCCTAAAAGAGTCGTCTAGAAATTTCCATTCGATACCTAAGGGAACGTAGTTTGATCAGTCTTTTTCCTACTGGATAAACTAAATTTGAATGTTTTGCCACCTAATAAACCACTGTGCAACGGTCAGTAATAGTGTTTCTAACGGTCGTATAACGGCTATAAACGGTAAATTTTCTCCTATAAATACCTCATTTCTAATCCTCATTCTTTCATCACTAAATTTCTCTCCTAAAAACCTCAAAATGCCGCACCTTGTTACATTCTTAGCGATCGTCTACGTGGTCCTTGCGGTTTCCTATTTGGCTTATGTACCGAGCGAAGATCATGTGTTCCTAGTTTGTGTCCTTGCGGTCCTTATACCTATTGTGGTTTTTACTATCGGGGTTGACAAGATATGGGGGTAAGGGTTGTTTTTCTATGTAATCCTCAAATAAAGCTTATTTATTCTTATGCCTAATACTTAGTCTCGTGGTACTTACTACGCAGGGTAGTCAAGATTCTTCATCCCGTTGTGGCTCTAGCTATTGTGTTGTTGGTGGCGATCCTTATTTTCATGGTGGGTCAACCTATTAGTGAATCTATTCCTTATCTTGTAATCATTGTAACCTTAGTACTTCCGTTCCTAATTATTTCCCTATGTATGAATTTTCATGATTCCTAGTTTAAATTGTAATATCTAGGTATTCTATAAGGTCTTTGTATGTTTCCTAGGTAATCCTTAATGTAATCCTTGTAATTTTAGCACTTCCGTTGTTAACTATGTACTATCTTCCAAGATTCCTAATGAAATTTGTATCGTTTTGGATTTATCATAATTTCTAAGGGTTTTCTATCCTCAATTCTTGTTAATTTCCTATCCTAGAGGTAATGGGTAGTAGTGGTAGACTTTTATTGTATCAAATCAAAAATGATATGTTATGAAAGATTTTTCAATATTTTGCTTTTGAATGAAAATTTTGTAGAAAGTCTTGAAAAGATAACTGTCCAATTATGTCATGATTTTTCTTAGTTTAGACATAGTTGGCCAGGCTATGCATAACTGAGGACTGAATGATGTGATATTTGGTCCAGTTGTGGTGGTATTTTATATTTTTCAAATTGTTTTAGATGATGCTCAACGTTTTTTTTTTTTATAAAATGACTTCATAAATATATATATATATATATATATATATATATATATATATATATATATATATATATATATATATATATATATATATATATATATATATATATATATTTTAAAAAGATTAAGAAGATTTTTATTCATACTACGGTGGTAGGTCAAGAATTTCTATGGTGATACTAAGGTAATCCTCGAAATAAATCTTAAAGTTTGTCTAGGGGTCCTACAGGATAGATCCGTCTACTGATTGGTTAGGAATAAACCTAATTTCTAATGGTATAATAGTGGATGGCTACGAAATACTTATAGACAGAATAGATGAAATAGAAGCTGAATTTATTATGGAGTTTTATTACAAAATGAGGGTTTATATAGCAGGAAGATGGTTGTTTTACTTAGGTCACATCCATCGTAACCCAAGTAAGATTTGAAAAGGGATTACAACTTAGAGTGTTTCTAAACCTCAATTTGTTTATCTCCTACAGGGATTTATTCTCTACTTAAATTCTAAAGTCATCCTAAGATATGGTTGGGATTTCTCAATAAGTTCTAGTTTTCTTTTACACCAATCTTAGTTTTTCTATAGGTATTAGGGTTTTCCTATCATCAGGTTTTCTTTTAAATTCCTTTTCTTAGTAGTAATACCTTGTTTAATTTCTAGGTCGGGAATCCTCAAATTAAGATAATGGTCTTTCTATCATTGAGTTTTCGCTTTTGGTGATTTTGCTTAATTCCTAGGGTATGGTTTATGGTAGGTTTGGTTATTCTTCCTAGGTTTTTGTTACAAAACACACGTTTATGTTTTGTCCATGTTAGATTATCAAAGTAAAACTCATGACAATCATAAGGTCACAACATGTCCAATTATCATACGTGTAGGTGAGATGATCATCACTGGTCCACATCAACCGATACCATATACAACAACAAAATCAAAACCACATATAGTCATAAATAACTTGTACTAATTTGTTATATATATAACAGATTAGTATAAGCGTCATATTTATGCTACATATCTCGTAGCCAAGATATTGTACAGAAGCTGATAGGTATAAATCTGATTTAGTGGTTACCAGAAACTCTTCTGAGTTAACTTTTCAGTTTGACGATCATGCTGATGGGGATGTATATTTACTCTGGGTAAGGAACAAACTAATAAAAGCTAAGGTTCAGCGACTTTCTCTTCATTCATCAAGTTTTCTTCCGAAATTTTTCCTAGAGGGAATTTCTACAGTCATAGCCTAGTTCAGGTAAGTCTTGGTATGTGGAGTTATAGCATGATATTAATAACTTGATTAATTGTTTAACCAAAACAATTAATGCAACGTCTCTTATTAACACAGCATGTGGTAGGTTAAGAATTTTGTGTCTCTAATATGGATACTTGGGTTCCTTGTTTTCAATAGTGGTCCTAGTTTCCGTCACTTATTATGTTACCAGTTGGGTGGTTGTCTATGGTTGGAGTTTGTGGGAAGGAACTGTTATCTAGAGTGAGGTTTGGGGTGGTTTGGTTAACTTTAGGGGTTTCGGGAGACATGGTACTGTAATAATTTGCAAATAATAATTATAAGAAATTATTATAAGTAATTAATATCATTAGGGAAAGAAACTAAAGATAAAATATCAAGAGTACGAAGTTTAGTATAAATGATCCTAAATGGATAAGGATCTAAGCAGGGTTCTATCTTGATGTCCTAGCCTGGACATGAGAGGGATAAATTGGATAGGGGTATCAGGATTCTGTAACCACTTTATAGTTATAATTATTCCATTATGCAGCTTAAACGATTAACAATAGATGATACACAGATAATGTTTCAGTAATGGCGTGGCACGGAGGACTCTGGTTAAGTTTTTGTGAAAAACGGTTATAGTCCAATGTTTGAAAACATTTGGTTCTCTATAACCACAAGCTCTGATACCAATCTGTAACACCCCCATTTTCGAGATACGCAGCGGAATATAAGCTTGGGGTGCTACTTCATGGTTCACAGTCATGGGAATAGAAAACGACTCGAAAAGAGACATTTTTAAATAAATTGTTATCATTCATTTATTTAATATCAGAGTACATAAGATAGGTCCCAGAGGGAGGTTCGGAAATTACATTATAAAAGTTACATTATTCTTTTGAATGATAACAAAGTGGACACCCTTTTATTTTAAGAAGAAAGTCCACCGCCGCTCCGTGCCAATAATCATACTTCTAGATACCTGAGATAAACATGCTTAAAAAGTCAACACAACGGTTGAGTGAATCTATAGTGTTTAAAGTTATTATCAGTTTGAACACAAGCCAAAGTAAAAGAATTTAGTTATATCGAAGTTCAGGAATATTGCTGATGCATGGTTTTGCAACCTTACAACAGGTTTTACCTCTCGAGGGATCTTAAGAGGCTTACAACCCCACCAGGCAGTGTACCTGACCGATGTAGTATAGTGTAGTGGTAAGTACGGGGGATTGATCGTTCTCCACAGGGAATAGTGTTCGTTAGGTATGAAAAACTACTCTAATAGGTCTAAGGGTGAGAGAAGATTCTTTTTATGTTTTTATAATTTTTTATGAAAGCAAGTAAAATCTCGGGTTTGAAAGAGTGGGCGGAATTAGTTGCTAGTCAACTAACCCAAATTACTACGAATGCAAATAAAATAAAATAACAGAAAATGAAAAGGTGGTAAAACTTATGTGGAGAGAAATGTGTTTACTTAGATTTCCTTACTCCCTAACTATCTTTTACCGGTTGATTAGTGTGTATTAATTGCGTGGATGACGGGTGTATTCCTTAATACCAATCGTGGGGTGGCGTACGTACTTCCCCAACTCTACAAGCTCCTACTTCACTCCTATGTCGAGCCGGCTAGGAAGCTCCTAACATGGGATCACTAGAATTCGCTTGTGCATTAAATACAACCATAAAAACCTTAGTACGCATTGGTTCATGTTTCTTAAGACGTTCAAGCAAGTTACCGAATAGGAAGTTAGCCAGTTTTCTTAAGCCTAACATAGATGAACAATCATCCAATACAACTAATAACACACCAATAACCAATAATCAATAGCTAGGTTTCATTAGATCTAAGCAAACACAAGATAAATCTAGCCTAGCATGTTAAACAAAAGACAAGAACAAGATAGAATCAAACAACACATAGACATATTGAATGATTAATTGATAACTTATCTTCAATGTAACATGGAAGATCTCAAGGCAAAAAGCCTTGAAAAAGCTGCTAAAATTGTCTTAGGGTTTTCACACACAAAGTTCCCCCAATAAGTTCCACCCTAATGACAAAAAATTGCAAAACTATATATAGACTTTCAGATCTGACGGCGTCACGTTATGGAGTGTGACGCCGTCACCTCGCCGCTTTTAGGGTTCCCGGATGGCCTTCTTGACGCCGTCCCTCTTTAGCTCTCCAAAATCCGTTCTGGCTTATCAAGGCTTGACGCCGTCAGACTTAGGGGTGACGCCGTCCCTCTTTAAATTAAGCCGTGACGACCTTGATCACATTAAAGCGTGACGCCGTCAGAATTCCATGCAAATTTCTCTGGCTTATCATGAGTAATTTTCACATCCACCACTTTTGCCAAGCCATGACGCCGTCCAGAACAAATCCTGACGCCGTCAAAGGTAATTTCCAGCACAATTTTGAGACTTTGTCGTTTTCTTCACTTTTATGCTCCAAAAACGTCCAAAATGCCTCCTTTTCCAGATTTCTCCTCAAAAGTACCTAAAATGACAAAAGGAATGATTTAAGGCAATATTTGATCAAATAAATACGATTTAGGGCTTAAATGACCCCTTAAAAGCGGTACACTTTTCGCTTCATCAAATACCCTTACACTTGAGATTTGCTTGTCCTCAAGCAAATGCGCTTTTATTCTAATCAAAATACAAGTTAGGAGTCATTTAATGCTAACATAAAAGTAATTACAACAAATATTCGTTCCACTTTAATCATAATAAGCACGGAGATTACATACTAGCACCTCACAAGTAGTGTTTAGATACTCACATCTCACAAGTGTCATCAAAATAAATCTCATAAATGAAAACGGATAATATCTCTCACTACCTGTCATAGCAAATAGATTACCATAGGCTTGGGAAAGGATCGAAAACCTCCTCCACTAGGCGTAAGCACCTAAGATAAACTATCAAAGAGGGCTTTTACATGGGTTATAACGTTAGGTGTAGGGAAAAGGAAAACACGGTTTTGTTGGATAAAGGATATTTTACTGGTGGCGAGTTAAAGATCTTGATTAATTACATGTACTATACAATGTTGCTAAGCCAAGACTCGACTCAATCTTAAGCTAAAAACAAAATAACAAAAACATAAAATAAACATAAAATGAAACGGGATGGTAGTCCGTATGTTTTTTCTACTTTTCTTTTTCTCATTTTTTTTTTTTTTTTTTTTTTTTTTTTTTTTTTTTTTTTTTTTTTTTTGCCTACACTTTTGCCCTACCATCCAAAATAATACATCATAGGGGCGTTGCATTCCCCTTACACTTGAACTTTTACATAACTTTACAAATAACTATTCTAATGACTCGAATTAAGATAATTGAAAAACTTGGAGTACTTTTAAAATATTTAGCACATATGGGGGTAATAAATGATGTTCTTCCCCATTACTCCATTACACTAGTACTTTACCCATGAGTCCCAATCGTCCCAAAACAATATGTACAAGGATATGACTCGACTTAGCAACCATGTAATCAACTAGATAATTAACTTGGGTTTAAACAAATGTTGTCACAATAATGCACTAAAAATGAGTGCATACAAGGTAGGCTAAGGCGATTTGGGTGTACATTTAAGTGGGGTGTAGACAAATTCTTCCTTTAAGTAAAATGCTTAAAGGTCAAAACGAAAAGATAGGCTCTGAGGGGTGTACTAGGGGTATCGTGTACTAAAAATGAGTACAACGCAAAGGGTGTGGGAGAATTACTTGACCAATGTAGCCAACGTAATTATAACAAAAACACAGGTGTAAAACAATGGGTTAATCCTAATGCCTCTTATCATGTAGTCAATCCTAACTACACGAATGTAGTCTCACTTGTGGCCTCGGAATGGTCCTAACGCAAGTTCTAGAATCTAAGTGCTACCGGTACACACATCATAGCATAAATGCTTTTCCTACCAATTCTAGGGGCGAACCTCACATATTTGGGGGTGGAAAATTTTTTTTAGTGGTACGGTTTTTGTGCTAGTCATATAATTCCTATCCATGAGACGCTCATTAAGATCAAAGTTTCACTCCTAAATGTTGTAAAAAATTTTAAATTTGGCACTAAAATTGCCCTAACAAGTATTTATCTCAGTTTTATTACACATCTATTATTAAACAAACAAAAATCAAGCGTAATAGCATTCTCTAATCGTACTTTTACCCCCCCTTACACTTAAGATGAACATTGTCCCCAATGTTCAAATAACAAGATGTAAAAGCATAAAGTAAAAGAATGAAATCAAATACTCCCCTGATTCGCTCGGTGGATAATGAAGTAACATGGTTAAATCTTCTTCCAAGAGAATGTAAAAGCTCCAAGACTAATGCATCACCAATAGCTTGATTCCACATACATTTCCTTGTCCAAAATAACCTGTTAAACCTGAGAAAACAAACACGAAAACCTGCATAACATCGGCGGGATAAATCTATATATAAGGATATAATGCTTGTGGAATGATTATTTTGCAGATTCCTGGAGATTATAAGTTAGGGATTTAATAAAAACTTTTTATGAAAACAAAACCTTCAAAAATTTCAGAAAATTAACACCTGACGCCGTCAGGTTGTAACTCCTGACGCCGTCAGAAATGATCTGACAGAATTCTCATGTTAAGTTTCCGGAAAATTTTTGGAAAAACCTATACCTTATTTCCTGGAAATCCTGCAAAACATCATTATGACTCGATACAAGCATTTGACTCAAACAAATACTAATATGTATGTTCATTTATTATTATTATGATTCATGTTTATTTGTGTTCTAATAATCCGATTTAGATTTCCCTTACACTTAACTTTTGCAAAATACCTTTATATGTAGTTAAGACGAAGTTAAAAACAAGATAAAGCATTTTCACAAATTAGTTTTTAACATGAATCAATAATAATAAAATTTAAACACACATACGGAAACAAATAAAATCAAACAAACAAATAACTAAACACACAAAGCAAATAAAACTTGGGTTGCCTCCCAAGAAGCGCTTTTCTTTATTAACGAGTCTTGTAGCTAGACTCAAAGTCACGTACATTACGTGACTCCATCATTGGTCACGGTTCCAAGGCCATTTTCCTTTGATTCTCTATCAGAATCACTTTCATAGTAAAGGTATTTCGGGTCCTCGAGATCAAAAGGATTGTTTCGGTATTTAGAACTAAGCTCCTTATCATGCTTAAAGAATCCACTTGACAGGTCAAAATTGTCCTTACATCCCCTTCTCACATCATCATCACATAACACGAGTTGGGAACTTAACCCATCGAGCCCTTCATAATCAATCTCCTTGAATTCTCTCATCTTGTAAGGCGTTTGGTATGAGATTTCCCTAATCCCATCGGTGAAAGTCATGATCTCATTGAGCTCGTCCACAACCAAGCTTGTGGCCTTGCAAAAAGGTGCCCCAAAAACAACTTGTGATAACCTGGGATTGATGTACTTTTCGATATTATCGACGATTGCGAAGCTCATAGTGAATGTCATGTTTCCTACAAACACCTGTACATCATCATCTATGCCAATGTCGTCCTTCCCTTTATGAATCATTCTCCATCTGCAAATGTTGTTATAATGAAACAGGGACATCACATTTTTGGGTAAACATGTGTCGATGTAAACATTATAAAAATGCTTGTGACCAATCATGCAAGGTATTTTGAGATTATTCGGATCACATCGCTTAATTCGGCCAGGCCTTCTACCGCATAGCCCCCATGTTTTGCCACATGCTGATGGTTGATACTCATACACTTCTTCACAGCCATCCCGAAAAATCACTTTCCTGACACCATCGGTAAATAATGCACTCCTATCATCCTCATCGAGTATCACTCCCGTTGCTTTTATGAATGGTTTGCCTAGAACAAGGCCAGTTAAGGATGGGTTGATGATAGAATTCATGTTATTAATTACAGTTAACTCGATATGAAAGAGGAACTTTTCTATCACAATTGGTACCCTCCTTATCACCCCGATGATATTAGACCCTTCATATTTGACCTGTTCGGTGAAGGCTTCGTTATATAGAGAAAGGGATATTGCATTCATAGAAGAATTGGGGTTTATGTAGGCATCTTTAATGAACTTTTTCCTAGTGGTGCAAGATATCTTAAAGACCCTGGGAGCGCCATCCTCTATTCTCTCTCCAAATCCCATAGGCAACTTTGCTGTGCCCTTCTCAAGTTCCTCCACTAGGGGGCGGTCTAGCAGTAATGGGAGCCCATGAGGCATTTCGGGCTTCTCTTCCGAACCCTCCTCATCACTCACCTCTCTTGTACTTGAGTTTTTTGGTGAGTCTAGATAGTCGTCGGGCGCCTCGGGGTTCTTTTCGGGAACTTCACCCTCCATTTCATTGTCCACATTCTCGGTTGATTGTTGGTCCAGATTGGGTTTAGGAGCAGGTATTGTTGTAATGGTGTTCACGAAGTGGAGAGGTTTCGAAGGGGTATGAGTATCTCCAGTTTCTTTTCCGTTTTGTGATATGTGTTTGAAGAGTTTACTAGGGTGCTTGATTTTTACAGGAGGGGGTGTTTGGTGAGTCACCATGACAGATTTGATCTCATTAACTCGTGCCAACTCACAAGTTGACCTGCCAGCAAGGCGATCATTGATAACCTTTAACAGGTTATCAACCTTGTTGTTCATATCAACTTGCTGTTTTCTGAATTGATTCTCAAGTTTGGAGAGTTGTGTTTCTTGAGAGAGAATGAATTTTTGCAGTGATTCCTCGCGATTTTGTTGTTTATGCGTATGTTGCTGAGGATAATGTTCAGACCAGGTGAGTGGGGTAGAGTCATTGAATGATACGCTTCGAGTTTGGTTCCAACTAAAATTTGGCTTACTCTTCCATGCCTCATACCTATCTTCGGAATTCTTGTGTCCATAATCAGTAGTGAGCCACTTATCTCCCGCCTTATCGATTCGCGAGGATGCGAATTCTTTGAAAGCCTGTTTGGGGAGTTCCATGCAATCATGAGTGTCGTGGGGACCACTACATAATTTACACGAAGAAGTGATTTTGTTCACTTGGCTTGAAGGTTTAGGAGCCTCGTAGGATTTCATGAGAAACTTGACTTGGTATTCAAGTTCTATGATCCTACGGTCGGAAGTGCTTGAATTGTTTGAAGGCAAAGATATTGCCTTGACCGTTTTATTCAAATCACGGGGATCACTCCAACTTTCATTGTCATAAAGAGCAAGATCCTCTAGGAGGGCCCATGATTGTTCCGCACTTAGATCACGTAGCTTGCCACCGGCCGATTGGTCAATGGTTTGCCTCGTGTAGAGATTGATATGGTCATAGAAGATTTGGATTTGGAGCCAAAGTTCTATGCCATGGTGAGGGACTTTTTGGAGTAAGTCCTTGAATCGAGTCCATGCCTCGTAGAGGGTTTCGCCTTGACGTTGTTGGAACATCAAGATATCATTCCTTAGCTTGGTAGTTCTTCCCGGTGGGAAAAACTGAGCAAGGAAACGAGTGGTGAGGTCATCCCAAGAGGTGATGGATCCTGCGGGTTGACGCTCTAGCCATTGACTAGCTTGGTCCCGCAGAGAGAATTGAAAGAGACGCAATCGGGTCGTCTCACGAGTGGCAACATCAAGGTCTATAGAATCAACGATTTTGAGAAAGTCCTTGAGATGTTGATTAGGATCTTCAGAACGAAGTCCATGGAATGCGCATCCGCTTTGCACCAACCAGATGGTGTCGGATCGCAGGGGAGTGACATTGGCTCCTTGAGTGAGCTCAATGGTGTTTCGATAGCCATGGTGGCTAGGACGGGAGTACTCTCCTAAAGTACGGGCTCTAGGAGGTGGTGGTGGTTGTTGTGGTGGTGGGTTGTTGGGATCAAGGATATTACCATCTTCCATGATGTCGAGTGGTAATGGTTACGAACAAAGAAACGAAGAAAATAGATAGACTAAAGAAAACCTAGAAAAAGAAAATAAAAATCTCACTAGAAAGGAATCTAGTGAGTAGACCTATAAAATAAAAAATTCAACCTAAACAATAACTATTCCCCGGCAGCGGCGCCAAAAACTTGATGCGTGGTTTTGCAACCTTACAACAGGTTTTACCTCTCGAGGGATCTCAAGAGGCTTACAACCCCACCAGGCAGTGTACCTGACCGATGTAGTATAGTGTAGTGGTAAGTACGGGGGATTGATCGTTCTCCACAGGGAATAGTGTTCGTTAGGTATGAAAAACTACTCTAATAGGTCTAAGGGTGAGAGAAGATTCTTTTTATGTTTTTATAATTTTTTATGAAAGCAAGTAAAATCTCGGGTTTGAAAGAGTGGGCGGAATTAGTTGCTAGTCAACTAACCCAAATTACTACGAATGCAAATAAAATAAAATAACAGAAAATGAAAAGGTGGTAAAACTTATGTGGAGAGAAATGTGTTTACTTAGATTTCCTTACTCCCTAACTATCTTTTACCGGTTGATTAGTGTGTATTAATTGCGTGGATGACGGGTGTATTCCTTAATACCAATCGTGGGGTGGCGTACGTACTTCCCCAACTCTACAAGCTCCTACTTCACTCCTATGTCGAGCCGGCTAGGAAGCTCCTAACATGGGATCACTAGAATTCGCTTGTGCATTAAATACAACCATAAAAACCTTAGTACGCATTGGTTCATGTTTCTTAAGACGTTCAAGCAAGTTACCGAATAGGAAGTTAGCCAGTTTTCTTAAGCCTAACATAGATGAACAATCATCCAATACAACTAATAACACACCAATAACCAATAATCAATAGCTAGGTTTCATTAGATCTAAGCAAACACAAGATAAATCTAGCCTAGCATGTTAAACAAAAGACAAGAACAAGATAGAATCAAACAACACATAGACATATTGAATGATTAATTGATAACTTATCTTCAATGTAACATGGAAGATCTCAAGGCAAAAAGCCTTGAAAAAGCTGCTAAAATCGTCTTAGGGTTTTCACACACAAAGTTCCCCCAATAAGTTCCACCCTAATGACAAAAAATTGCAAAACTATATATAGACTTTCAGATCTGACGGCGTCACGTTATGGAGTGTGACGCCGTCACCTCGCCGCTTTTAGGGTTCCCGGATGGCCTTCTTGACGCCGTCCCTCTTTAGCTCTCCAAAATCCGTTCTGGCTTATCAAGGCTTGACGCCGTCAGACTTAGGGGTGACGCCGTCCCTCTTTAAATTAAGCCGTGACGACCTTGATCACATTAAAGCGTGACGCCGTCAGAATTCCATGCAAATTTCTCTGGCTTATCATGAGTAATTTTCACATCCACCACTTTTGCCAAGCCATGACGCCGTCCAGAACAAATCCTGACGCCGTCAAAGGTAATTTCCAGCACAATTTTGAGACTTTGTCGTTTTCTTCACTTTTATGCTCCAAAAACGTCCAAAATGCCTCCTTTTCCAGATTTCTCCTCAAAAGTACCTAAAATGACAAAAGGAACGATTTAAGGCAATATTTGATCAAATAAATACGATTTAGGGCTTAAATGACCCCTTAAAAGCGGTACACTTTTCGCTTCATCAATTGCACTAAACCTCATGACACGCAATGCGTTAACAGTTTCCAGGTTCCACAATCACGATTGAAATGAGAGTGGTCTTGCCCCCGAGTTAAAGATATCAAATATAATGCATCTGTCTAACCGGCTACCACGTAGATATCCATCCGGTTAGTACAAATGGGTCGTCAGGCCAATAGATCTATTCACATATTCGCGCTCACCCAGCAGGTGACTAATGGTGCATGATATGAGGGTCTTTTAAATAAATAATTCAATCTCAATAATAAGGTAAGTTAGCCTAGTGCAATAACAATCAGGAAAATACTTGTGTTCGGTTTAATTGCATGTATCTCCCCACATATTTGGAAAACACGTAAGTAAGAAAGGTGGGACTATAAACTCACCTGAATAGTCTGGATGGAATACAAAGTTTAACTAAAGTTGATAAACGTCTCCGGCTTGCAACCTGGGTTGTTATGTCAAGTTTCAGTAATCGTTCCTGAATATATATAAGTTTTTATTATTCGTTCCGTAATGTTCTCGGTTGTTGCTTAAATGTTAAATTTGAGACAACATGAAGTCTCTCCAAAAATTATAATATTTTATCTTATCCCTTTTATGTAGGTTTTTGTTCTGCTCGTTCGTTAAATGGACACTTCGTTTGTTAGTTACGGTACAAAACGTATTTTTAGGTTAAAATTTCTAATAATAATTATAATAATTATAATAATAATAATATTAAATAAGATTAGGGTTTAATAATATTTTCATTTTAGACCCTCAAGTTTCTAGGTTTGGCAAATTTTACCCTTAAACTATATGGAAATGACAACTTTTACCCCCGGACTTTAGTTAATTGACACTTTATACCCTCAAGTTTCAAAATCGACACTTTTACCCCCTTAGGGATTCCCCGATCGCAAGACAAGTCCCAAAACAGAAATTTATATAGTTTTTGACAGAAATGGTCCTCGTGTTTACTACCCGACTACACTCGACATCCTTTATTCCAAAAACAATTTATATCTCGCGATTTAAGTCGAGAATTTTTATGAAACCTTTTCTAAAGTGTGTATAAGTGTTTTAAAAGTACTCTTTCCAAAAGTTGGGGCTTGGTTCGAACTCACGAATGAGAAATCCAAAACAGAAAATCATTTCGACTCAGTTTACTTGACAGAAAACTCGCCCACTTAATTTGCTTCGTTCTCCGTCGTTACTTGACGAAAAACCTTGATTCTTTTTCCTACTTTTAGCCCTTTTAAAGTACTTTAAGCATGTCTATTTTTAGAATTTTTAGTAGTCGTTTGCTATGGTAAAACGGGGCTCAAAGCAGCAGACCTGCTGCTAGAGTCGACTGAAGTGAAAAAGAAAAAGAAATCTTGCGTTTTCAAAATCCGATCTTTAGACACTAGGTTTTTATGTTATGAACTGTTATTATAACATGTTTTAAGTATCTCTAAACCACTTTTAACATCCTAGATCCATTAGAACACTTATTCGAAATTATTTGATATATTTATACTCGATAGAACAATTTTTAAACAAAAGGTGTTTTAGTGATTTCTGGGCTATTACACTTCTTATTACATATCTTATACTTCATTTAGACATAAAAGAACTATGTGGAAGTAAGTAAAAAGGGCTAGGACTTACCTTGCTTGAAAAGGGTCGACTAGAGTGATTTTGATGAAATGAGATTCGAATTAGCTCCTTATTAAACCTAGCTTGTTCCTACTGCTTCTCTAGACTTATTTGAGCATATGAGGGACTAAGGGATCTGTGGTGTAAAATGGTTATGGCTGTTTAAGGTGATTCGAGTGGTGGTGATGGTTTTAGGGTTGCATATGGGGTGTGCTATTTATAGAAGGTTAACTAGGGTTTCTTGGAGCTTCTTTGTCAGATTTGGTAAGGTGTGAGATGATGTGTTAGGCTAGGGAGGCGCCACATGAGGGGGAAAGTGAATGAGATGGTGTGGAAGTTTATGGTTCATACACCTAGGGCTTATTCTAGAAGAGAGACCATGTGTACTCTTCTTCTCCATCCAAATGGTTCACTTAGGGTTTAAGTATTGTAAATACTAGTTAGTTTGTAGTTATATTTGAACTAAGTAGTGTAATTGGCTAGTTAGGGTTCGAACTCATGCTTAGGAGGGTTGTACTAATGCTTTGTTGGCTTGTAAACTAGGGTTTTGGGTAGAGTTAGGGTTTCCTAGGTTTAGGGTAAGTTATAAATAAATTTTGAATTTAATTAACCTAGTTTTATTCTAATCGTATTGTACATAATAGGAGAAAAATAGTTTTTGTGCTTTAGGTAGTTGTACTCTAGGCTAAGAAGGCTTGTACTTATGTAAGAAAAATAAGAAAAATATATTTTTAATTATTTCTTAGTTTTCTATAATTTTTATGTAATTTTTATAATACTTTAAATGCAAATAAATGAGTTTTTATGATCTTGTGCATTAAAGGGTTGTACATTGAGTTTATGGTGTTGTACCTACATATAATAAATAAATAAATTGTTTTTATAATTTATTGTGTAAAAATATGACATAAAATGTCATTTAAGTAACTATTATCAAGGTTTTATTTAGAATCTTATAAATATATAGTTTCATGCATAAAAGACTTATACTTTAGCTTTAGTAAGGTTGTACTTATAATTTAAAATATGAGGAAAATGTAGTTTTTATAATTTATTAAGTTGTGAAAATTATATGTTAAGTTTTGTTAAGTTAAAAGTAAATAAATGAAATTTTTAGTTTATATGCATTAGGTACTTGTACTTTAGGTTTAAAGACTTGTAAAAAATATTTAGTGAATTTGGAAAATATAATTTTTAAGAGTTATGCATGTAGGGTTTATAATTTATACGTTATAATAAATATAAAGATGATTTTTATAAAGATATTATGAATAAATGTTTTTGTGCATAAATGACTTGTACACTAGTTTAAATAACTTGTAAATATATTATCTTGTAAAAATATTGTATAAATAAATTAGGGTTTGTAAAATGTATATATAAATTCATAGTTATGTGAGATTAGGGTTTTATCGGGAGTTAAAGTAGAATTAAGGTTTTTATGCTTTAGGGACTTGTACATTAATCATATGATTTATACTTTAGTATTTCTAGGGTTTTGTTGTTCATAAATGTTGTTATGGTAGTTTAGGGTTTCATAAAACTATCATCAGTTAAGGAACGTTCAGTTTTAAACGTACATTAGCGAAATAACGTAAAGTGATAAGTGGGACCTCATAATATTTCAGGTCAAAGATGTTTACTTAGTTGAATACTAAATCAGTTAAGGTTGGATTGCAAGCACGGTTATTCGGGATGTGATCTCCGTCACATAAGATAATAGTTATAATCAAGAAAAAAAATTCTACGTGGAAAAAGGATAAGTATTCTGAGAGATAGTTTATTTAAATGAGGGATTTTTCATAGTGGTTACAAGTCCCATCTGTGAAGAATCTTCTTCTTCATCAGCCATGAAACTCCAATCAAAACCTAGCCCATCAATATCTACCATAGCTTTTGAGTTTGGCTCAGAAAGCTCCCTTGTTTTGGATGTGCTTCCAAAACCTTTGTTCTTGCTATCTTGCTGCCTTGGCCTTCTACAATCTCTTGAGAAATGCCCCATCATGTGACAGTTATAGCACTCTATCTTTGACTTATCAAAACCAGCAGTATCAGTGTTGCTGATTAAGAGCTTCTTCCCCGTCCTTTGATAGAACTTCTTGGCTCTCATGCTAAGAAGAGAAATTTGCCATTTTAGGTCCATTTCCTCCAGATCATCATCATTGATCTCTTGGAGGTCTTCGTAGGTGAGCATGGACCCATTATTTTGACCTGTAAGAAATGCACAACAAGTCTTTTCATCCAAAATACCCATGGTACTGCTTGATGAACTAGCAGCACCAACACCATCAACAACTTTCACCTCTTCACTTGATTTTGAGGTACTAGGAGTTGACATAAATGCCATGTTCCCAGTATTAGAACTAGTACCTCCATTCTTCTTCAAATCTTGCTCCACAATCTTAAAGTTGCTATACAAATCTATCAGCTCCATTGTATCATGGTCTGGCTTGTTCTTCCAGACAACAACATGCATAGCCCACTCTTCTGGTAAGCTTCTCAGAAATTTTAAGTTCAAATCTTCTTGAGGTATTTCAACCCCAAGAATAGCAAGTTGGCTCACAATATTCTGAAGCCTATTAAACATATGGTCAAGAGATTCATTGTATGTAGAGGAGAAGTTTTCAAACTGCTGCTTGAGCAGTGTCTTGTGGGTTTTCTTGGTGGCTTCATTTCCACCATATCTGGCAATAATAGCTTCAAATAATGACTTGGCATCTTTGAACTTGCTGAAGTTTAGAAGTTGATCATTGGGAATGGTCATCATCAGCATGCTTCTTGCCTTTAAGTCATTTTTCTTCTTTATTCTATCTTCTGCAGATGTTGGCTTTGTCTGCAGAGATGTCACCACTTTGCCATCCACTGTTGATGAAATGGTTGTAGGCTGGTAAGAGTTTCCATCTTCAATGATTTCCCAAAGTGCATAATCTTGTACTTGGAAATATTGCTCTATCCTCAGCCTCCACATCTCAAACTCATTCTGTTTGAGTATGGGTATTTTTGCAGCAACATTGGTCTGAATAGATTCAACGTCCATTTCTTCTTCTTCTTCTTCTTCTTCTAAATCAACAATATCAACCTGGCGCTCTGATACCAATTGAGGGGGTTGATCGATACACTGATAAGGTGGTTAAACCTTTGTTGCTTTGTGTATGTGATAAGTTGAGTTAATATGATCAAGTACGCGGAATTTACTTAATCACACTTAGAAGGTTATTTATGTTATGGAAATGGAACAGTTATGCTTGTGAATATAGAACAAAGAACATGCAATGTTATCACCAAACGATTCAATATTATTCAAGATAATACGAGTGATCTTCAATATCACTAGGGTTACAAAGACCTTGAATCTTATGTTTTCTATGACTTGTGATATTTGTTCTATGTTCTTAAGAGTTATTCTCTAAAACACTTAATAAATCACACACTATTATGTCACATACACATATTTAGCCTAAGATCTTTCTTTTATAACACAAGAAAGATCTTTACAATATTGTCAAGTCTTATCGAACGCATGCTTTGAGAGTGTCAGACATTAAGATACAACATGTATCTATGTTTACAACTTGTTCTGTGAATTTAACATAATGATTGATCACATGGGGTAAGATATTATCTACCGTGTATTGTTGACTTTAATACACATAATATCTTTTCATACTTATCCACTTAGCAGCAAAATCTTTCAATAGTTATCCTCTTAGTAGTAGAAAGTTAACGTTAGCAGCAGAATCATTCAGTAGCAGAATCTTAACGTTAGCAGCAGAATTGTTAACGCTAGCAGCAGAATCAAATGCTCTAGCAGTAGAATGATACTTAGAGTATTTCTTTGAGCATAACCCGATATTAAACTTCTTGAATATTTAATTCCCAACAGTAGTAGCCCATTGTTTACCCATTGTTTTTAACCCACTAGAACACACTTTCCCTCTACCCTTTGCATACACTTAGATCAGTAGTAAACCATGTAGATTCATGCATTAATCACCCTTTCCATAATGATCATAATGTTACTAACTTTCATTATTTTGTAAGCATACACTCGTAATGATCATGTGAAGCAAGATCGGAGATCATGAGTCATCATCCATCATAAGCTTAGCATACTTCCTGATCCACCAAAAAGGTTAGAAGATCTTGAAGTCATCATTCATCAAAGCATACCAACATATGAAGATTCAAGTCCACTTGACATCGTCAATGTTTGAAGACTTCTTATTAAAGAAGTTCATGTAGATTCCACATGCATACATATATGAAGATCCATCACAACAAGTTTAGAGAGCTTGTGATCTTCATCCATTGAAGGCTTCCTATCAATGGAAGTTCATTTAGATTAGGCATTCATATCCAATGGACATTTGTGTCATGGATCATTGTTGTAAACATCATTGCATAACAATCTATTCATACTAGATTAGATGGTTTATGTGTTTGTGCCATAAAACACAAGGTTTCTATGTTGGGCCATAAAACATAGTGGGAGTGGTTGTACCCTTCTAAAAGAACTCGACATCTAGCTTAGTGTCGGAAAAAGTATAAGCGACGACGGGAGTGGTTGTACCCTTGTAAAAGAACTCGACATCTAGCTTAGTGTCGGAATTAAGCGACGACGGGAGTGGTTGTGCCCTTGTAAAAGAACCCGGTATTTAGCTTTGTACCGGAAAAAGTGTAAGCGACGATTGTAAGGTTTTCTCCGCCGAGAAGGGAGCTTGTTGATCTAGTGAAGTAACTCTCGAGTTGGGTACTCGGGGAGTGGAGTAGGGCGGAGAGGAGCTCCGTGACCGAACCACTATAAATCATCGTGTTTGGTTTGCGCTTTCTTTTACTTATTGCTTTATTTTATGTTTGCATTATATGTTTGCTTGTGTTGTGACTTGTTGATAATACTTGTGTGACAACATGTTTTAGTTTATGCTAGTCATAAACTATAATTGACATCTTTTATATTAGAACAAGCTAAATTGGAAATATGATACAACAAGTTTTAAGTTTTTAAAACGGGAACGTATTCACCCACGCCCCCCTCTACGTTTTCACAGGGAACAATTGGGCAATGTGTCAATACGGGTATATTTTTTATTTTGATTTCATTCATTAGGAAAAGATGAGGACTGCGAATTTTATTATTGAAGGCTGCATTTTAGTTTATACAAGGCAAATTTCCCATGCTCTTATAATCAAATTTCTCTTATTAATCCACCATATACTCTTTTTTTTTTGTATGATACTCTCATAACATGAATTATGCAGACGCACAAAGTGGGGACTAAAAAGTGCCTGAGGAAGTAAGAGCCGCAGAATGTTGGCTCATCTTAAAACCTGCAATAGTCTGAAACTTCTTCTTTGCCTCTTCTATTTGTTCTCATGTTCTGTTTTCATTTGTTGTTTGAGTTCTAAGCTAATTTGATTAGTTGTAAATGTATTTAACACTTTTTAATGTTTTGTAATAGAATGATAACACAAACTTTTACCAGCTTTTTAAATTAAGGAGTGTACCAGTTTCTTTTTAACATGCTTATAACAATCACAGTTGGCCTTATGTTGGATGTAGCTTTCTAACATTCTATAGTTGTAATGCATAAGTCTCAACAAACTAATCTCAATATTCTCATAAACATAAACACGGCTGCCCCGCAGCAATGCGCGGGCTTATCCGCTCGTTCTTTCTAAATAAGATAGTAATTATAAAAAGGAAACAGTGTAGTAATTATAAAAACTTGTGGTTTTACAAAATTTTAGGGAAAAATATATAGAAAAAAAATCCGGTCTTATCGGGTTGACCCGATAACCCGATAACAAAAATAATTTAACCTTAACCGGACCCGATAACTATGCCGGGTTATCGGGTTCGGGTCAAAACAACCCGATAAGCTTTTTAAACCCGATTTAATCCAACCCGATATGCCATATCGGGTTCGTGTTCGGATCGGGTCAACCCGACCCTATTGACACCCCTACATATAGGTGTAAAGTAAGACGGAATAACAAAAGTTAGTGATTGAAATTGTTATTAAATATTTAAATATTTAAGAAATGGCATTCCTTTTTATACGTAAGAGTATTTTATTTTAACAAATTACTCAACTTTTAAGTATTTTAAGCTTTGAATAAATTTATTTTCTGAGTAAAGTCCAAAATACATCCCTTTGGTTTGTCTCGTGTCTCGCTTTACATCCTTATGGTTTTTTTGGCACAAAATCATCCCCCCGTTAGTAAAGTTGGCACAAAACCATCCCTCAGTTAGTAATATCAGTCAATGAGGACTAACTATGCAAATTATTTTTCGTTATCTCCTAACAAGAGTTAAAATATTTGCATCGTTAGTCCTCATTGAGTTAAAATATTTGCATCGTTAGTCCTCATTGACTATTCTTACGTTTTTATCCTTTTTGGTTCCTTTTTTTTTTGACATTTTTGTCCATTTTGCTTACGTTTTCGTCCGTTTTTCTTACGTTTTCGTCCGTTTTTCTTACGTTTTTATCCGTTTTTCTTACGTTTTCGTCTATTTTAACTCCTAACAAGTGTTAAAATATTTGCATCGTTAGCAAAATAGTTTTAATGCTTACTTTCGATTTGGGGTACTCGAGTGAATCTACAAAGGTTATGTAAGTAAAGTATTCGTACAAATAATAATTATTTGCCGCATCTAATATTTCAGACCTTTTATGTATTACAAATATAAAACATATAAACTACGTTATTTATTTATTTATTTTTTTGCTGCTAGCGTTCGCATTTCTACACACGGTATGTCAAATTATGATTGCAATTGAGCTGTATGTTGAAATATAATGTGATTATCCATCTATTACGATATGTTATAAACACTAAAAAATGGCATGATCAAAACTGAGTACCTGGGACAAATTAGAAGATGGTCATAAGAGCAAATTAATTTGATGAAAAGTTACTCCTTATGTATCTTTGATTTTTGTTTAGTGTAAGAATTGGTTCATGTTTTGTTTTTCTTTATAAGCAGATTTACTGAAAAAGAATATAGGTACACTTATTTTAAAAGTGAAACGCACCATTAAAATAAAATAAAAATTTTTAAAAATAAAAATATATAAATAAAATCTATTTGATACGTACATATACTAATATAATAGCCTACTAAGTCAAAATAGTCCAAGAAAATTTAGTCCAATAGCCAATAACCAAAATGAATTGTTTAAAGATTCGCACTGGTGCATGTCTAATATATCTACTTATTCCATTTTTTGCAAGCAGATATATAGTTTATAGCCTATATAAACATTTGTTTATAGTAAACATTATGTATTCAAAAAGTATGCTATTGTGATTACTACATTGGAATTATTATAAAGTTTGCATTTATGATTGCTACATATTTCACGATTTAAATTACTTATAGTTTGTACAGGAATGGATCAGTTTAGGAGTGGGTTTGAATGTGAGGATGAGCCCAATGGGCTAAAACGTTCTTTTATGCCATGTTTAAGCACTCTCTCGTTTCTGTTATGGTTCAAACGAGCTGGGAAATTCGCGCGTTGCCGCGGTAATGCGGTGGTAAGTCTTGTTTGAAAGTTAGTCATTAAGGACTAAATTTAAAAAATATCGATAGACCAAAGGACTATTTTTGAAAATGGACTAAATTTGAAAAAGATCGATAAACCAAAGGACTATTTTTGAAAATTAATTTTGGAAATAATATGGTTTTTTACGTAAAAAGTCCCTAAAGTTCTCAGCGCGTTGCATCGTTAGTCCCCGAAGGAAACCAAAGGACTATTTTTGAAAATGGACTAAATTTGAAAATAAATGGATAAACCAAAGGACTATTTTTGAAAACTAATTCTAGAAATAATATATTTTTTTACGTGAAAAGTCTTTAAAGTTTTCGGCGCGTTGCATCGTTAGTCCCCGAAGGACCTACCTTGCAAACACATTTTCACCTTAGGGGCTAAACTGCACATGGCCACTGTTTTGTCAACTGTAGCTACAGTACTCGCTATAGTAAATGCTTCCCATTTTTAGTACATAAGAGTAATGATAGATAAATCTTTTTTATACTATAAACCCTAAAAACCTGATATCAAAATGCTCCTAACTTTACTCACTCTCTCAGCCACCAAACACACACTTGTCTCCATAAAAAAAATAAAAAAATAAAAAAATCGTCCCTGTTTATAGATTAAAAAAAAAAAGACATTCTTCACGGCAACCACACAACAAATATGATTGGGTTGTCTTCCTAGGGTTTGGTTTTTATCCTTTTCGAGCAATACAACTACCAAACAAAAACACACACCTAACACTATCCTTGATCTAAAACTTCGTCCTTTGAACAGATCACAAAATAAATTCATCCATTGTGTTTAGCAATCAATCAAACACAAATAAACACTATCTCATACCAGTTTGATTGATTCTAACTCAGACTCTCGACTTCAAGATCCTTGCATGGGTCTAAGGTAGGCGTTTGTTTTGATTTTTTGTTGTTTTTGTTTGAACGAAAGAGAGCAACAGGTATAACAAATTTGTTATATATCGTTCTTTAATTTTTTTGAAGATTAAACAGATGAGTTAAACCTTTTTACAGATCTATGATGAATTTCTTATACTCTTGTTGAATCAAAGAGTATTTCAAGAAAAAACCGGGATCTTTGGTTCTTGATTGTCAGTTTTGATTCGAGTCAAAGTTTAGGTTCGAAATTTGTGAAGTTGATTGTGGGATAGGTATACTTCTAGGGTTTTAGATTCGGTATTTTGATTTGGTTTGAGTTTCGGTATTTTCTTTTTTGAGATTCGATGTTTTACGAAACTAAGCTTCAAATAGATCAATGATGGGTTATGTATTCAACTCAAAATGCTGATATCATTTTCAAAAGACCGATATCATTTTCATATGATGGTGGTGAAGAATCGTTCAAAAAAATGATGGTGGTGAAGATGGTGATAGTTTGTTATTTATAATCTTAAAAAATCCAACTGAAAAATTACATTTATAGACTTGTTGATGTAATTATTTGTAAGCAACTGAAAAGATGAGAAGATTTTAAACCATTAAGACTTGAAACCGAACAATCAAAACATTTAGAGTAAATTACACGGATGGTCCTTGTGGTTGGCGTTGACTTTCAAGGATGGTCCCTTGACTTTTTTTTTTTGCACTCACAGTCCCTAACTCGGAAACTACTAACACATATGGTCCCTTGACCAAACGTCCGTTTGGTCAAGGCGTTAAGTCTCTTAGTCTTGAGGGTATTTTCGTCCTTTCCAATTGTTATGCATAGAGCCGCTAAAAATCAGACATTTAATACCCGATCATTTCATTTTTCCCTCTTTATTTTCTCTCACTACCTACTCTAACAAAACACAAACCATAACTTAGTAACCTAATTCTGATCCAAGTTCATCATCAATGCGACAATGGTTGGAGCAAAAATGTGGAATGTACGGCAAGGAAAACATGATTTTGATGTTCACGAAGTATATGGTATGTATCGATTATCATTTAAGTGTTTTTATTTCATTGTTTGACTGAAAAATATTAATTTGGTTTTCATTAATTTTTTTGCAGCAAATGAACCTGATTTGTTTTCAGTGAAGGTTCATTATGGTGGGAAGTTCACTGATAGGCCAGATAGAACCTATGAAGGTGGTTACTCTAACTTTGTGGATGTAGTAGATGTGGATGAGTTCTCTGTTCACGAAATGGATGCTATGGTGGAAGAGTTAGGTAATGATGGTCACTCTCTTATGTTTTACCACTTTCTTATACCTGGTGAGAGTTTGGACAATGGGCTACAACCTTTAGCCAGTGATAAAGATGTCCTTAACATGTGTAAATATGTTAGGTTAGGTCATAAGTTGATGCATGTATATGTTGAACATGAAAGGACCAACCGTGATATCTATTACGCATTGTTAGTGTCACCAAATAAGAAAAAGAGGTGTCTTATAGAGGAAATAGAAGATGATGTACCAAGACAATCACCAACTGGAGTGATTAAGAGACTTAGGATTGAACTTGACAATAAAAAAGGTTTAGTACATGAACAAGGGCAATCAAGTGGTGTTGTAGCTGTTGGAATACCATCCCAAAGTCAGGTTATTGTTGTTGGTAATGAAATACCCTCACAAACAGGTGACACTAGTCAAGTTAGGATACAAGATCAGGGTCAAGGTAGTGGTATTGATAAACAAATACCATCTGAAATTGGTGAGTCTAGTCAGGTTAGGCAGCCAGAGCAGGGTCAAGATGGTGGTGTTGCTAATGACTTACCTTCTCAAACCTCTGAGGTTCCTAGTCAGTTTGTCAATGATTTCTACTCATCTTATGACCCTTACTTGGGTGATGATGAGTTCAACCCTTTTGATGGCCTAGATGAAATCCTTCCACTTGAGAATGAGGATCCACCTGAGAATGAGGATAGGGTAGAAAGTGAACCAGAGAATGAGGATCCACCTAAGAATGAGGATAGGGTAGAAAATGAACCAGAGAATGAGGATCCACCTGAGAATGAGGATATGGTAGAAAGTGGACCAGAGAATGAGGATCCACCTGAGAATGAGGATAGGGAAGAAAATGTTGATGCTGAGCATGAAGATAGGGTAGAAAGTGGCCCAGAGATTACATTAGAGAGTGGCCCAGAGGTTTATAGTTCTGGGACTGAGAATGATCAGAGAGAGGATGGGACAGAGGATGATAGTGATGATAGTGACTACATTGTAGATTCAGACAATGATGTAACTGATGTTGATGTGGACATGGAGAATTTCAGACTGAATGTGGATTTGGAAGCAGAATTTCATGGCTATGATAGTGATAATGGTGTAGAAAATGTTGATGCTGATATTGATGATGTGTTTGATAATGAAGAATTTCTAAGTGGGTCTGAGAATGAAGATGAGTTTGATACACTCAGGAGAAGGAAACTGAAACAATTAAGGAAACAAGCCAAAAGTAATAGTGAAGGCAGGATATACAAAACATACTTCTATGTGGGGCAAGAATTTGGTAGTGCAGCAGAGGTTAAGAAGTTGATAAGAAGGCACTCAATTGAAACAAGAAGAGAAATTAAAATCGTTAAGAATGATAAAGGAAGAGTCAGAGCATCTTGTTGTGGTCAATTGCCTTCATTTGAAAGTTCTGGGCCTAGTGTTGGGCCAAATGTAGCAGCTGGGCCCAGTCAACCATCTGGGTCAACTATATGGACTAAGGAAACCATAAAGCTTGTTAAAGGAGGTAAACCTAGTAACAGGAAAGTAGGTGGACATAAATGCCCATGGGTATTGCTTGTTTCAAAGGTCAAGGGCACAGAAACATGGCAGACAAGAACATATGATGCTACACACCATTGTCTACAATCAAGACAAATCTTGTATGCCACATCAAGGTTCTTTGCTGAAGATATAGTGGATCAGATTGAAAAAAACCCAAAGATACCAATCAGAGCTCTTCAAGATCAATTACAAAAGACACATGAGGTTTCTGTTTCTCAAATGAAAGCATATAGGGCTAAAAAAGAAGGAAGCAAGCAAGTGAGAGGTGATTACACAAAGCAATACGCGATGCTGAGAGATTATTGCATGGAGTTGATGTCTACAAATCCAAACACAACTGTGAAGATCCAATGTGCTAGGGAGGAGGAATGTTCAGAGACTAGGAAGTTTGAAAGGATTTATGTTTGCTTGGGGGCTTGTAAGGAAGGGTTCAAAGCTGGTATGAGAGACATTTTGGGGTTAGATGGAGCCTTTATGAAAGGACCTTTTCCTGGTCAACTCTTAACTGCTGTAGGCATTGACCCAAACAATGGTATCTATCCATTGGCTTATGGGATAGTTGAAACAGAGAATGTAACACCCCAACCCGACAAGGGTAAAGATATCACATTCATGGCTTCATATCAGATCAAACAAAACATACATTCAATAGTAATACAAAGATTCTCAAAGGTTACAAACGAAATACTGAATACACAAGGATACAAGGGAAACAAAAGCTAATTACTAAGTCTACAAAAGCAACTCCTTCTAATGGTCTCTACTTCAGAATAACTATCGCAGTCTTCTAAGTCCACAAGTCTCTTCACTCATACCCAAAACCCGTCGTCCTGCTTATTACCTGCCGCACACGAAAAGAAAACGTGCGGCTGAGCTTAAAAAGCTCAGTGAACAGATACATATACAAAGCAAAGAATAACGAAACTGAAATATAATATGGGAAATGGGAATGTCAGAGGGTATAAAAGAAACAAATGGGTAATAAGAGAAGAGTAGGATAGTCATCTACCACGAGCCCATACTCAAAGTCATATCTCAACATCATAATACTCAAAGTCAAGATCTCACAATCAGAGGGGATACCTCTCAGGCAACCAGATAATATGAGGGGTGGCCTCATGTATCAAAAGGGGTGGAGTGATCAGCTCCCATAAATGTGAAAGGCGTGTATAGCACACAGGCACCAGTCACCTCAAAGTCATACTCAAAGTCATAATTAAATCCACTAAACATACATGCCTAGGATTGCAATCCATACGCCCCCACTCAAAGTCAATCTCAAAGTCATACTCAAAATCATAGTAGCCATGGCAGATAATATAATAGGGACGGTGTGAGAAATCACTCCCCCACACAGGAGTCATGCCAGTGGTGCATCACAGACATGGCCAGGTTACCTTCCTGGCTAGGAAACAGAAAGGTGGCTCGGGTATCAAACTAAGAGTCAGGTCTCAATGTCATGCAAACGGGTTCATCTCAAAGTCATATCAAAGCATATCTCAAGGTCATGTCAAAAGTGAATCTCAAAGTCATATGAAAAAGGTTCATATCAAAAGGTGCATCTCAAAATCATATCACAAGGTCCATAGAAAGGGGTTCATATCGAATAGTTCATAATAGAGTGGTTCACCAAGGTCTTCCAAAGTTCATATCATAGTTTTAAAAACCGAGAGAATCAAAATTAAAGTTCAATGTCTGTATCAAAGGATCCATCTTCAAAGTCTTTGTTCAACAGATTCATTTTAGAAAGCTTAATTAAGTTATTTAATTAAAATGGTCTTTAAATTGGTTTCATAAAGATAATCATTAAAATAGTCTTCGTAAAAGATAGTTCAAAACAAGTAGTTCAAAACCTTAGTTTATTAAACCATTTCAAAATCTTAGTTTCTCACAAGGATAGTTCAGAACTTTAGCGCAACTTGGCAAAGGCATAGGTCAGATATACGAAGCTCAGATCATAATCAAGAGGAATATCAAAGGTTCACTCGAAGGGAACATAGCAATGGCTTGGGAAATCTTAACTGAATCATAACTCAAAATCAATGCATAGGATATAAGAACCCTTACTGAAACAAGGGCAGAGTATCTGTACCTTATGACGAAAGCACAAACAGAACAAAGCACAGAAATAGGGAATGGCTCAAGATCTCTCCTTCTTCACACCTAGAGGAGTAGAAGGGAATTATAACTCATTCTTAATTTAGTGTCTTTCCATTTTAAAGTAACTTTCCATTTTTGGCAGGTTTTCATATTTAGAAAGTTTCCATTTTTAGTAATATGGAGTAACATACTTAGGTAAATCATTATTTCTGGAATTAGGGTATCTTTTATCATATTTTCATAATTGGTCTTTAAGAATTCACAATTTACACTTTATACCCCTTATTACAAAAGTTACACTTTTAACCTTCAATTATTCATAGTTACACATTAAACCCTTAATTTATCAATTTTACACAATGGTCACTTATTTTATCATGTTATATGAATGTATCCTCAATTTTACAGAATTTACACAATAGGTCCCTCTAGTTTACAAAGTTACATATTTAGTCCCTTAATTTACAATTTCAACTTTATATTATTTATAATTACATATTAATCCAGTAAATCACCAAATTAACACGTAACCCCCTGAATATATTAAAATATTCAAAACAGCACTAACTTTCCAGAAATTACAAGTTTAGTCCCTCCATTTAATTATTTTCTAACTCGAACCAATATTAAACCCTAATAACATTTTAATCCTTTAAATTACAAAAATGACACTAGACCCCCTCTTCTTATATTTTATACAGTAAGTACATGTCCCAAAATAAGTTCTAAAAATAACCCTTGAGTTTTAAAAGTTACAAAACTCACCCAAAACAATTTAGACAAATCGTATAACACTTTAATTAGCCAAAACCCTAACCCTAAAATACAAATCATTACCCCATCATTATACCATCATTTAATACTCATTAAATAGCCAAGAACAAGCCCTAATCCTCAAACCCTAATCAAATTACATTTTTATTTCTTTTCTTTTTAATTTCCTTAAATCGGTAAAAACAATTAAATCGAAAATAAATATTTTAGGCCTTGATAATTCGAAATAGCATTTTTCCCAGATTAATATGATCATATAGAGTCCAAATAAAATAAATATGAAGCCTCAAAAATTCGGATTGAATTATTTAGGGTTTATACACGTTTTTAAGATTTAATTCACAAATAATTGTTAGATCATGCATGGATCGACTTTAACATTTTATTTGGTGTTCTTAACATATATAGGGTCTGAGAAAAATACCAAATCAAGATTTGAACGTGTGGAATGAGGTGTACGAATTCTTTTGTACGCGATTAGCCAAACGGGTCAAAAATCACCACGAATTCAAAAACGATCTAAAAATCATGAAACCAATTTTCACAGGTCACATATGATGTGAGGAACACAAGAAAAATAAGAGACGAATTTTACAAAGGTCGAGTGAATCAAAACGAATTATACCTCTTTTGTATGTCGCGACTTACAAAAATTCACCACGATCGATTCGAACGATGAACACCTTCACAATGATTTTTATAGTACTCCTTGGATGATTCTTGAACTCAAAAAAATGGCTTGGGATTTTTAGAATGCCGAATGGAGGCTATGGGAATTATTTTGTGTGTTTGATTTAATCGGCAACTAGGGTTTTGAAAGGAAAAGGATGTGATTGATTTTTATCCACGGAATGCTAGTCAAATGGGGGAGGTTGGACCCAAATTTTCGGCCAAAAAGGCTGGACATAAGTTGTTGTGATGATTTGATTGATTTCTTTCCATATTTACTTGATTTTAAATATCGTTTAAATACATATAATATCATACGGTTCATATAGGGGTATTTTGGTAATTTTGCCACTTGTATAAATGTTAAATGAAGTTCTTAAAATTATTTGGGATCATAACTTGTGCATTTCCAGAAGTTTGGAATTTATTTGATACTTTATAAGCTTCTAACTTAGTTTTTAAATTATAGGGGCAATTTGGTAATTTTACATGTTTTCAGATTTTAGGGTTTTACAGAGAACCTTCAGTCATGGAAGTGGTTTTTGACTTGCCTTGGAGATGATCTTGATCTTTACAGAAACTCCAACTTCACTTTTATCAGTGATCGTCAAAAGGTAAATTTAATTGTTTACAGAAACTTCAACTAAACTTTTATCATTATTTAACTGTATATTAATGTATCCATTTAATTGTTTACAGGGTCTTATACCTGCAATATCCAAATTGTATCCATGTGCTGAGCATAGATATTGTCTTAGACATATCCATGAAAACATGAAACATAGCTGGAATGGAAGGGCATACAAAGACCTTCTTTGGAAAGCTGCTACTGCTTCAACTGTGCCATACTTTCAGATAGCAATGGAGGAGTTAAAGGCTTACAGCAAGCCATGCTATGATTGGTTAGTGAAGATTCCTCCACAACATTGGGCAAGATCCCATTTTTCAGGTACAAAATTGTTTACAATATATAAACTACCAAGTGTATACAACTTCACTTGTTTAGATAGTAACTAATTACAAGTATATTAACAGGAAGGGCAAAGTCAGATGTGTTGTTGAACAACATGTGTGAGATTTTCAATGGTAAACTAGTTGATGCAAGGGACAGGCCTATCATAGGGACACTGGAGTACATAAGGGAGTATTTGATGAGAAGGATTGTGACAGTGAATAAAGTGATTGCTAAATCTAGTGGTCCTCTCACACCAACAGCAGAGAGGTTGTTTGATGTTATAAAGAAACAGGCTTCCCAGTACACAGTTCAATGGAATGGAGGGGAACACTACCAAGTCAGTGGTCCTTGGGCAGATCAGTGTGTTGTGAATGTTGATGAGAGAAGTTGTTCATGCAGGAGGTGGGAAATAACAGGTCTGCCATGCAAGCATGCAGTGGCTGTAAACTTTGACATGGTGTTGAATAGGCAAGAAGCTGGCATACCAGAGACATGGGTCCATCCTTGCTACAGGCTAGAGACTTGGAAGCAGGTCTATTCATTCAAGATTATGCCAATAAAGGGACCAAAAATGTGGCCTAAGTGTGATGTTCCATCAACAATCATTCCACCAGTTCACAAGGATCAACCTGGCAGGCCAAGGAAAAGGAGAAGGAGGTCAACCTTTGAGATGAATGACAGCATGGAGAAGAACTGCAAGCTTTCAAAGCTTTCAAGAAGGTTAAAGACAGTTACATGTGACACATGTGGTTGCAAAGGTCACAATTCTAGAAGCTGCACAGGACCAAGAGTTGAAAAGACCGAGAAGAAAAAGTCAAATGCTGCAGCTGCTGCAAGTGGAAGAAGTGTGGATAATGCTGCTGGTGCAAATCATGCTGCTGGTGCAAATAATGCTGCTGCTGCAAGTGGAAGAAGTGTGGATAAGGGAAAGGGTATTGCAGTTGATGAAACAAGTTCCAAAAAGAAAACACCCAGGAAGAAAGTGATTAACATTGGCTAGTTTGGGTTTATGTGACTTTGATGTCAATGGTTGCTTGTATGCACCATAAACAATATTTCATTTTGGTAATATTTGTATTTATGTAAGTGGTTGCTTATATGCACCATGATCATCACTTCTATGTATGTGTTCTGGATACCAGAACAGGATCATCACTTTTTTAACCCAATAGTTATTAGCTGCTAATGACAGCAAATTTTCCCTAAATCCTTATTGTGTTTGACTGTGTACTTGTATTGGTTTGACTTTAGTAAAATCAACTGTCATAAACATTCAGTTACTTAAATTGTGTATGGGTTTGAGTTTATATAGGATGCACTATTTATAGGTTTGACTAAAATAGAATCAATGGGTACATTTTGGGTCAATTTGTTTCATTTTTGGGTCTGCAATGGTCTGAATTGTGTCCATATTTTTGGGTCAAATTGTAAAAGTCAAACTTTGGTGCATTTGCTTAAATCAGTACACCAACCATGCCATCAATGGCATTTACTCCAATTGATGGTCTGCATTTGGCTTTAAATACACATAACTACACTAATACACAAATTACTACCAATAAAAACCTCAAATCTTTCCAAAATACCAAAAAATGAGTTCAAATCCAGTAATCTATGAACTTTCTTCAGATGAATCAACCTCATCTGATTCTGATTCAGGTTCTCCACCATGGTATACCTATTTTCCTCCCACTTATTCAAACACTGTCACAAAGAAGAGTGAAGCAGCTACGTCTTCCAAAAAAGTTTCAACCACTGTCTCAAACAAGAATGAAGCTGCTAGGTCTTCCAAACAAGTTTCAACCACTGTCAAACCTCCTGTTGCCACTCAAGCACTGTCAATCAGTGGCAAAAGGATGATTGTTTTAGCCCTTCCAACTGAAGAGAATTATGAAAAGATCACAAGAAAAAGGAAAGGGAAAAGGACATTTACTTGAAGCATTCCCACCACTGTCTTTTGTTATATGCAATGTTATATGCATCAGTGAATGCATCAATGTCTTTTGTTATATCACTCTATGTATGAATGAATGTATGTATGTAATGTTTTATGCATCAGTGAATGCATCTACGTAATGAAAGTCTACTTGTTTCTGTTAACATAAACATACTTGTTTTCATTAATCATCCATGACAAAATACAACTTGCTTGCTTGTTACTTGTCCAAACTTAACATACAAACCTAACATACAAACCTAACACTTACATCAAACATCATACTTCTTCATGATAGCAAAAGACCAGACAACATACTTCTTCATTTTTCCTACTTTAAAGCAAGAATAACAACAAACATGATCCAAGACCAAACAAGATACTTCTTCATTTTTTGACACCCATTTTTTGCTTCCTTTACAGCTCGTTCAAGATTGTTCCTTGACCTTAACAAACCCGGTATGATTTCAAGAGAACGATTACACATGGGGGGGTCATACCAATCAATCCATGCACATTGTGATCCCTGTTTAACAACATCACACCAACAATTATTTGCTTTACGTTAGTTTGATTAACTTATTTCAATCTTAAAGAAACTTACTTGAATCGGGCAAGAATAAAACCGACGGCCTGGGTTAGCGTTCGTCCATGATGTTTTAACAAGGGCGACTCTTCCACAATGGCACATTACCAAATCCATTGTTCTTGTAATACTTTGGTTTTTGAATTAGGGTTGATTTGGGGATTTATGTTAACAAAATGATCGGATTGGATTTATATAGATGAAATAAATGGGCGGGAGTAAATACTGAGTCAGTAGCATTGGGAAGGTAGAGATGCTACAGTGAATGACGAAAATACCCTCAAGACTAAGAGACTTAACGCCTTGACCAAACGGACGTTTGGTCAAGGGACCATATGTGTTAGTAGTTTCCGAGTTAGGGACTGTGAGTGCAAAAAAAAAAGTCAAGAGACCATCCTTGAAAGTCAACGCCAACCACAAGGACCATCCGTGTAATTTACTCAAACATTTATTTACATAGTTTTTTTATAAAAAATTGAAGCTTTAAGACTCCACGATAAAATTTAGGACCTGAATCTTTTAGTAGATATAGATACTTCTTTCTTGTTGCTTTGCGTTTCACTTTCTTCTTTTTTATCATTCGGCCCATTCACGCTGCTGATCACCACCCTATATTGATGAAAATATATATGCAAGTGGGTCAAAATGAGCACCGCTTATATTGGCTCCATCACTTCTAGATATGTGTTCACATCGTATTAATCTCAAAACTTGTTATAAATCATAATTTTTTGAAAGAAAAGAAAGAAAAAAAAAAAATAATACTCCGTAATAATAATAAATAAATAAATAAATAACTTACTACCGTAATTCCATAAAATACATTTAAATCTGTCAATAAAACTTAAATTCTTACAAGAACACCTTAATACATTTAAACCAGATAGCCCTTTGCCCCTTTGGTTACACTATATTATCTTAGCTAGAAACGTTTTAGTTTATCTATTTGTATGGGATTAAAAGCTATGTAAGGATTACAACGTTAAGGACTCGTACAAATTTAAGACATGTTAATTTTCTTTAAGGCTCAATATTTTTACCATTTACATGAACCTCAATACTAACATATCGAGGTGGCAAATGGGTCAGTTTGGGTCATGGGTCAAGTAGGTTATGGGTCGAATGGGTCATGGGTCAAACAAGTCAGATTTTAAACTTGGTTCAAATGGTCATGGGTCAAACGGGTTGGGTCGGGTCAACCCACTAGTTTTAATTGTAAAAAAAGTTGTTTTCAAGTGTGTAATTGTATGTTCGACGTGTGTTTATATACTCTAATTTATAACAGTCGTGTTGCTTAGGATGGGTAATGTGTATGAATTCATGCATGTAAAAAATATAAGTTAATAAACTTGAATGTAAATGTAGTTTATATATACTCTTCTTTACATCAATAGTGTTGTTCGAGATAATATGAAAATGATGTTGACAATACAATGGCACTACAATATTACATAACACCAGATAAAAGGAAAACAAAACACGGAAACATACAAGTAATTTACTATTATAAAATATACTAAATCCCAAATTTGAACGGGGCAATAGGAAAGTATTACGGAGTCCCTTTTTTGCTAATTGGGCCTCCAATTGGTTGGTTTTAAATTGTTTTTTACACAGTAAGCCCGCACAGTGTCTTAGTGGACAATTGGGCACAATGTGATTGGTTGAAGTGTGGTAGCAAATTGATTGTTCATGGACCGTCTGGTGTAATGATTTGGTAATACATTAAAAACAAGGTTTAACATTTGTAATCTAACTAATTCATGTACGATGAAAGCATGGTTTACCATGTGTCACACACCTAATTTTTTATATTGGAAATCTGCACAATGAAGCTTCTTGAGTGTACTTTGTCTTTGACGTTAAGCCTTATCACAAATAAAAAAAAAAAAAAAAAAAAAAAAAAAAAAAAAAACACACACACAAAAACTTGATAACCAGCCACAAATTACCATTAGAAAAAAAGGGTTTTTTTAAGGTTCTGGTGTTACCAGAATTACGGCAACATATACTCTTGGATCTTAGTGACACAAGTATGTTTGTGTATACCTTTTTGTTTTCTCTTTTGGCCATGCATGAAAGGCTTGTTTACTTCCTACGTTTTACATGGTTAATGTCTTTAAAGCTCTTTTACTTGCGATATATCTACTCTAATTGTGTGTGTTAATCAGAGGGTATGGTTTTCTAATTTGGTTAAACTTTTGTTTTTTATTGTAAATTAAGATTAGGGTTTGATTCTGGTTTTGTTTATGAATTGGGTGTTTTAAAATTTAGGATTATGTTCATTTGGGTATGGTTCAATTGGTATGATTTAATTTAGGATTACGGTATTTGATTTTTTTTTTCAACTTATAAGATTTTTCGGAAACCTTATAAGCTTACTTTTTTCGGCTTATGTGGTTGCTTAGTTGAGTTTTAGCGTGCCAATGCTTGCTGGCCGCTTAACTTGCTGGTATCGAGTTTGTTTGAGATTATTTGCATCGTCGCGGGGCAAGCTTACTAAGCTTGCAGCCATGGCGGATACATGATCTTTTTTCGATTATTTGCCTATCCGTGTTTCATAAATAAAAAAGACACCAAATTCGAAAGTTATGGTTGTTTGTGGGCTACGTATTTTGTTGCCGCATATCTAGGAAAACAGATAAAGGGACAAGGAGGATGTCGACTCACATTTGGCTTGCTTTATGAACACAAATCTTAAGCTACGTATTCGCTTACTGTGTAACACCCCCAAAATCTGGTATTGCGGAAGCATTCGGGTCATGGGGTGCTACTAAATTGAAAATCACAACACAAGGTAGTAAGAAACGAAATACATACCCCGTTTTAATACATTCAACCAAGTTAAAATAAGTTTACAATATAGTTTGAGTTCATAAAATAAGGCCCATAAGTTAAGTTGTCCCAGTAAAAAACAAGTCATAGTTAAAATGCCACAGTACTTCAGAAAGTAGTCTATGACCCTTGCCATGCCACAACCTTGTCATAATCAATCAGCTTAAACACCTGAGAAAAACATGGTAAAAGTCAGCAAAAAGCTGGTGAGTTCATAGGTTTATCAATAAGCAGTAAAATCAATAGTTAGACCATGAGTTTGGTATATCAATAGTGCGTTGCCTTAGCTTTTGGTTGTTGCTTTTTGCCTTGCCTTAGCTTTAGGCCCAGTGCGCTGCCATGCTTTGATCTGTGTTGCTCCCTTTTGGTTTACCTGCTTGTCTCGCTGCTTTGGTTCTTTGTTTTGTTTATGCTTTTGTTTGCGTCTTTGCTTGTGCTTTTGTCGGTGCCCCTTGCCTCTTTGCCTTTCTTCGGGTCCCTTGTTTTGTTTCTGCTTTGTTTGCGTGTTTGCATGCTTTCCCTGCTTTCTTTTGCCTGCTTTTTGCATATTGTTCTCTGGCTTTTGCTCTCCTTTCTTTGCTCTCTCACCTGCACACATGCACTTGCCGGAGGTCTCATTGGAAGCATTCTCTCTACCTTCGGGTTTAACCTGGGGTAGGGGTATGATCTTTCTACATTCTACCTCCCCCATACCCTGCCCTGACGGGATTGGATTTTATTGTTGTTGTTGTTGTTGTACAACCCATGTAATGCCATATAAAAATATAGTCTATTATGCTAGCACTAAGTTCATGCAACCGAAGCTATAACAGTGTGCATGCTCTAGAAGCATGTTAAATATAAAGGCCCGACAAGTGTTTATCCCAGACACTTGTGTTTAGACATGGTATACGTTCGTTTGCCTATCCGGTCAAACCGAACAGGGACGTTACTCCCAATAGATCTATTTATAACATTCGCGCTTCTCAGCAGGAATTGACCGTTCATGAGTTGGGCATAATGGGACATAACAGGGCTTAGGCTAATCTATGTAATAGCATAGACAATAGTTTGATCAATAAAAGAGTTTAGCATGTTTCTCACCCCAATTGTAAAACAAGTTTAAATAGAGTGAGGTTATAGACTCACCTCGGTAAATAGCAGTCCGATGATACAATAGTTTCAGATAGTGTCAGCACCAACACGCGACCTAGATTAGTAAGGTTTGTTTTAGTTCACAGTCTAAATTTAAGAACTTCAGAAGTTTTAAAGAGGTTATGTTATTGTTGCTGGTGTGGCAGCATTTAAGTTTGAAACAATTTCCTAGCATTTGGAGGTATTGTCTCTTAGAAGTGCATAAGTGTATTAGAAAAATATCAAGGCGAATAAGTCTCCAGTTTGACAGTTACCGAAAGACTATGTACGGAAAATAATTACTATCACATATTAGACGTTGACGATATATGGAAACGTTGTCGTTAAGTGAGCACATATTACTAAGTGCGTGTATATATATATTACATGTGTAAGTGTGTGTATGAGAAGGACGGTGTGTGCATATATATATATATATATATATATATATATATATATATATATATATATATATATAGTTTTCATAGAAGAAATGTTGCGTTTAAAATTCCTCATTATTGTTTATGTTATTTAACGAAAAATTAGTAACCCAAGTATATACTCTTTGATAATATGCAATTCTCGTGCTAACAAAGTTATAATGTTGGCGTTTAAAATTATTTTTTCTATAATCTAATAGATCTATATGAGTTTTGATAAAACACGTCAAGTTTATATACAATTGAATAGGCGGTATATATTAATGAACGAGTTTAAATTCACCATTAGTTTCCACCTCGTTCTCGTAGTTTTTAAAATATATAAAAGTGTTTTTAGTTGTATGTTTAATGAATCACCAATTTGGTTTATAAAGTAAGTCGGTTGGTTATAAAAATCATGTTGAATTTCTAAATATACCGTATAATCTATATATATATATATATATATATATATATATATATATATATATATATATATATATATATATATATATATATATTATATATATATATATATATATATATCGAGATTTTAGGTTTTAGTAAAGTGTAACGAGTCGATAACAATTCGAGTTATTTTTAAGTCGTAAAATATAAAGTTTGAGATAATCGCGAAAGATCACTTGGACGATGGCGACAACAACTCGTGTTCCGAAACAAATTATTCAAACTCACTTTTATGTGGGGATTTGGCGAGTTGTGTTGTGGCCCAACATGGAAATAATAGACTCACTCTCGGATGGACTGATAAATAAAAAGACCAGGCGGACTTTATATTTCCTACATGGGCTTCGGCCCAATCTAGTAAAATTTAATACAACCACCTTTGAAGATTAAAAGGGCTTCGGCCTGGTAAATGAACACCACAAGTCCTTTTGGTGTTTAAAAAGGGTTTCAGCCTAATCATGGACCAACAAAGAAAGTCCAGTACACCAATTTTCATAACAAGTAATGCAAACACTCCTTTGAGTTTTAAAGGTTTCGATCCATCCTAATTGAACAAAAGAAAAACCCAGTGTACAAAAGCTCACAAATTTTTGTGGGTTACAAACTGTTTGTGCAGAACAAGTATGGGTGACTCGAGCACACGAACTCGGCCTTGTGAACAAGGCACAATCCAAACGTGCCCTTATTATAAGAGTTAAGGCTCTTTTCTGAATGAGCAAAGATGACACACCCCCATGGGTGTTTTAATGACCAGGGTGGTCGAATATAAAGACAAGAGAACCCAGTCAACGACTCGGGTTGAGCTCAAGTGACTTAAGCTTATGGCCTCTCGGCTCACACCACAACCGAGATACACTAGAAGGGTCGGTTTTATACTAGTCGTTACTAGTTTACCACACGAGACCAAGAGGTGTTTTACCTCAATTCGAAGCAACCAACACAGCATCACACCCCCTTCGTGGGTGTGTTTTTCTGAAATCAAACAAGGACTATACAACCTAAGTACGCCACTGTGAATTCCAAACACAATCACAAACACACTACTGAGCACAACCACAAAAAATCCGAGTATAAACATAACCACAAACATCCGAGCATAAACTCAAGCATCAAATTTTCATTCTCTACTTAACTAAATCCATAACTGCCTACTAATTGACCCAAAGAATTAACCAAAAATTCAAACACAACATTTTTACAACATACACTTCCAATCTTGAGCCAATCATGGTGATTGATCTTTGTTTTAGTTTTTCGGTTTCAAGTTTTTACCACACCCCAACATTAACAACACAACAGCATGTCGACAGATCATGTTACCACAAGATCATAACAACAACAAGAAAGGAAAAAAAAAAAAAGAAAATATATCGATTCAAGAAATTAACGACAACATCAATTCAAGATTTATAGATGCTAAAGGAGTTAAACCTTACAAACAATCAATATGTCGACTGACAAGAATCACCAACAAAAACCCAATCCCGGTCTTCCAAGCAATTCCACACACCACTGGTTTCCTCTCGAGCCCTTCGAACCTTGTGAGAATTTTTGTTGTGAGGTGTGACTGTGTGGCTCATTGCTGGAACTCGGTGGGTACAAAAAGAAGAATAATGGGAAAGCTTTCGGTTCCCTTTTGATCTTTAGAGGATAAGAACCACTATATCCAGCTTCTCTCCCCATCTTTCCTCGATCTCCAGGCGTGGTTGACTTCTGGGGAAGAGATTTAGGAGACGACAAACCCATTGGAAAGCTCGAAAGTACAAAGATCCATAAATTAGGATGGTGATGGGTGAGGTCGATGGTGGTTTTTGGGAGAGAACACCAGAAGAAGTCAAAGGGATATATGGACTGTTGGTGGGGATAATATCAAGGAAGAAAGGGATAAGAAGTCACGTGTATGTGGGCGTGTTTTATTACATTAATTGTATTTTGTGTACCCCGTGTTCTGTTGAGCTGATGTGCAATCATGGTACCCCGGTTTTACATAAATGTGAAAAACATGATTCTGGAGTCGTTTTTATAAAATGGCATAAAGTAAAGTTTATTGACTCCGAAAATGAATTATAAAATTAAACCATTACTAATGTGGTGTCGGTACGCGTGTGGTGTCATTTTTCAGGAAAAACGAGATAACCTCTCATTTTTGTTACGTTGGTGTCTGTAAATGTCAGAAAGTGAAAAATTCACCTTTTCTGATATAGTCAATTAGTTTTGGTGAGTTACTGTATGCTACAGCGTGCGGGTTTGCTTCCCGTAATAGTTACGTAAGCACATAAATGCTTAATCTATAGTTAAGTAATAATAAATAGACATTTATTATTAAAATATTAGTGGGAAAATTACCGTTTGTCACATCCTTCCTGCCTTAGAAGGAAAACCGTCCTCGGTTTTCACTTAGAGTTACCCGATGAACTTGAGAAAAGGTGTGTGTATTTACGTTTGATCTCGTCCTCGCACTCCCACGTGTATTCGGGACCTCTTTGAGAGTTCCAACAAACTTTAACAATAGAAATGCGGCTTTGCTTAAGCCGTTTGATTTCTCGATCCATTATTTCGACAGGTTCTTCAATGAAATTCAGTCTCTCGTCAACCTGGATTTACTCCAGAGGAATGGCGAGTGTTTTGTTTGAGAGACATTTCTTCAGGTTGCTCACGTAAAACACATTGTGCATAGAGCTGAGTTCTGGTGGTAATTCGAGTCGGTAGGCTACCGGCCCGATTCTGGTGAGAATTTTGAAAGGTCCAATGTATCGGGGATTTAATTTCCCACGTTTTCCATAACGAATCACGCCTTTCCACGGCGAGACTTTTAACATGACTCGATCACCAACTTGAAACTCAAGTGGTTTTCGTCTCCTATCTGCATAACTTTTCTGACTGTCTCGAGCCGCTTGCATTCGGCTCTTGATTTGCACAATCTTTTCAGTAGTCTCATGTACTAGTTTAGGACCAGTGAGCTAACTTTCTCCGACTTCAGCCGAGCATATAGGTGATCTGCACTTTCGACCATAAAGTGTCTCATAGGGTGCAGCTTTGATGCTTGTGTGATAGCTATTATTATAAGAAAACTCGGCTAACGGCAGGTGCCTATCCCAACCGTTTCCAAAGTCTATTACACATGCTTGCAGCATGTCCTCTAAGGTTTGAATGGTTCTTTCTCTTTGACCATCTGTTTGAGGATGGTATGCGGTGCTCATATCAAGATCGGTACCCAAAGCATCTTGTAGTGATCTCCAAAAGTTCGACGTGAAACGACTATCTCTGTCGGAGATGATAGAAATCGGGACTCCATGTCGTGCAACTATCTTTGTGGAAAACTAGAAGGGGGGGTTGAATAGTTTTACCGATTAATATTAATTCGCTTTGTTACTCTATGTTAATTCAAAGGAAACAAACACAAACAAGTATTCACACAATATATATGAAAAGTAAAGAGAGGAAAAATCAAACCACACAACACGGATGTTTATAGTGGCTCGGCTACAAGGACTCTCTTCCTTGCTCTACTCCACTCCTCGAGCCTCTAACTCGAGAGTTATCCTTCACTAAGAAACAAACTCTCTTCTAGGTGGAGAAAACCTTTACACGTTGCTTACTTCCTTTTCCGGTACTAAGCTAAACACTGAGTTCTACTTCAGGGCAGAACCAACCCAACGTCGCCTATACAATTACCGACACTAAGCTAGATGTCGAGTTCTTTCACAAGGGTACAACCACTCCCTACACTCTTTGTGTTTTGAGGACTAAAACACTAACCACACTCACTAAGATAAATGATACAAATAATGATGTGTGAATTACACAAAGATCACACAGTAACTATACTAAAGGTTTACACATCTGTGTTGAACCTTGATGCTTAATCTTCTTTGCTACAAAAGATAGATCAAATGATATGAATGAATGATGTTAGTAATATGAATGAGTACGTACTTAAGCTATATGAGTGATGAGAAGGCCAAGTGATCAGCTTGCTATTTATAGGCAAGCTGATAAACACTCGGCGGATCTGGCAGATCCCTTAAAAGGGATCCTTCCTTTATGTCGAAGGGATCCGTGGGTATGCCAGAGGTAAGACAGCTAAGAGATTTTCCAAATCACTCCAATCTTTCCATATCTTAGTGTTGTCATATCAAGATCTTCCAATGTCAACTATCTTACTTGAAGATCTATCCAAGATATTACAAGATCTTACCAAGATTACATGTATGCTGCATGCCATGATGTCATTGTATCATTTTAGAAATAAAGTTTCCTTTTAAGGAAATAAACATGTAGATGTATGAAATGTATTTCCAAGTAAACTTGTGAAATGTAAAATGTGTTCTAAAGAGACTTTAGCTAGTATTTATAATTTGCTTAAAGATATACTTTGTAATTGTCATTAACAAAACTAAGTAAAGATCGTAAAATATAAATAACGTTTTTAGGACGATATTTGTATTAACAATCTCCTTTACGTATAACCGTGCAAGTTTATCTATGCTGTCATTTTCTTTGATCGGTAGGAAGCGGGCGGACTTGGTGAGACGATCAACGATTACCCAAATGGTGTCGTAACCGCTTGATGTCCTTGGCGGTTTGGTAATGAAGTCCATCGTTATGCGTTCCCACTTCTATTCGGGAATCTTGGGTTGTACAAGTAAACCCGATGGCCGCTGATGTTCAGCTTTGACTTTCGAGCACGTTAAGCATTGACTGACATATGTTGCAATGTCAGCCTTCATATTGGGCCACCAGTATAGTTTCTTCATATAAAGATACATTTTGTCGGCTCCTGGGTAGATGGAGTATTTAGACTTATGGGATTCGTGCATGATAAGGTCATGTATCCCTCCACAGAGTGGGACCTAACTTCTGTCTTTGAAACACAATGTCCCATCGGCTCTTTTCACGAATCCGTTTTCGCTCTCGGGCATTCCATAGATCTTATCTTTGGGTTTGTTTTCTTCCTTGAGTGCCTCGGCCTGAGCCTCAAAGATTTTCGACGGGAGAGGTGAAATAATTATCATACCCAACGATTGTACCCTAAGGGGTTTTGGTCGTTCCTTTCGGCTAAGAGTATCTGCTACTACGTTTTCTTTGCCTAGGTGGTATCGAATTTCGCAGTCATAATTGCTGAGCAATTCTAACCAACGGCGTTGTCTCATATTGAGCTCCTTTTGGTCAAGGATATGTTGCAAGCTTTTGTGGTCGGTGTAAACTACACACTTGGTGCCATAGAGGTAATGTCTCCAGATTATGAGTGCAAACACTACTGACCCCAATTCCAAGTCGTGTGTAGTATAGTTCTTCTCGTGTGTTTTCAGTTGTCGAGAGGCATAGGCTCAATGTTGCAAAAATCGTGAATCGGTAGTCGGGCGGTCGACCACCTTGCAGCGATTAATCGGTCAAGGCGGGATTAATCGGTGATTAATCGGATTGGCATTTTTTGCAAGTTTTGTGTATTTCTGGGGACCAAACTAAAGATCTTAACTGATTCCAAGCCTACTATGTTTTCCAACCTCAATAAAAGGCTCCAATTCTGATTATGAGGCCCATTGTGCGTTATAAGTGAAATAAACGATCCCCAAATTAAGTAGAATGTCTAATTTTTTTTTAAGTTGACCGATTAGGCCGATTTTTGACTGATTAGTGGCCGATTTTTTCCTAGGCCGATTTTGAAAAATCAACAAGGTATAAGGCCGATTACCAATTAATCGGTGATTAATCGACTGACTAGTGGCTTCTTCCGCTTTATCTCCCCAGTCGAACCTTACATTCTTTTGAGTTAATTTAGTCAAAGGCTTGGCTATCTTCGAGAACCCCTCGATAAACCTCCTGTAGTACCCTGCAAGTCCTAAGAATTGGCGTATTTCAGTGGGTGTTGTGGGTGTCGCTCAATCCTTTATTGACTCGATCTTTGCAGGATCTACAAGAATGCCTTGACTATCAATCACGTGTCCTAGAAATTGAACAGTTGGTATCCAAAATTCGCACTTTGAGAACTTAGCATATAATTCCTCTTTCTTCAGTAGTTCTAGGATTAGCCTGAGGTGTTCCTCATGCTCCTTCTCGCTCTTAGAGTATATCAGGATGTCATCGATAAAGACGATCACAAATTTGTCCAGATACGGCTTGCATTCCCGATTCATAAGATCCATGAATACTGCCAGTGCGTTGGTTAAGCCAAAAGGCATAACCTGGAACTCGTAGTGACCGTAACGAGTTCTGAATGCCGTTTTCAGGATATCCTCTTCCCGAACTCTAAGTTGGTGGTATCCGGATCTCAAGTCGATTTTTGAGTAAACACACGAACCTTGGAGTTGGTCGAATAGATCATCGATTCTCGGGAGTGGGTAACGATTTTTTATGGTTATTTTGTTTAGCTCATGGTAGTCGATGCACATTCTGAAAGATCCTTCTTTCTTTTTGAAAAATAGAACAGGAGCTCCCCAAGGCGAGGAACTCGGCCAGATGAATCCTTTCTCCGAGAGTTCCGAAAATTGGTTCGATAGTTCTTGTAGTTCCCTCGAAGCTAACCGATAAGGTGCTCGTGCCACGGGTGCGGCACCAGGTACTAGGTCGATTCGAAATTCGACCTGTCGTGTTGGTGGGAGTCCAGGTAAGTCTTCAGGGAAGACTTTCGGAAAGTCTCTCACGATTGGTACATCCTCCAAACGTTTTTCCTCTGGCTCCTTCTCTTTCTTTTTGGAGACTTGTGATAGAAAAAGAAGGCATCCTTTCTCGAGGTATTTCTGAGCCTTTGTGCTAGAGATGACGTTTAGTCTTGACGTGTTTCTTCGGTCTCTTATGTCACCCTCTACGATTAAGACTTCGTTCCCATAAGGCAGTCGAACGATTTTCTCGTCGCAAATAATGGTGGCATGATACTTTGACAACCAGTCCATACCGATAATGACGTCAAAATGACCTAATTCTATCGGCATAAGATTGATGTTGAATGGGTGATTTAACAGATTTAAAGTACAGCCCCTTATGATAGTGTCTACCCTTTCTACGTTCCCATTAGCTAACTCCACATTGTATACGTTGTCTAGAGTGGTCAGGGCAATACCAAGTAGTGTACGAAATGCAGTTGAAGCAAAACTCCTATCTGACCCCATATCAAACAATATGGATGCGTAGCGTTTATTTAAAAAGAACGTACCCGTCACGACGTTCGGGTCATCTTGGGCTTTCACCTTGCCCACTGCATAGACCCTTCCGCGGGCTCCTCCATCGTTGCCTCGATTCCCCTGCTGTCCAACACCTCCTTGATTTCCCTCAGCAACTTGGTTCCTTGGTTCACGGCACTCATTTTTGTAGTGCCCCTTTTTCCTGCACCCAAAACAAGTCACGTTAGCTTTTGGGTTTTGCCCTGGTGCTGTCTGTGCCATTGCGAGAGTTCTTGACCTACAGTCCTTGGCCATATGCCCAACCTTCTGACAGTTGTGGCACTTTACCGTGCATAGTCCGTTGTGGTGAAGCTTACAGCGATTGCACAACGGGTGTTTCCCGGCATAACCCTTCTTTTCAGCTGGTCCAGCTGCATACCCCTTTTTCTCCATCGGCCCCGCATTGTAGACCTTAGCAACTTCTTGTTTCTTGTTTGAGTGATGTTTGTTGTTATTGTTTCGGGAATGATCATCTCATTTCCTCTTGTTGGTCACAACCGTTTCAGCCGAATCCTCGATTACTTGGTCCATTAACTTATTGGCCACTTCCATAGTTTCATGAAGGTCAGCAGCCTTGTAAGTTGTAACATTGATAGGATTGATGAAACACTTAGGATGTTACTCCTTTATAATGTGTTTGAGATACTTTGAATGTATGTAGTTAAGTATGCGAAATCTACTTAACCACACTTAGAAGATTATCGGTTTGTTTGATGGAACAGTAAAGTATGTGTGACAATGAACACAATGAGATTAACACCAAATGATTCAATATTATTGCTTGAATAATATGAGTGATCTAGCTATCACTAGGGTTACAATCGACCTTGAATCTTAACAAAACTCTATGACTGATATATCTAATCGTATAACCTAGGATCTCCTTTTATAGACTTAAGGAGTCTTTTACAAGATAAGTATTCACCGTATAATTCTAACTAAATAAGATATACACAAAATCCTTGCCATACTTATCCTTAATACAAACGTTCAACCATGCCGCAGTACCTTCTGATATAACTAGCAGTACTAACTTTGAACTTTGTACTGTTAGTTGTATTCCAGCAGTCTTCACTTATACACTAACAATTTGTACTGTTAACGTATTCTTCAGCAGTACTAACTTCAGAACATTTAATTCCCAACAATCCTCCCCTAAACTTGTGATTTATCCCAAATCATCAAGTTTCTTCTGAATTAAATGAGGATGTGAGGATCTTCCAAACACTACATAGTCAATCTTTTAGTTTGGGCTTTTCTTTGTTCTGCAAGGTAAAATATCTTTCTGACCAATTCATCTGCCATCTCTGAACCTTCTTCAACCTTAAGTGTTGAACATACCATAGCCAATAAAACTGCTGCTCTGTGAGGATAATCTTTTTCTACCAACATATAAATTTCCAATCCATCTTTGGTAGAAATCCTGTGAACACCACAAGTATCAAATAATCTCCATGTAATCTCTGCAATTGGAGCTTGAAACCTCCAAATAGCTTCACCTCCATCAGGTTCATATAACCTTTTCAACTCAACCCATAGTTCCTTATCTTTGTCATCTGAAGGATCTGAAGTCTTAAATCTCTCTTTAACTAAGCTCCATAATTTATCTAAATCATCTCTGTCAAAAGATCTAATCATGTCTTCAAAGAATTTGTGCACTTCAGTCTTTCCTCCTACCCTGATGATCTTCCACCCCTTGATCCTTCCATCTGTATATACTTCCCAGTCAATAATTGGATGCTTGGCTTGAAGTGGATCAATGTTAAGGGATTCAGGAACCACCACTATCATATTGTGTATCTGTTCATCAGTCAATGTTTTCTCTTCCTTATCAGCTGATTCATCTTGCTTTTCTTCTTCTATCTGATGTTCCTCTGTCTGTACTTCTGGAACTGATTCTTCTTCGATTCTTAGCTTCTTGGCTTCTTCAGATTCTATTAATTTTGCTCCTCTTTTCACACCTTTACTGGGCTCAGTCTCAATGATTGCACTATCATCTTTCAAATGCCTCTGAATTCTTGCAAAAGCTTCAAAGTAAGCTTTTTCAATCTTTTCATTAGACATCCCTTTGAAGTAATTCTCCTTCCAGTAATCTTGATGTTTTAAGAAGTTCATCATAAACCTTAAATGCTCACTTTTTGAAGGAATCTTTTTCTTGTAAACTTTCTTTTTATTTTGTTTCTTTCTGATCTCCTCCAATAAGTCATTAATAGCTGAATTTTGTTCTTGTGGAGTATACTTTAATCTTTCTTCTGCTTGTAACTCTTCAGCCATCTTCTGATCTGCAAGAATCTGAGCAGCAGTTTGAGCTACTTCAGTCTGATATTTTCTTTCAATCATAAAAGCAGCCACCCTTTCTTCCTCAGCCATTCTTTCCTCTTCAGCAATTCTTTCTAATTCCTCTTCATGGAATTTCTGTGCTAACTCTTCATCCTGGGCTAACTGAGTTTGTTCCTTCTTGGACAACTTTTTAGAAGGAGGTTCTTGCTCTGTCATGATAGCTTTTCCCTTGTCTGCCCTTGATAACCTTGGTTTCCTTGAATAAACTGTACTAGCAGTACCTTGATATCCAGCATCAATCAAACTCTGAAGAATAACAGTACCTTGGACACTAGCAGTACCTTCTTCAAATCCACCAGTACCTTCATCCATCTGAGCAGTATCATAATCCATCTGATCTTCTTACCTTGTCTGAGTGTCATACTCTTCATGCACCAAAGAAATATCTGGATCTTTATCAATTTGGGAAATCTTCCTCCCCTGTTTGGAAGACTCCTCACCAGCATCTGAAGTTGGACCCTTGGATGAACTAGAAGAACTTGTTGAAATCACCATCTTTGCTGATCTTTGGCCTTTAAGTTTCTTGACTGTTGTCTCTAATTTCTTCACTTTAAAGACAAGTTTTGTGTAGACCTCTGCAAAGTTCTTCTTGTGACTTTTAAGCTCATCTTCCAATGTGGTCACCCTCTCAGACAATTTGGTACAAGTTGCCATCAATTCCTTTAGTTTCAGACTGCCCTCAACACTTCCTGATGTGTTACCTTTAGGGAGAGGTGAATCATGGGTCATAGACTCATAATCCATCATATGATGGGTTTCTGAGCCACCCTGAGTTTCCATTTGGCTAGGGATTCCACCAGGAGTACTAGGTACTGCTGGTGTTGCCATGGATTGGGTCTTATTGATGTTACTTTTGTCCTGCCCAGCTTCTAAGCCAGAGACAGTAGAAGTAAGCCTTTCCATTCTAACATTGTCAGCCTTATCTGCTACACTTGTGGGAGTAGGAACTCTGTGCTGAGGAACATCAGAGTCCTGTCTGGATTCAGTCCTATGTGTTGATGAAGATGATTGTAAAGATGAGTTTTTTGATGTTGTGGGTGTATGATGGGAGGCAACTGGGCTTGTTGCTCCTTCACCCTGAGTTTGTATCATAGTATCAAAAAGTGGTACTTCTTCCCCACTATAACCTCTTGAAGCTATTTTCATATTGCTAAAGAGTTTTTGAATAAGCTTTGGGGTTGGATAAATTGTTTTGTGTGGAAGCAGTTGATATTTGTTCAAAATAGATTGGATGAACCTTGGGTACATCAAAATTTTTGATTTACTATCAACATTCTTAACCATACCTTCAAAAATAAGTTTTGAAAAGTTGAAAATTCTATCTGTAGCCAAGCAAATGAGAGCAGTAGCAATATTACTACTGAACTGTTCCCTTGAGGTTTTCTTGGTACTAAGACAGTGAAGGATGGTGTGAATGAAAAATCTCCATTGAGGGGCAAAATGACTCTTTTGAAAAGTTAAAGCTTGAGAATCAGTGTTGTACCCCATCCTGGATAAGTTTTCAAAAATTTTTATGTTTGGCATAGCACTAATACCATTTTCATCACTCAGATGGAGATGCCTCCTGAGGGATGATTCAGTAATAGTGATGGATTTGCCATCCACTTTAGCAATAATCTCTTTGTCACCATTTTCAAAGGTTTTGACAGTAGCAGTTTGCCAAAACTGTTTGATGTGAGTGACATAGATAGTGGGATTTAAAAGTAAAGAATACCTTATGTAAGAGTTATTTAAGAAATCCACTATCTGATGAAAAGTTGTGTCATCCTCTGCATTTTTCAAATAAGCTACTTGATTGTGTTTGTCAGCAAAAGATAAAGTAGCCATTTTAGTTTCAGTAAAAATTGATTTGACTGGTGGGAATAGTGTAAATTTAGGGTAGAAAGTAGAAGATGGAAGTGAATTGAGATATTATTAAAAGCTTGTTAGGGTTTCTATTGGACCGACTTGAGGAAAAAGTTAACTTTTGATTTAAGATAAGGTTAATATAATAGAATAAAAGTTAAAATATCTAAATAGGAAAACCCTGGAAACAAGGAATTGTAGCAGTAAAAACCTCAACTGACTTTCAACGGCTAGTTTCAAAAAGCTGTTATTTCGCACCAGTACTAACGTTTATTCAGCAGTACAAATTAAGCCTACCAGTACTAACTTTAAGCCTGGCAGTACAAACTTATTAGTAAAATTTGACTCAGCAGTATGAACTTGATTTTAATGAAAAACCATACTGCTAGCAACCTTTTTGAAGGGATTAAGTGTAAAGACAGACACTTAATCAAGATTTCGGTTTAAAGCAACCTCTGGTTGTGTGAGAACCAATGTTTTCAGTTATAAATAACAGCCTGTGTACATATAAACTCATTCAAAGAGCTTTCTTGACAGGGTTTCCAGCTCCTGGCAGTTGTTGACTCTAATACAAGTGTTAGATTCACGTTTGCTCGCTGTTCTTTCTATCAGATGTCCTTAGACTAACTCATTATACTAATAAAAGTATAAAATGAGTTAAGTCAGTTACTGCCTGACTAACTAAGCCATCAATTCAATACAAATCATCATAATGAGATCTCAGGAAAAAAGTTTTAAAGAATCAATTAACTTAGGTATAAACCTTTGTTAAAGAATTCTCAAACTCTGTCTATCATTGACCTATTATGTCAGCAACTTGAGCCACCAACATCTACTAATACAATGCACATGTAAATCCTTTGTGCTTAATCTCCATACCTGTAATTGTTAGTCCAAAACCAAGAAAACAAAGTGCAAAGCACTTGCCTCATAACAGTATAAACATATGACTAACAGTATTAACACAACAGTCCAAATTTGTACTAACAGTACAAACTTTACAATACCAGTACTAATTGACAAACCTAGCAGTACAAATCCAAGTTATGTACAAAAACACACAGTTTGAAAACTTTTAGGATTAAGCATCCCAATACTTGCTACCAAGTATTGAAACCTTCCTACATCAAAGGCTTTTGTGAGAAGATCTGCAAAGTTTTGATCAGAATCAATTTTAACTACTTGAATCAACTTTTTCTCATTGCAGTCTCTAATAAAATGATGCCTAATTTCTATGTGTTTTGTTTTAGAATGTTGCACTGGATTTTTAATTATAAAAATTGTACTGCTATTGTCAATGTATATGACAGTGTTCATGAAATTATACCCATTGTCAAGAAGCTGATTTTGAATTCAAAGCACTTGACCACAACAACTTGCAGCAGCTACATATTCAGCTTCAGTAGTTGAACTTGCCACAATTGTCTGCTTCTTACACTGCCATGATATAAGTCAGCATCCAAGGAATTGACATCCACTAGTTGTTGATTTTCTGTCCAGGCTTGCACCAGTATAATCACTGTCTCAATATGCTACCAAGTCAAAAGGTGATTCCCTAGGATACCACAAACCCAACCTAGGTTGACCTTTAAGATATCTGAAGATCCTTTTGACAGCAGTTAAGTGAGAAACCTTAGGAGTCACTTGGAACCTTGCACAAGCACAAATAGCAAACATGATATCTGGTCTTGATGATGTAAGATACATCAAGGACCCTATCATTGATCTGTATGTGTGTACATCTACACTCTTTCCATCTGCATCTTTAAGTAGAGGTTTCTCAGGATCAATTGGTGTGCTAGCCACTTTAGAACCAACAAACTAAAACTTTCTTAGAATCTCTGCTACATATTTATTCTGGCTGATAAATATGCCTTTATTTGATTGCTTGACTTGCAGACCCAAAAAGAAAGTAAGTTCCCCCATGGAACTCATCTGAAACTTATCATGCATAAGTTTCTCAAAGTCAACACACATTTTCTTCCTTGTGGATCCAAAGATGATATCATCCACATACACCTGTACCAGCAAGATATCCTTCTTGTGCTTCTTGATGAATAAAGTCTGATCTATCTTGCCCCTTTGGAATCCATTTTCTAGCAAATAGGAAGCCAAAGTCTCATACCATGCCCTTGGTGCTTGATGTAGTCCATAAAGAGCTTTTACAACCTTGTACACCTTATCAGGATGTTCTGGATCAACAAAACCTGGAGGTTGTGAGACATACACCTCCTCTTCAATAGTACCATACAAGAAAGCACTCTTGATATCCATCTGATATACAGAGAAGCCCATGAAAGAAGGCCAAGAATAGTCTAATGGCTTCAATCCTTGCTACTGGTGCAAAAACTTCTTCATAGTCTATACCTTCTTCCTATGTATAACCCTGGGCTACAAGTCTAGCCTTGTTTCTGGCCATAATACCCCTTTCATCCCTTTTATTTCTGAAAACCCATTTGGTGCCAATTACCTTCATACCCTTGGGTAAATCTACTAGTACCCAAACCTTCTGAATCTTGAATTGGAGAAGCTCCTCTTGCATTGCTTCTACCCAACTTGAATCTTCTAAGGCTTTGAGAACATTTTTGGGTTCAGTTTGTGAGAGAAAATACACAAATAAACAAGTGTTGGAATCTTCATGCTGCTTTGATTCATAAACAGTACTAAAAAACCCTTGTTGATCTGAAGTCATAAGTTGTTTCCTTGTCTTCACTCCAGATTGCATATCACCAATCAAATTGTCCAGGGAGTGAGCTTTGTGAATCCTTGTGTGTGGTGTAGTGAGAACTGCATATGTAGGTAGGAGATTATTGAAATCCACCTCATCTTCTGAGAAATCAATAGTATTGGTATCTGATAGGCCAGCAGTATGAAGATTTAGCTCAGCAGTACCATCTTGTGGCTCAACAGTACAATCACCATTAGTACTGTTATCTTGATTCTCTTGTTCCTCAGCTCCATCTACATTGTTTTCACCTTCAATCCCTTCCTTAGCTTCATCAGTAGAAGGTTCATCATTTATTAATGTTAAATCCACACTTGTCCATATAGGCATCAGTACATGATCTTGATCTTTCTCCTTAGCCAAGCCTACTTCATTTGTTGCATCATCAGCTTCTGAACCTGCAAAATCATTAGAAAAGGTTCCTGCAACAACTGGCACATAGTTCATTGATTGGGTTAGAGTTTCAATGTCAAATAGCTATTTTGGACCTTCACCTGCAACATTAGATTTATTTTCTAAAAATTCAACATGTAGATTTTCCTCAACTTTCCTAGTTCTTGTGTTGTATACTCTAAATGCTTTGCTATTGAGAGAGTATCCAACCAAGAATCCTTCATCTGCTTTACCATCAAATTTCCCTAGATGGTCTAAGGTATTCAGAATAGTGACATGACACCCAAAAGGTCTTAGAAATTCTAATGCAGGAGTTCTACCTCTAAAAAGCAGTTAATAATGCAGGAGTTCTACCTCTAAAAAGCAGTATTAACTGCTTCAGCCCAAAAAGTGATAGGCAACTTAAAGTCAGCTAACATGGTTCTAGTAGCTTCTATCAGTGTCCTATTTCTTCCCTCAGCAACCCCATTTTGCTGAGGAGTTCTAGCAACATTAAATTCTCTTCTAATACCTTTTTCTTTGCAAAAATCATCCATAACTCTATTTTTGAACTCTGTCCCATTGTCACACCTAATGACTTTTACTTTCTTATCCACTAGGTTTTCTATCTCAGTAATAAATGTTTTAAGAATGCTAGGTGTCTCATCCTTAGAACCTAAAAAGAAAACCCATGTAAAACTGCTATAGTCATCAGTAACTACAAGACAAAACCTCTTATGCTTAATACTACTCACATAAGTTGGGCCAAATAAATCCATATGTAGCATAAACAAAGGTTGATCAATAGAGTTAAAAATCTTGGGCTTACAAGAAGCCTTATGTTGTTTGCCTTTAAGACAGGCAACACAAGTTTGGTCATTTTCAAATCTTTTCTGAGGCAAGCCTCTTACTAAACCATCCTTTACAATTTTATTAATGGTTTTAAAATTAATGTGACCAAGTCTCCTATGCCATAACATTGATTCATCCAATGTGGCCTTTGCAACAAGACAAGTAAGGGCCTCTTTAGGAACAATCTTCTTCATATCAACACTGTACATGTTGCCCTTTCTTGGAACTTTGAGTAATACCTGACTTTCATCAGGTAATTTAAAGTCTGGAGAAAGCACAAGACATTCAGTGTCAGTAAAAAGAACCTTGTTCTTTTTGTCACATATTTGTGAGACACTAAACAGGTTATACTTAAGTTCTTAAACAAAGTACACATCTTTAAAATCCAATTTACCGGTTTTAAGTGTACCTTTACCAGTAATTCTGCCTCCTATTCCTCCCCCAAAGGTAACATATCCTCCATCTAATGGTTGAAAGTCTGAAAGATAGGACATGTTGCCTGTCATGTGCCTGGAACACCCACTGTCTGCATAACCTTGATCTTCATCATCTTCTTGTGAATGTCCCTGCACATGAAATAAGGAAATTAGTTTCCTTGGGGTACCCAAGCCATTACTGACTTGGGTTTGCCTCGTGCATCAATATAGTTAAATCTTTTCAAAACAGTTGATGCACCATTGGACTGGATTGGCCTCCAAATCCAACATGCTGAGGCCTTAACAGCATTATCCCTTTGTTCCCTAGCAGTGTTTTTAAAGTTGCCAGTACTAACTGCTTGGCTAGCAGTATTAACTGCTGGCTTTGCAGTTGTAGCCTTTGGTTTCCAAATTTGTTTTTGTACCACTGCTTTCTTTTGAAAAGGCCTTTTAGCAGTTGTTGGTGCATATTTGAAAGTTGTTTTTGCACCTTTAACTGCTGGTTTAGGGTAAACAGTCTTAAAGGGTCTGGCAGTACTAACTGCTGGTCTAGCAGTATGAATTGGTTTTGGGCCAGACTTCAATAAAAGTGATCTGAGTGTCATTCTAGCAGTATTAGAGTTAGTTTTAGGCCTAATTAAGTTCACCCTATGGTTTAAGTACCCAGATACCCTGTTGTTCTCAGTAACCATCTTTCTACCCTGATGGTTATCACAATAAGCCTCAAGGTGGTCAAAACTACCACAAGTGAAACAAGCCTTCTTGTACAGGACAAAGTCATCACCTAGTTGGTGAGACTTGAGGTTATTTCAGTTCCTCTGGTTACCTCTTGGCTTGTCTGTAGATCTATATATCTCACAGTACCTAACTGTTTTCCTGATTGGTTTAACATTTGATTTAGGCCTAACAGTTTCATTCTTGACCTCCTTAGGAACACTTGTTCCTTCTACATTAACTAAATCAGGTTTAACCACAACCTGATCTGTCTCATCATCATCAGATGTACAGTCCTCAATGGTTGGAGCATCTGAATTCCTACCAGAGGACTCCTTGTCCTCAGTGAGTGAAGTGTCACTTGCACTCTCAAAGGGTTCACTGACTTCTACTGGCTTATCAACAACTTCATTCTCTTTTAGCTTAAGACCATATTCTAACTTAGGTGGTTGAAATTCAGGCAAACCTGTATGTTCTAGGTCTATTCCTGGGGGTGCAGGAATTCCTCTGTGAGGAGGTGAAACAGTCTTATAACCCAACCCAGACTTAGCCTTGTTGATTAACTGACACTCAATTATTTTGTTTACACCCTTAGAGGTATATTCTAATGTTTCTACACTTAATTGAATGTTTTCATTAACCTTTTTAATTCTATCCAACTCAGCTTTCAATAGACTAACATCAGCATTCTTAAATGACAAATCCCTTTTAAGAACAGCTATATAATCAACAAAACTAGTCTCATTGTTCTTATAATGCACTATCTGTTCCTCTAGGACGGCTAAACCTCTCTTATGGTTTGACAAATTATAATTAGTTTTGTTTAGCTAAATCCTTTGTTCATCATAATGTTTTCTTAAAGTTTCTAACTCTTTAAGTGCAGTGCATGATTTAGAACAACATTTAGCAGATTGTACCTCAGAATCAGAGAAGGCCATAAGAGCCATCTCAGTAGGTGCTTGATGAGTGTGTAAATACTCATCATTTTATACCCATAAATGATACAAAAATGACCAAAAACACCCAAAATATATTGCAGATATCCTTGGTTTATGTTTTATGTGTTTCAGGTACAAAAGGATTGAAAACAAGGCATAAGCGGACAAAACCGAGCTTGGATGGGAAAAAGAGCAAAAACGGACATTTTTGGGTCGACTCGACACCATTTGAGCATCATGTGAAGACGGAGTCAAAATCAAACCCGGGATATGGCATTTGGACGAGCTTGGAAAAACGAACCCAAAACAAAAAAATTACTTTTCACCATTTACCCTCACCTAATTACCCATAACCTAAAATTACCTAAACCTTAAACTAACCCTTTTATCCCATTTTACCCTAAACTAATAAACCCTTTTACCCTTAATCCAAATACTAAACCCGGCTCAAAACCAAAACTAATAAACCTCCCCATTCAAACTTATCACCCTCACCACTTGCCCACCATGTCCTCTCCCATGTTTCCTGCAACCATGTTCCCCCCTCCTCACATACTATCCTGACTCCCCACGTGCTCTGAAAAGTCTGTAAACCCACCATCTCGTTTTCTCGCCAAAATGGCATTGGATGGCTGAGATTATAGGAAGCCAATCCAACGGTGGGATTTGCTCAGGAATAATCAGAGAAGCTTTTTGGATGGCTATTTAAGGAAATGAAGACACATAGAGATAGGGGTCCTTGTTTTAGACCAAATTCGTAGTGTAATTTCAGTAGTTAGTCCGAATTTAAAGTTTTTATGTTAAATTTATCTGGGTTTTGTTGTTTCTTAATTGTATGAGTTAATTCAGTTGTAATCTAAGCATTTTATAAACAAAATTCCAAGTTTACTGTTTTAATTTGTATTCCCAACAATTTTCTTAATTTTCAATTATAGTCATTTTTATGTTATAAACTTCAATAACTATTCCATTAAGCTCTTTTGAGCTTATTAGAGCTTATTCAAGTAAATTAGAGGTATAATCTGATCTTAATGCAAGGTTATGAAAAAGTCAACAAAAGTCAATGGAATAGTGAAAATAAGCTATTCGTGGACATAAGCTGTTCTGGATAAGCTTACTTGGGTGTCTAGCTTGTTTTTGACAAGCTAGGTGTGTTTCTGATCAATTTCCTCTATTTCAAAGCACAGTTCAGTTGTAAGCATTTTCTAATATTTTGCATTATTCTCTGTTTTACTATTCCTTAGCTTAATTATAGCTTATTTTAGAACTTATCTGCTTATTGGTGCTCTTGAATTGCTTTTTACCTGTTTTTAATGTATACCATATCATTTGCTTTAGTTCCTTAAAAATCTCATTGAAAAAGCCAAAAATAGCTTAAACATAGGTAGTGCTTATTTAGTGCTTATATCCAGTTGATAATTACTAATTAGTGTTTAAATAAGTTAGTGAAACCTTTTTCACCCAGAAACCCAGCTTAATTTGGCTGTTGCCATTGAAAATCTCAAAATCTGCCTATTAAAGGGCTGTTTGGGTCAGTGGGTATAAACGGGTAGAATATGCATTCCACTGTTCATGTGCTATTTGTCTAAGTTTTATCTTCCTTAAATTGGCCTAGATAAGCAGTTTATAATGTTGTTCTAGCTTATTTGAAAGATTAGAAAGTTATGAGTGAACTAGGGTAATTTGAGGCAGTCAACTGTTCAAATAAGCCATTTATAAGCTAAGGCTTGATAAGCCCTCCTCTTTGGCATTTTTAGGTCCCTTATAGTCTATTTTAAGTAGTGCTAAAGTCCCTTAAGGCCTTGGTTCAAATATAGCAAAAACAGCCCATTTTAGATACTAGCAGACTTAAATTTTAGTTTTTCTTTATTTGCAGCCTTTCTTTTTGATTTTTAATTTGTTCCCTATAAGTTGTTATAAGCTGAATTTTGGCATAGTCATAGTTGGCTGGCTTATCTAGTTGTTTATATTTTTTGTGAATTTTTTCTAGTAGCTTATGATAGCTTTTTTAATGCCTTGAAAACTGCACTTTTTCCCCTGCTCATTGCTTAGATCAGCAGCCTAATCTGCCATTTGGCTGATTTGTAGCCTCTTTATAAGCTGTAATTAAGCCACCCCTAGGTCTAGCTCTTGGTTTAAAATAAGTTCATAGTATGAAGTTGTTGTAGTTTCAGTTTAATAGTCTAAATCTAGCTTATACATAGCTTTTTCTCAGCCTTAAAATACCTCAGTAAGCCACATATTGAGCCTGCATCAGTGTACCATTTTAGCTATTTGAGATTTCTAGTGCTTATTTGCCTTGGACTTTAGCTTATTCTGAGTAAGTTGAATGATTTAGAGTAGGATTTGATCAATTTAGCTTATTTCAAGTCCTAGTTAGCTTATTTTCAGCTTATAAGCCCTTTAGCATATTTTTCCCTTTGCTTGTTTCATTTAATACCATCTGTTGCTTATTTAGCTTATTTCTGGCTTATTTTTGAGTTCTAAAAATATTCCCTTTTCAAAAGTTAAATATTTTTTATAAGTTTCAAAAAGAAAAATTAAAAAAAATAAAATAAAAATATAAAATTTAATCAAGTCTCTTATAAGCGGCCACCTTAATTTGCTTTTTTCTGTGCTTATTTTAAGTTTTCAAAAATATTGTCTTTTATAAAAAGTGCTTATAATTAAGTACTTTATCAGTTTCAAAAAGCAAAAATCCAAAATCTCTTCGTTTTCACTATTCAAGACACGTTTCCACGAATCGAGAACACAAATTCCATTCAAACCTTCGTTGGGGATAACGACCCGGGTTACACATACTTCACTTGTGTTTCCTTGGAAATAAATTACACATTGATTTTCGCGAATCAATTTTTGGCGCCGCTGCCGGGGAAGGTTGAAGTGAGTTCGTGATTTCCGTTTATCAATTCATGTTTTGAAGACCCTTCCTCGTGAAGTTATCCTTGTCATTTGTAAATACTATCTTATTCTAAAAACTCAAAAATATTTTCCTTTCAAATTTATTTTCCACTTTCTTTTGTGTTTTTCAAAGTTTCTAAATTATAAAAAAAACCTAAAATATTCTTCTCATTCCTCTTATCCGTTTAATTCTTTATCTCTCACCCTTTACCCGTTAAATTCTTCTTCTTTATGTCTTCATCTTACCATTATTCTTGTGAATGGTGTGGGGGTCCTCATAATAGTGGGAATTGTCCCGGTTGTAGCATGGTGGAATCGGGAAACGGGTTTGTCTATGACCAAAATCCTTATTCTTACCTTGAAACAACCGACTTTTTCAACCAGCCCCCATAACACCAGATGGAGACATACTCGTGTGAGTCTTGTGGAGGTAGTCCTCACCCGGGTTTTGATTGTCAAACAGGGAACATGTTTGTCTATGAGCAATTTCCATGTAATCAAAACTTCGGTTTTGACCATTATCTATATAATTCACCGAATCAGTCACAGCAAACGTATTGTTCTGAGTACTGTGGAGGTCCTCACTATAGCTCTGATTGTCAAATGAGGAACCCGCTTGTCTATGAGTGTGGCCCTTATAACAATTACGACTATTCTTATCATGACCAACCTCCACAGTGCCAAATGAATCAAGCACCTCCTCAGCCAATTCCGCAAGAAGTTCTCCATGATCTTCTTGATTCAATAAAAGATTTTAAGGATTTGGTAATTAAACTTCCCTAAGAAGATCCTCATCATAAAACTTATGGAGAACTTCTAGCTGAAGAACAAGCAGCTAGAGTAAGTTCCAAATATCGTCAGACTTTCGTTTGCGATGACGATGATGAGGAATCTATTCAAACTGGGTATTTTTACACTAATTCATCAGCTGCTATCACACCCGTTGGAAAGCACGAAGACAAAAGAAGCATGGACGAATTATTAGCAGAGGAGCAGATGCAATATATAAGAGCTTTATGTGAGAACGATAAGGTTGATGACGATTATGACGAGGAGTATGCCCCTGAAGATCTTGAAATTTTAGATAAACCTCCGAGTGGCAATCCCACTCCGTCTTCCGAACCTATCATTTCCGACTCTTCCCCTTCCCTCACTCTGGTTGAGGGAAGTGATCCTATCTTGGAAGAGATCGATGCTTGTCTCAAAGAAGATTCAATTTCTCCGGAAATTGATGATTCTTATCTTGATCCGGAGGGAGATATTCTTTTTCTTAAGAAATTATTGAACGATGAACCATCACCTTCTCTCCCTCCGAAGGAAGTTGAAATCAATCCTTCAAAAGAATTTGATGAGTTTGTTTCCGAAACATTCAACATGACTTTCACCAATCCTCTATTTGATTTCGGATCTGATTTTACTTTCATTTCAGATAACCCTATCTTTGATAGTCAGATAAAGGAGAGTGATGAGCCCGTAACTGAACCCGAGCTCACAGATTATCATCATATGATTGATTCTCTTCATGAGGAGTTCTCCGGTGAACTCACTCATATCATACCTCCTCCGGAGTATGCTTACTTTCATTTTGAGGAAGATCATGACCCGGGGGGAGATGTACTCTATCATGAGAGTTTACTTATCGATGATATCATCCCGACCCTCCCTACCGAGGTTTTCGTTTTTGAATCTAAGAATTTTGAGGATGAAAAATGGATTCTCATTCCGATAATGATCTTTCTCCCTTTCTTCACCTATTCGGTGACTTCTCCTCTCCTTCACTCATTCGGGAGTGAAGATTCCATCTTTGACCCCGGCATCTCTCATTCTTTTAAGCCGTGGGTATCTCATCGGAGTGGAACTTTCAAGAAATTCAATGTTGATCCAAACATCTTGAATAAAATTCCGATGGAGATTTTCTCTTCCACATGCTCCCCCAAGAAAAAATGAATTCGGGGTCGAGTCAAACTAGTGACTCGGTTAACAAAAACATTAGCACCACATGGGTGACAACCCATGTTTCTGACTTCTTTCTATTTTTTGACACTAAGTGTGGGGGAATCCCACTGTGCTTGGCTTTTGTGTTGTTTGCTCTGATTTTCAGGTTTCCCTTGGATTGTGATGATTGACGCGCCTGTTTTCAATCCAGCCGCCCAATATCCTATCCTTTTGCTAACGATTATCTAGGGATATCTTTTTAATCCTGTTTGTGAAAATAGAGATTTCTTTCACACACTTGGCTATTAGTATTACCTTTTTACTTTCTAAGTGTCGGCATAATAGCCGGTACTTTGAATATTGAGGGCAATATTCAATTCTAAGTGTGGGGGGGGGGGGGAATTCTCGCGAATTTTGTTACATGTGTACCTTCTAGTGCCCTAGTACCCCCGTTTTTGGCCAAAATTTTAAATTTTTTTCGTTTTTAGATAAGAAATTGCAATAAAAAAGAAGTGTTTAGTCTTGATTAGGTTAGAACAAGGGGAATCCCGACTCTGCCAGAGTGTTGATCTGGCTGCTTCCTTAACGATTAGACTAAGGTTTTACGATATGTGCAAATGAAAATGCTAAGCGTAGAATAGTTGGTTTTCTTTAGAGCTTATATAAGTAATCTATGGCTTTTCCTCCCAGGAGATAACTAATCTGACTTAATAAGTGCTTATTTTCAAATATTTGAACACACAAAATCATTTTTCTATACGATTTTGAAAAATACTAGTTCAAAGATTTATTTAAACTTCGGAACAAGCATATGTCATAATAATGCAAAAGTTAAGTAATAAATGTATGTGCTAAAAAAGCTACGGTTCAAGATCGGCCCTTGGATCCTTATTTCCGGAAGGCGTTTAGGTCTTGGCTACCCTCTTACACCGGCCCTTGGACCTCTAATTCAGGAATGTGTGAGGTCTTGGTCTAAAACCCTTGGATCCTCATTTCACGAATGTTTAGAGTCTTGGAACTCTCCGTTGTAACGACCCTTGGATCCTTTATTCCAGAAGGTGTAAGGTCTTGGTTCCCGTGAAACTCCGTTAGTTTATTTTGCACAAAAAAAAAAAGAAAAAGAAAAAAAAATGAAATGAAAAAATGAAAAGAAAAGAAAATGGAATGATATTGCAAAATGCAATAAGTTTTGATGTTGCAAAAATAAAGATGATGATTGAATAAAGTTTTGAAACTTGCTTGTTGTAAATTTTAAATCTATCTTTCAACTAGTATTAGTCAAAATCTTATAAAAACGTCGATTTTTGTGATCAAAATTTTGAAAATAAGCACAGTCACCTAACTTGAATAAATATGGGAGTGAAAAGTTAAGTCTCGGCTTACATAGATTATTAGTATAAGTAGTGTTAGCATTTTACTAAAACATTTGCACATTGAATTTAAGCTTAGTTGGGAGTATAAAAAAGAGGATGACGATTTCAATTCCCTGGAGACACCCATTTTGTGTGAATCCCGTTTCATGATACCATTTTTGGAAATCAAGCATGTTATCTATTTTTGTTCTAATTTAAATTTCTTGTATTGAATAAAAAGTCAAAACGGGGTATGCTTGGTATTCTTTTGATCCTTTCATTACTTCATATGATCGAATTGCTAGGGACTAGCAATAGTTTAGTCTGGGGGATTGATGGTGTGTAAATACTCATCATTTTATACCCATAAATGATACAAAAATGACCAAAAACACCCAAAATATATTGCATATATCCTTGGTTTGTGTTTTATGTGTTTCAGGTACAAAAGGATTGAAAACAAGGCAAAAGCGGACAAAACCGAGCTTGGATGGGAAAAAGAGCAAAAACGGATATTTTTGGGTCGACTCGACACCATTTGAGCATCATGTGAAGACAGAGTCAAAATCAAACCCGGGATATGGAATTTGGACGAGCTTGGAAAAACGAACCCAAAACAAAAAAATTACTTTTCACCATTTACCCTCACCTAATTACCCATAACCTAAAATTACCTAAACCTTAAACTAACCCTTTTATCCCATTTTACCCTAAACTAATAAACCCTTTTACCCTTAATCCAAATACTAAACCCGGCTCAAAACCAAAACTAATAAACCTCCCCAGTCAAACTTATCACCCTCACCACTTGCCCACCATGTCCTCTCCCATGTTTCCTGCAACCATGTTCCCCCTCCTCACATACTATCCTGACTCCCCACGTGCTCTGAAAAGTCTGTAAACCCACCATCTCGTTTTCCCGCCAAAATGGCATTGGATGGCTGAGATTATAGGAAGCCAATCCAACGGTGGGATTTGCTCAGGAATAATCAGAGAAGCTTTTTGGATGGCTATTTAAGGAAATGAAGACACATAGAGATAGGGGTCCTTGTTTTAGACCAAATTCGTAGTGTAATTTCAGTAGTTAGTCCGAATTTAAAGTTTTTATGTTAAATTTATATGGGTTTTGTTGTTTCTTAATTGTATGAGTTAATTCAGTTGTAATCTAAGCATTTTATAAACAAAATTCCAAGTTTACCGTTTTAATTTGTATTCCCTCCAATTTTCTTAATTTTCAATTATAGTCGTTTTTATGTTATAAACTTCAATAACTGTTCCACTAAGCTCTTTTGAGCTTATTAGAGCTTATTCAAGTAAATTAGAGGTATAATCTGATCTTAATGCAAGGTTATGAAAAAGTCAACAAAAGTCAATGGAATAGTGAAAATAAGCTATTCGTGGACATAAGCTGTTCTGGATAAGCTTACTTGGGTGTCTAGCTTGTTTTTGACAAGCTAGGTGTGTTTCTGATCAATTTCCTCTATTTCAAAGCACAGTTCAGTTGTAAGCATTTTCTAATATTTTGCATTATTCTCTGTTTTACTATTCCTTAGCTTAATTATAGCTTATTTTAGAACTTATCTGCTTATTGGTGCTCTTGAATTGCTTTTTACCTGTTTTTAATGTATACCATATCATTTGCTTTAGTTCCTTAAAAATCTCATTTAAAAAGCCAAAAATAGCTTAAACATAGGTAGTGCTTATTTAGTGCATATATCTAGTTGATAATTACTAATTAGTGTTTAAATAAGTTAGTGAAACCTTTTTCACCTAGAAACCCAGCTTAATTTGTCTGTTGCCATTGAAAATCTCAAAATCTGCCTATTAAAGGGCTGTTTGGGTCAGTGGGTTAAAACGGGTAGAATATGCATTCCACTGTTCATGTGCTATTTGTCTAAGTTTTATCTTCCTTAAATTGGCCTAGATAAGCAGTTTATAATGTTGTTCTAGCTTATTTGAAAGATTAGAAAGTTATGAGTGAACTAGGGTAATTTGAGGCAGTCAACTGTTCAAATAAGCCATTTATAAGCTAAGGCTTGATAAGCCCTCCTCTTTGGCATTTTTAGGTCCCTTATAGTCTATTTTAAGTAGTGCTAAAGTCCCTTAAGGCCTTGGTTCAAATATAGCAAAAACAGCCCATTTTAGATACTAGCAGACTTAAATTTTAGTTTTTCTTTATTTGCAGCCTTTCTTTTTGATTTTTAATTTGTTCCCTATAAGTTGTTATAAGCTGAATTTTGGCATAGTCATAGTTGGCTGGCTTATCTAGTTGTTTATATTTTTTGTGAATTTTTTCTAGTAGCTTATGATAGCTTTTTTAATGCCTTGAAAACTGCACTTTTTCCCCTGCTCATTGCTTAGATCAGCAGCCTAATCTGCCATTTGGCTGATTTGTAGCCTCTTTATAAGCTGTAATTAAGCCACCCCTAGGTCTAGCTCTTGGTTTAAAATAAGTTCATAGTATGAAGTTGTTTTAGTTTCAGTTTAATAGTCTAAATCTAGCTTATACATAGCTTTTTCTCAGCCTTAAAATACCTCAGTAAGCCACATATTGAGCCTGCATCAGTGTACCATTTTAGCTATTTGAGATTTCTAGTGCTTATTTGCCTTGGACTTTAGCTTATTCTGAGTAATTTGAATGATTTAGAGTAGGATTTGATCAATTTAGCTTATTTCAAGTCCTAGTTAGCTTATTTTCAGCTTATAAGCCCTTTAGCATATTTTTCCCTTTGCTTGTTTCATTTAATACCATCTGTTGCTTATTTAGCTTATTTCTGGCTTATTTTTGAGTTCTAAAAATATTCCCTTTTCAAAAGTTAAATATTTTTTATAAGTTTCAAAAAGAAAAATAAAAAATAATAATAATAATTTTTTTTTTAATCAAGTCTCTTATAAGCGGCCACCTTAATTTGCTTTTTTCTGTGCTTATTTTAAGTTTTCAAAAATATTGTCTTTTATAAAAAGTGCTTATAATTAAGTACTTTATCAGTTTCAAAAATCAAAAATCCAAAATCTCTTCGTTTTCACTATTCATGACACGTTTCTACGAATCGAGAACACAAATTCCATTCAAACCTTCGTTGGGGATAACGACCCGGGTTACACATACTTCACTTGTGTTTCCTTGGAAATAAATTACACTTTGATTTTCGTGAATCAGTGCTTCTTCATCTTTTGCCATAAAACTCCAATCAAATCCTAAGCCATCAATAGCAACCATGGCTTTTGAAGTTGGCTCAGTAATCTCTACAGCCTTGGTCTTGTTTCCATAACTTTTGTTCCTGCCATCCTGCTGCCTAGGTTTCCTGCATTCCCTTGAAAAGTGCCCAAACTTGTGGCAATTGTAGCATTCTATCCTTGATTTTTCAAAACCAGCAGTATCATTGTTGCTGATGGTGATCTTCTTTCCAGTTCTTTGGTAGAATTTCTTAGCCTTCATGCTAAGAAGAGAGATCTGCCATTTGAGGTCCATTTCCTCCAAATCATCATCATTGATTTCCTGGAGGTCTTTATGAGTCAGCATTGACCCATCATTCTGGCTTGTCAGGAAGGCACAACAGGTATTCTCATCCAAAATACCAATAGTACTGCTTGATGAACTAGCAGTACTAATATTAGGGTTAGCAGTACTAACTCCCACAGCAACCTTTACTTCTTCAACTGGACTTGAGTTACTAGAAGATGACACAAAGGCCATGTTCCCAGTGCTTGAACTAGATCCTCCAGCCTTCTTCACATCCTGCTCAACAATCTTGAAGCTGTTGTATAAGTCCATCAGGCTCATTGTATCAATGTCTGGCTTGTTCTTCCAGACCACCACATGCATAGCCCATTCTGCAGGTAAACTCCTCAAGAACTTGGAGTTCAGATCTTCTTGAGGTATATCCACACCAAGAACAGCAAGTTGGCTAACAATCTTTTGAAGCCTGTTGAACATGTGATCCAACGACTTATTGCTGGTTGCAGTGAAGTTCTCAAAGTTCTGCTTTAGGAGAGTCTTTTGTGTCTTCTTGGTGGCTTCATTCCCACCATATCTTGCAGTGATTACCTCAAACAAGGTCTTGGCATCCTTGAACTTGCTGAAATTCAGTAGCTGATCATTTGGAATGGTCATCATCAGCAAACTTCTGGCCCTGAGGTCATTCTTCTTTTGAAGCCTCTCTTCAGCAGTCACTGGAGAGGTCTGCACAACTGTCTCTACCTTACCATCAACTGTTGTTGTAGAATTTGAAGGCTTGAAAGAGTTCCCTTCTTCAATAATCTCCCAGAGTGCATAGTCTTGCACCTAGAAGTACTGTTCTATTCTTAACCTCCACATATCGAATTCATTCTGCTTAAGTATTGGCAATTTAGCAGCCATGTTTGTTTGGGTAGTCTCCATGTCCATTACTTTTGCTTCTAATTCAATAGTATCAACCTGTCTCTGATACCACTTGAGAGAATTTGATGAAACACTTAGGATGTTACTCCTTTATAATGTGTTTGAGATACTTTGAGTGTATGTAGTTAAGTATGCGGAATCTACTTAACCACACTTAGAAGATTAACGGTTTGTTTAATGGAACAGTAAAGTATGTATGACAATGAACACAATGAGATTAACACCAAATGATTCAATATTATTGCTTGAATAATACGAGTGATCTAGCTATCACTAGGGTTACAATCGACCTTGAATCTTAACAAAACTCTATGACTGATATATCTAATCGTATAACCTAGGATCTCCTTTTATAGACTTAAGGAGTCTTTTACAAGATAAGTATTCACCGTATAATTCTAACTAAATAAGATATACACAAATTCCTTTCCATACTTATCCTTAATACAAACGTTCAACCATGCAGCAGTACCTTCTGATATAACTAGCAGTACTAACTTTGAACTTTGTACTGTTAGTTGTATTCCAGCAGTCTTCACTTATACACTAACAATTTGTACTGTTAGTGTATTCTTCAGCAGTACTAACTTCAGAACATTTAATTCCCAACAAACATTACCCTTGATGGATGGGGGTAGTCCTCCAATGTACCTTTCAAGCAATCGAGTTTTAGTCTGGACCATATCAGGGCATAGCAAAGCAAGCTCTTGGAAACGCTGATTGTATGCAGCCATATTGATACCCTGCACATTGAGGTTCCAAAACTTGAACTCTAATTTCTTGACCTCGTTGCGAGGGCAATACTTCTTGAGTACCATTTCTTTGAAGTTTTCTCATGACATTGCGTAAGCAGTGTCATAGCCAGCCGATTTCAGATAATTGTTCCACCAAATTAAGGCAGCATCCAAGAAAGTAAATTACGCGAACTTAAGTCGGTCCTTATCAGCACAACTATATATGCGGAATACAGTCTCCAACCTTTCAATCCATTGAACTAAGAAAACTGCCCCCTCGGTTCCTCTAAAACCTCCGGTCATGGTCTTCCGAAATTCTTGGTAGGTGCAACCGCGAGTGTTGTTGTTTAGTGATCTTGAATTTCCAACATTAGTAGTCACAACAAAAAAATAAGCCTAATGCAACACTTTAAAAGCAACACTTTAAAAAATTGTTGCCTTTTAGATAACAATATTAATTAAGCAACATTTATGTAATAAGTGTTGCATTTGGAAACTTGATGCAACACTCTATTAGTATAAGTTTATAACAACATAAAGTGAACCCACCCAAAATCCCAAATCTCAGTTTCCGCCAAAAACCCCCAACCCTAAAACCTGAAGCGCCATTTTTTTCATTCCAACATTCCAATGAAAATTTTGAATTCCCTCCTCCTTTAATGTTACTTTCTCTACTAATAGATTTCCCTCCTTACAATTTCTTCAAGTCACAACCCTCAGCCTTCCTCCTTTGCTCGAACGTGCTTCCAGTTTCAAAAGGTAACAATTTATTCAATGTTTACATCAAAATTTTGAATTTAAACTTCCAAAATATGTGTTATATGAGTATAGTATGCTAAATAATTGTGCAATATTTAGCTTTGTTGTTGTTATTTGATGATATGTTTTGACTTTTTCTGTTGAACACAAGGTGTTCGATTAAAATCCTCACTAAGTGCACTAATAGTTATTGCTTTTGATAGCGCAAATGACTCTCAAATTAGGTTCAAATGTTGAATTTTGGTTAATAAACAATATAAATTATAGTAGTTTATGCAAGCTGCTTTTGGATTGTGATTGATAAGGTCATAAGCTATCGTATGGTATTTGGTATAGTTTATTATGATTAGGTGATAAGGTAAGGTGTTTTGATTAGCTTATTGTGATAATATGACCAAAGTTGATGTATATAAATAAGTTCGTAAGCTAAGACCCTCCCAAATAAGCCACAAAAAAGAGTAAAATTGCATTTTGTTATAACAGATTAAAAGCCAAGAAATAAGCCCAAGCTCTCCCAATTAAGCCACAAAAAAGAGCTTATTAAAAGCCCCTAAACAAGCTCATTAGCTTAAGCGTATCTAAAGTTATAAACTACAACGGTTTTAATGTTGCTAAATAAGCTAATAAGCTGAAAAATAAGCTAACAAAAACACCCCATTACTATATCCAAACACCAGAAACTAATAGTCTGCGACTTGAAAATACGATGATGTAATAATCACTTTTAAAATGAAATGCCCAACACCCCTTAGTTTATAACTTGAGTCCTATGGGAGTAATTTGCATTCTTATGGTTTATCCAGTTGATGCTGCTAGCTGAGTAGTAGATCACGGAGGCTATATGATGATACCAGCTTACCACTAGTCATAGACTTAAGACCTAGTTGTTGGAAGCTGTCAGCCTATAGGGAATTGTTAGTTATTGCTACTCTAGTAGAGTTGTAATTTGTGTACCAACTGCCAGAATTTAGAACAGAACTGCATAATGATGCTTTTGTCAATAGCTGTTCTTGGTTTAAAGCTTGAATAGTAGCACCAAGAGATGTAAGAGGAGACTAATGATAACAAATGTACAAATGTTCTTACCCGCATATACATGGGAATGAAGATTATGTTTTTATGTGGGTAAAGTTATTAGCTTTTACTGGTTATGTTTTTACTTTGTACTATGTTTATAAGCCGTGAAAACTTGAAGGGTTTTTATTGTGGTCGTTGCGTATATATTCAGGCCTTATTTGCTATGGTCATTGTAGAATGCTATAATGCACTCCCATGCATTTTTGGTACTTAAATATGGTTTTGTCCGCTATCATTCTTTCTACTCTTGTCCTTTTAATATTGTTTGAATTTTGTCGCCTCTCATATTGGTGGAGTCTATTTCACTGCTAGCACAATGGAAGGACCTGAAAACGTATTTGAATTTTTTTGTTTAGTATATATTGTTCTCTTTTTTCTTTTTCCTTATGATCTTCTTATTTAATTCGAAGTTTGATGTTTTAATCCTTATTTTGTTTCAATGTATCTTTATGCATTTTTTAACTAATGTTAATTCTCACAGAGAAGCAAAGGGAGTTCTATAAGAATGCGAAATATGTTAACAAGTACAAGAAGATACAGAAGCAACCAGGCCAAGGGGAAGGTTCTTCTCAAGCTACAAAATCCATTGAGGTCGTGATCTTAATTCTATAACTCGAGTTGTTTTGGTTGCTTAATACTAACAGGAATTTTAGGATAAAGATCTTTGAGACCTCTTTTTTTCTACTTTCATTAGAGTTGGAACAACGGATTCGGGTTGGGACTTGCTTTGCTCCCGTATACCGCAATGGCTGCGGTTACGAGTGACCCAATCTATCTATGGCAACCACCCCTACTTTTAACGTGTCAAAATGGGTAATTTTAGTACTGGCTGAAATGGGTCAGGTTGGTTTTAAGCATTTGCATACGCTTTAGGTGACTTTTGACCACTTAAGATAATTACAAGCCAAATTGACCAATTTTAGTTAAATGTGTTGAAATTGCCACGTCTATGCTTCACTGTTCTCATTGATTGTCTTCTCATTTTACCATCAAATGATTTCTTTCTCTATCAACAAGGGATTATAAAACCTTTATTTCGATGATTGTTATTTCCAGGGTAGAAGTGAAAATAAGGAAAATGGCGAGACATCTCAAGGGAAGCGGAAAACCGGGAAAAAGATAGCATACAGTTTAAATGAAATTTACAACAAGAAGCAGGAAGAGGATGATAAGGCGAGAAAGGAAAAGGAGGAAATAATTCAAGCAAAGAAAGAAGTTATAGATAAATCACAAGCTCTTCGTAAAGCTCAGAGGGAGAATATGTTCAGGAGAATGAGATCTAATCAGCCAATAATGAAGTATAGGATTGAACATCTGTTGCAGACAATTCAAGCTTCAAATAAGTAACTGGTATTGATCTCTTGACCCTATGGTAATGTAGGAAAAAGAATCCAATATGAACACAAGTCACAAAAGTTGAGATAGTGTTTTAAGAACAATAGTTAAGAATGAGTTTGCATTGCTGATCCATCAGGGGACTGTTGTCCCAATCAACAATTTTCTAAGCTACTTTTTAAGATTTTAATAAGCTCCTTTTGGTCTGACTTTTGTTCTTAGAGCTTTTTGGTAGTTGAACTTTAAATGTAATAAGCTTTTGTGGTTTCTAATTGTGATCTTAGTGCTTAAATTTAAGCTTGAATTTGCCATCTTAGGCCTGTTAGGGACTTCACAACAGACCCTATTGCTTAAATTCTTAATTTGTGCTTACTCTGCTTATTAGTGTTCCTTATTCTGCTTTCTTTAGCTTATTCAGATTGCCTTGGTTAATCTTAGCTTATTTCAGTTTACACTTTAAGCTTTTAGAAGCTTATTAGCTTATGTCCAGTAAGCTTTTTTCATTTAAGTCCTTATAATTTTATTCTTTGCTTATATATTTACCAGGTTGGTTTATTATGGCATATGGCGGAATTCAAGATTTGCAACTATCAAATGGAAGTCTTTTGAGAATACATGACGAGGAAGATTTTAGTACTATCCATTATTTTAGTGTGCAGACTTTTGTGTTTATGAACTTTATGGTAGCTTGACTTTTGACAAATTTGTATTTGGAATATGATATTATTGATGATATTATATCATTGCTATGATGGAAACAAGTTATGTATCCACTTATAATTAAAACATTGCCTATATTTGTAGCTTTTGAATATTGTTGAGCAAATATTCGGTATGAAAAGCTAAAGTTAGTGTTGCCTCTAGTGGAAAAAGTGTTGCACTAGTATTGTTAAAACCAAAAAGAAGTGTTGTAATAGATGATGGAAAGTGTTGCACTTGATGCGTAGAAGTGTTTTCATTGGTTGGTGTTGTATAATAAGAAGTGTTGCACATAAGTATCAAAAGTGTTGCAATATGAAAGTGTTGCATTTGTAAACACGAGCAACACTTTGACAAAAGTGTTGCACATTATGGCAAAAGTGTCGCTTTAGACTTAAGGCAACGGAGCCTAAGGCAGCACTTAAAAAAGTGTTGCACTAGGCATTAAGCAACATTTTTTAGGCCTAATACAACACTTTACGAGTGTTGCTTTAGCCCCATTTTGTAGTAGTGAGTTGAGTTGTTTACGGCGGCCAGTGCTGCTGCCACTCGTTTTTCAACTAACTGATCGAGCATTGTTCGGTTTACTGGTGGAGCTGCTGCAGTAGCTCTAGCTGGGCCTAGGTTGGCTGGTTGCGCACGAGTAGATTTGCTTGTCTTTCTCTTAGGAGGCATTTTACTGCATCACAACAAAAGATAGAGAAAATTGAGATTCAGAAAGTTTGTTATCGCACAGTGTAAAATCACCATAGGTAGGGTATATGAACAAGAATCAATCATAGAGAAAATGACACAATAGAGTAATCAACTAAGCTTGTCATGGATTAGGATCAATATTTTTTTACAAAATTACAAGCTTCACAATAATATCCTACACCTACTGAGGACTCCTCAGTTAAGTGAAATATTACATCTACGAATCACATCTAAGGCTGGTCCATGGTCCTGTCCAGGTGCTGGAACCTAAAAGCATACTCCCGAAGCTGTTCCTCAACCTCGACAAGACGACTCCTCAATGCTAAGTTCTCCCTGCGGTGTGCCTGATCAGCCCTTAACAATGCTGCAACTTGGGCCTCGAGGATCAGCATCCTCACATGCATCACCTGGGCTGCCTCTTGGGCTACAACCTGTGTATGCTCAAGTCTATCCGATCTGTCACCCAAGTCAAAGATATCTCGACTATTGGAGTGTGTCCTAGCATAAAGTCTGCTAAAGTCATCATCATACTGATCAAAACGAGCTGGCTATAACTCGTCAAGTTGGTCAGAGTGGAGACCTAGTATGTCAGTCTGTAAATCTAGCTGAGTCTGAATCTGTGAGATAGAATCGGTCTTTGTAGCAGCTGGCGATGCCACTGGAAGTGGAGAATCTGGAGGCCCAAAAGATTGTGAGGAAAGCACATAATCTGGGCTTCCAATAGCAGCAGTGTGACTGGTCATACGCGGTATCTCCTTCCATCCTGTGCCATCCTCTGTCTCATCCTGAGCTCTCCTTGAGCCCTCTCCAACCTCAAAAGTACTAGGCACATCCTCTAGTATTATGCTAATCCGGGGCACAACTACCCTCTGCTCCATACCCAAATCCAAATCAGTATCAATCCCTGTACCCTCAGCAGGAGTACTCTCAGCTAATGTCTGCCCAACAAGTACCTGCTTAGTCTGCTCATCCTTCCTCTCTGGAACCTCTGTTGAGTAAGAGTCATTGGCCCTTCTGAGCCTCTGGCGTGGAGGTGAGTGGGTAGGTGAACGTGGTGATATAATGGGTGATGGTGATACTGGGGTAGTAGGGGTGCCCATGTAGGTGCATAGGGATATATAACGGGATGGAGATAACAGAAAAGTGTGAGCAGGGCTTTGGGTACCCTCCGTATTGTGGGATGATGGTCTAGTAGATGGGCGTATGATTATGCGTATAGTACGGCGAGGAATAGCAGGAGCAACTTGAGTGACTGGTGTGGTATGAACATGTGGTGGAGATGGTGGTGTAGGCTCAATGGTGTTAGGGTCTGGTGCATTGTAAGCCTGTAGCACCTGCATGTACGAGTCAATTGAGCCCGACGAGATCGGAGAGATGTTGTGGGAAGACATAGTCTGTGACAAAAACGGTATATGTGTGTAACTATATCGAAAATACTCGTAGTAAATAGTGTAAGTTAAGTATGTATCAGTATACATATAATACTTATAGTACATGTAGTTGAGCAAAATCAACAAACAGTAACATATAGTTAAGACAAGTAGCCAGCAAATAAACAACAAGCAAGGCAGACAGGCAAGTGGCGGTCATAGGGACTTGTTTTCATAAAAAGCGATTATAGTTTAGGGTTTATATGTACCTAGTTCTCTATAACCTAGGCTCTGATGCCAATCTGTAACACCCCCAAAATCTGGTATTGCGGAAGCATTCGGGTCATAGGGTGCTACTAAATTAAAAATCACAACACAAGGTAGTAAGGAACGGAATACATACTCCGTTTTAATACATTCAACCAAGTTAAAATAAATTTACAATATAGTTTGAGTTCATAAAATATGGCCAATAAGTTCAGTTGTCCCAGTAAAAAATAAGTCATACTCCCTCCGTCTCAATTTATTTGTCCATATTTCCTTTTATGGATGTCTCAAATTAATTGTCCACTTTCCTTATTTAGTAAAAACTAGAGAATCTAGTGGAGGAATATTCCATTTTAGTGGTTTAAAATTAAAGTGGCCCCACTTTTATTAAACTTTGTGTTTTCTCTCTCCTGACAAATAAATTGAGACGGGGGAAGTAGTTAAAATGCCATAGTACTTCAGAAAGTAGTCTATGATCCTTGCCATGCCACAACCTTGTCATAATCAATCAGCTTAAACACCTGAGAAAAACATGCTAAAAGTCAGCAAAAAGCTGGTGAGTTCATAGGTTTATCAATAAGCAGTAAAATCAACAGTTGAACCATGAGTTTGGTATACGAACATTACAACCCATGTAATGCCATATAAAAATATAGTCTATTACGCTAGCACTAAGTTCATGCAACCGAAGCTATAACAGTGTGCATGCTCTAGAAGCATGTTAAATATAAAGGCCCGGCAAGTGTTTATCCCAGACACTTGTGTTTCGACATGGTATACGTTCGTTTGCCTATCCGGTCAAAACGAACGCGGACGTTACTCCTAATAGATCTATTTTTAATATTCGCGCTTACCATCAAGAATTGATGGTTCATGAGTTGGGAATAATGGGACATAACAGGGCTTAGGCTAATCCACGTAACAGCATAGACAATAGTTTGATCCATAAAAGAGTTTAGCATGTTTCTCACCCCAATTGTAAAACAAGTTTAAATAGAGTGGGGCTATAAACTCACCTCGGTAAATAGCAGTCAGATAATACAATTCAGATAGTGTTCAGCACCAACACGCGACCTAGATTACTAAGGTTTGTTTTAGTTCACAGTCTAAATTTAAGAACTTCAGAAGTTTTAAAGAGTTTATGTTATTGTTGCTGGTGTGGCAGCATTTAAGTTTGAAACAATTTCCTAGCATTTAGAGGTATTGGCTCTTGGAAGTACATAAGTGTATTAGAAAAATATCAAGGCGAATAAGTCTCCAGTTTGACAGTTACCGAAAGACTATGTACGGAAAACAATTACTATCACATATTAGACGTTGACGACATATGGAAATGTTGTCGTTAAGTGAGCACATATTACTAAGTGCGTGTATATATATATTACATGTGTAAGTGTATGTATGAGAAGGACGGTGTGTGCATATATATATATATATATATATATATATATATATATATATATATACATATATATATGTAAGTGTGTGTATGAGAAGGACGGTGTGTGCATATATATATATATATATAATATATATATATATATATATATATATATATATATATATATATATATATATATATATATATATATATATATATATATATATATATATATATATAGTTTTTATAGAAGAAATGTTGCGTTTAAAATTCCTCATTATTGTTTATGTTATTTAACAAAAAATTTGTAACCCAAGTATATACACTTTGATAATATGCAATTCTCGTGCTAACAAAGTTATAAGGTTGGTGTTTAAAATAATTGTTTCTTAATCTAATAGATCTATATGAGTTTTGATAAAACACGTCAAGTTTATATACAATCGAATAGGCGGTATATATTAATGAACGAGTTTAAATTCACCATTAGTTTCCACCTCGTTCTCGTAGTTTTTAAAATATATAAAAGTGTTTTTAGTTGTATGTTTAATGAATCACCAATTTGGTTTATAAAGTAAGTCGGTTGGTTATAAAAATCATGTTGAATTTCTAAATATACCGTATAATCTAAATATATATATATCGAGATTTTAGGTTTTAGTGAAGTGTAACGAGTCGATAACAATTCGAGTTATTTTTAAGTCATAAAATATAAAGTTTGAGATAATCGCGAAACATCACTTGGACGATGGCGACAACAACTCGTGTTCTGGAACAAATTATTCAAACTCACTTTTATGTGGGGATTTGGTGAGTTGGGCTGTGGCCCAACATGGAAATAATAGACTCACTCTCGGATGGAATGATAAATAAAAAGACCAGGCGGACTTTATATTTGCTGCATGGGCTTCGGCCCAATCTAGTAAAATTTAACACAACCACCTTTGAAGTTTAAAAGGGCTTCGGCCTGGTAAATGAACACCACAAGTCCTTTTGGTGCTTAAAAAGGGTTTCGGCCCAATCATGGACCAACAAAGAAAGTCCAGTACACCAATTTTTATAACAAGCAATGCAAACACTCCTTTGAGTTTTAAAGGTTTCGATCCACCCTAATTGAACAAAAGAAAAACCCAGTGTACAAAAGCTCACAAATTTTTGTGGGTTACAAACTGTTTGTGCAGAACATGTATGGGTGACTCGAGCACACGAACTCGGTCTTGTGACCTCGACCTTGAGAACAAGGCACAACCCAAACATGCCCTTATTATAAGAGTTGAGGCTCTTTTCTGAACGAGCAAAGATGACGCACCCCCATGGGTGTTTTAATGACCAAGGTGGTCGAATACAAAGACAAGAAACCCAGTCAACGACTCGGGTTGAGCTCAAGTGACTTAAGCTCATGGCCTCTCGGCTCATACCACATCCGAGACACACTAGAAGGGTCGGTTTTATACTAGTCGTTACTATTTTACCACACGAGACCAAGAGGTGTTTTACCTCAATTCGAGGCAACCAACACAACATCACATACCCTTCGTGGGCGTGTTTTTCTGAAATCAAACAAGGACAATACAACCTAAGTACGCCACTGTGAATTCCAAACACAATCACAAACACACTACTGAGCACAAACACAAAAAATCCGAGTATAAACATAACCACAAACATCCGAGCATAAACTCAAGCATCAAATTTTCATTCTCTACTTAACTAAATCCATAACTGCCTACTAATTGACCAAAAGAATTAACCAAAAATTCAAACACAACATTTTTACAACATACACTTCCAATCTTGAGCCAATCATGGTGATTAATTTTTGTTTTAGTTTTTCGGTTTCAAGTTTTTACCATACCCCAACATTAACAACACAACAGCATGTCGACAGATCATGTTACCACAAGATCATAACAACAAGAAAGGAAAAAATATATATATGTATATCGATTCAAGAAATTAACGACAACATCAATTCAAGATTTATAGATGCTAAAGGAGTTAAACCTTACAAACAATCAAGATGTCGACTGACAAGAATCACCAACAAAAACCTAATCCCGATCTTCCAAGTAATTCCACACACTACTGGTTTCCTCTCGAGCCCTTCGAACCTTGTGAGAATTTTTGTTGTGAGGTGTGACTGTGTGGCTCATTTCTGGAACTCGGTGGGTACAAAAAGAAGAATAATGGGAAAGCTTTCAGTTCCCTTTTGATCTTTAGAGGATAAGAACCACTATATCCAGCTTCTCTCCCCATCTTTCCTCAATCTCTAGGCGTGGTTGACTTCTGGGGAAGAGATTTAGGAGACTACAAACCCATTGGAAAGCTCGAAAGTACAAAGATCCATAAATTAGTATGGTGATGGGTAAGGTCGATGGTGGTTTTTGGGAGAGAACACCAGAAGAAGTCAAAGGGATATATGGACTGTTGGTGGGGATAATATCAAGGAAGAAAGGGATAAGAAGTCACGTGTATGTAGGTGTGTTTTATTATATTAATTGTATTTTGTGTACCCCGTGTTCTGTTGAGCTGATGTGCAATCGTGGTACCCCGGTTTCACATAAATGTGAAAAAGATGATTCTGGAGTCGTTTTTATAAAACTGGCATAAAGTAAAGTTTATTGACTCCGAAAATGAATTATAAAATTAAACCATTACTAATGTGGTGTAAGTACGCGTGTGGTGTCATTTGTAGGGTATTCACAATGCAAGAAACACTTGATTGAGGCTTTAGTTTAGATCGAATGACAAAGAACTAGAGAGAGAAAGTGGGAACTTCTAGAGAGAGAAAACAATGTGTATATTAGCTTGAGATAATGTGAAGTTCGAACCCTTCCCTTGTGTGGGAAGGGGTATTTATACTTACAACATATTATGCCCCTAGCGGGCTGTAGAGTGAGCTGACAGAGGGTAAAGACCCGACCCACTCCACAATACTAATAATAATAACTAAGCTACTAATAATATTACTGATAATCCTACGAGCTATGATGTGCTAATAAGTACTCGGGGTGACCGAGTCTTCAGCTGAATATTCATATTCCTAACAATCTCCCCCTAAGGGAGGTCACCCCAGAAGTAATGTTCTGAATTTCAGCACTTCTTCTTTGGATCTTGACATCATAGCTCGTAACCATTGATTCTTCAAAATCATAGATTGTTGTGCAAACATCCGTGATCTTAAGATGACTCCTCTTTTGTCTTGGATGAACTTTGAGTAATCTTTGAAAGTATCATCCCACTTGAGTCTCCAAGTCATCTTTCAGTAGTAGGTCTCCATGTGATGAAATATACTTAGAGCCGACATGCTCACACGATATGATGTCATGATCTTCAGCATCAGAGTTAGCAGAAGCTGTGTTGAAGGTCTTTTAGGTTGATCATGACTTCTTTGATGATGATGTGGTGTGAGCATGTGGTGATGGATTGGCATCTTTTCTGCAACCAGCTACAACAGCAACCAGCTACAGCATTCCACTGCTACAACCGCCAGAAGTTCCTGCATAAGACAGTTAGCAACAAATCGACCGGTACTTACAGGTTTGGACTTCGAGATTGTTAACAGCATAGTGTGAAAACTCTCTCTAATCTCTACCAAGACCGTTCCTAATCGAAAACCCACAGAGGGCTTTTTAAGATCGAACCGTAGCACATCAACGATTAGGTGAGTCGCTGGAGATCACTCCACGACTGTAGACCGGTTGAAACCACCGCGACCACTAAGCGTAATCCATGAGGAATTACCGAAGTGACCTGCTTTCAGGGCTGCTTGATGTTGACCCTGGCAGGAATTTCCATTCAATCATTGAGAATTACATTAGTAAATTCTCTCATAAATGTTTTGGCAGATTGCTAAGATCTGCGTAGGACTCATGAGGTTACAACTGGTGTCCTTAATGTTGAACAACCAGTGTAGAAATAATTCGTGTCCCTATGAGATCTTATTATGCATCTCGTGGCTCTAGACTCGATAGTGCGATTTGATTTAGTGAGCGGAGGCTGGAGAGGACTGCCACCTTTTCAATATCATCTAACTCGGAGTGAGAGAGACGATAGAAATGTATTGAACTCTGTGACAATTGAAACAAGAGTCCTTTGAGGGACCTTGAGTGGCTAGGGAGGGTTGTGCAGCGTATCACTGGGTCCATGATACTTTGTCTTCAATGCCAGCAATCAACTAAGTGATTCTGACAGCATATGTATTGACCCGGTTTCTGCCTAAGTTGTAAGGAGGGCTATTTCTTTTCACCCTTTCTCTTTACAATTCTTTTTCATTCTTCAACCTCTTCAGTGCTTACCGAGACTTCATAACTAACACCTTGTTGGGTTTGTTCCAGTGTTAGCTCCATCTCAGTCGGCACTATTCCCTCATTCACTTTTCTCCTTTTTAATCATACCTAAGGACTTCTACACTAACTAGTGGATTGTCCCTGGGTAGATCCCTCCGGCTCTGGCGGGATTGTGGGAACTTGTACCTAACCTTACCATCCTTATAACTCCATGCATTAATTAAAATGGTCGGTCTTTGGTATTCATCCACTATTGCCAAACCAAATCTTTGAAAAATCTCTCAAAGTGTTCATGATTCTGAAACACATTTTTGCAAACACTTGAGAGTTTTATATTTTTCAAATGCTCCCCCTCAACATGTGCTCGGTTGATTGTTTTATAAATTTGCACATGTTAGGTAGAGCTCGCACTTTTTGAATTGATCCACTTTCAGTGAACATGACCGATTCGAGACACGCTTACATCACTAGTTAGACTAGCTTGAAATTATTACCCGGCCTGGTCAAGTCCACAGAAAGTTTCTCGAAATAGTACATTCTACTCAGATACATCTTTTTCGAGACACGCTTACATCACTGGTTAGACCAGCTTGAAATTATTACCCGGCCAAGACGTATCCTTTCGATTGATGGCAATTCAAGTTTCGTCAATTCATTAGTGAAGTCTGAGCCTTGCTCACGTGAGATGCCAAATCCTTTGTTTTGTTAAAACCATTTGCTCCCCCTCAATATGTGCATCGATATTAAGAAAGATTTTCGCACATATGGAAGAGCTTGCGTTTATGACCAAAACATTTTGCTCCCCCTCAATATGTGCCTTGATATGCAAAATGGTTTAGCACATACGGGAGAGCTTACATTAATTTCCAAAACATCACATTTTATCAGAATTTCCTATTTAAATCACATTCTCTCCCCCGATCAAAAATTTCAAACCATTTGAGATTTGTGATCCCAAGTGATTTAAATTAGTTTAGAAAATTTGGGAGAAAATGTGGTCAGGTTTAAATGTATTCTGATTTTGAAGCATACTATGCTTCCCTTGAAACACCAAGAGAGTGTCACTGCTGATGTTGCACAAATTTGGCAAGGTGTCGTAAATTTGAACAAATATGCTCTGCCTCAATTAATGACCCGTTTTCCATTAAAAGAGCTGTAGTCATTCAATTGAGCGACGGGTATTTGTGAAAATTTAATTCAATTTACCACCTTGTGTAACATCAAGACTCTCTAGAAGAATCAAACAGCATAAAGAGTCTGATGAAAAGAAGACTTCTCTTCTTATGCATGACAAGACGCACTGAAACGTACATCAAGTCAGGGAAACATGGATATAAAGTAATCCATGCCCAGGTGAACATCACCCATTTGGAGGAACAACTGTCTTTTTGGCGACATGCTTTCCCCATTGTACAGCGCGGGTTGCAGTATGAAGTAACTGCAAGCCATTAAGACATGTTTTAACTGATTAGTATAACTTCTGCTCGAGCTTCATTTAAGGATCCGTGCCATTATTGAATGACATTTCTAGATCCGTAAATGTTATCGATAAACAGAAGACATGCCTAGGAAGGACTATTTTTGGTATTTTCTGATTTTTTGATTTTTTATGGTTTTTATAGGTTTTATATTTTTGTATTTTTCTTTTTGATTTAAGATATATACAACTATGTACAAGGATATAAGAAGACAATCCTTTACTCCTCCTTTTCCTCCTGAAGACACTTGAGGGTTTCAGGAGTCATGCTTTTCATGCCAAGGCGTGGGAGAATAAACTGAAACCTTTCTCTTGGGAGGGCCTTGGTGAAGATGTCAGCTAACTGAAACTCTGTCCTCACGAAGTATAGTTCCACAATTCCTTTTTCCACCTGTTCCCTGATGAAGTGATGCCTGATGTCGATGTGTTTAGACCTGGAGTGCTGAACATTGTTACAACAAAGAGCAATGATGCGTGAGTTTTGCAACCTTACAACAGGTTTTACCTCTCGAGGGATCTCAAGAGGCTTACAACCCCACCAGGCAGTGTACCTGACCGATGTAGTATAGTGTAGTGGTAAGTACGGGGGATTGATCGTTCTCCACAGGGAATAGTGTTCGTTAGGTGTGAAAGGCTACTCTAATTAGGTCTAAGGGTTGAGGAAGATTCTTTTTTATGTTTTTTATATTTTATGAAAGCAAGTAAAATCTCGGGTTTTGAAGGAGTGGGCGGAATTAGTTGCTAGTCAACTAACCCAAATTACTACAAATGCAAATAAAATAAAATAACAAAAATGAAAAGTGGTGAGAAACTTATGTGTGGAGAAATGTGTTTACTTAGATTTCCTTACTCCCTAACTATCTTTTACCGGTTAATTAGTGTGTATTAGTCGCGTGGATGACGGGTGTATTCCTTAATACCATTCGTGGGGTGGCGTACTTACTTCCCCAAACTCTACAAGCTCCTACTTCACTCCTATGTCGAGCCGGCTAGGAAGCTCCTAACATGGGATCACTAGAATTCGCTTGTGCATTAAATACAACCATAAAAACCTTTAGTACGCGTTTGGTTCATGTTTCTTAAGACGTTCAAGCAAGTTACCGAATAGGAAGTTAGCCAGTTTTCTTAAGCCTAACATAGATAAACAATCATCCAATACAACTAACAACACACTAACAACCAATAATCAATAGCTAGGTTTCATTAGATCTAAGCAAACACAAGATAAAATTAGCCTAACATGTTAAACAAAAGACAAGCATAAGATAGAATCAAACAACACATAGACATATTGAATGATTAATTGATAACTTATCTTTCAATGAAACATGGAAGATCTCAAGGCAAGAAGCCCTGAAAAAGTAGCTAAAATCGTCTTAGGGTTTTATCCCAAAATTCCACACACTAAGCTCCCCTTTAATGACAAAAAATTAGAAAACTATATATAGACTTTGACATCTGACGGCGTCACCTTATGCATTGTGACGCCGTCACCTCGCCGCTTTTAGGGTTCCCGGGTGACCTTCTTGACGCCGTCCCTCTTTAGCTCTTCAAAAATCCATTCTGGCTTATCAAGGCTTGACGCCGTCGGACCTATAACGTGACGCCGTCCCTCTTTGATTTAAGCCGTGACGCCCTTGATTTAGTTAAAGCGTGACGCCGTCAGAATTCTCATGCAAACTCACTGGCCCGTCATGAGTAAATTTCACATCCAACTTTTCTTGCCAAGGCATGACGCCGTCTGGAGTTAATGTTGACGCCGTCAAAGGTGACTTTCAGCACAATTTTGAGACTTTGCCGTTTTCTTCACTTTTATGCTCCAAAAACGTCCAAAATGCCTCCTTTTCCAGATTTCTCCTCAAAAGTACCTAAAATGACAAAAGGAACGATTTAGGGCAATATTTGATCAAATAAATACGATTTCGGGCTTAAATGACCCCTTAAAAGCGGTACACTTTTCGCCTCATCAAATACCCTTACACTTGAGATTTGCTTGTCCTCAAGCAAATGCGCTTTTATTCTAATCAAAATACAAGTTAGGGGTCATTTAATGCAAACATAAAAGTAATTATAACAAATAATCGTTCCACTTCAATCATAATAAGCACGGAGATTACATACTAGCACCTCACAAGTAGTGTTTAGATACTCACATCTCTCAAGTGTCATCAAAATAAATCTCATAAATGAAAACGGATAATATCTCTCACTACCTGTCATAGCAAATAGATTACCATAGGCTTGGGAAAGGATCGAAAACCTCCTCCACTAGGCGTAAGCACCTAAGATAAACTATCAAAGAGGGCTTTTAAATGGGTTATAACGTTAGGTGTAGGGAAAAGGAAAACACGGTTTTGTTGGATAAGGGATATTTTACTGGTGGCTAGTTAAAGATCTTGATCAATCACATGTACTATACAACGTTGCTAAGCCAAGACTAGACTCGATCTTAAGCTAGAAACAAAATAACATAAACATAAACATAAAATAAACATAAAATGAAACGGGATGGTAGTCCGTATGTTTTTTCTACTTTTCTTTTTCTCATTTTTTTTTTTTTTTTTTTTTTTTTTTTTTTTTTTTTTTTTTTTTTTTTTTGCATACACTTTTACCCTACCATCCAAAATAATACATCATAGGGGCATTGCATCCCCTTACACTTGAACTTTTACATAACTTTACAAAAAACTATTCTAATGACTCGAATTAAGATAATTGAAAAACTTGGAGTACTTTTAAAATATTTAGCACATATGGGGGTAATAAATGATGTTCTTCCCCATTACTCCATTATACTAGTACTTTACCCATGAGTCCCAATCGTCCCAAAACAATATGTACAAGGATATGACTCGACTTAGCAACCATGTAATCAACTAGATAATTAACTTGGGTTTAAACAAATGTTGTAACAATAATGCACTAAAGATGAGTGCATACAAGGTAGGCTAAGGCGATTTGGGTGTACATTTTAGTGGGGTGTAACAAATTCTTCCTTTAAGTAAAATGCTTAAAGGTCGAAACGAAAAGATAGGCTCTGAGGGGTGTACTAGGGGTATCGTGTACTAAAAATGAGTACAACGCAAAGGGTGTGGGAGAATTACTTGACCAATGTAGCCAATGTAATTATAACAAAAAAACAGGTGTAAAACAATGGGTTAATCCTAATGCCTCTTATCATGTAGTAAATCTAACTACACGAATGTAGTCTCACTTGTGGCCTCGGAATGGTCCTAATGCAAGTTCTAGAATCTAAGTGCTACCGGTACACACATCATAGCATAAATGCTTTTCCTACCAATTCTAGGGGCGAACCTCACATATTTGGGGGTGGAAAATTTTTTTAGTGGTACGGTTTTTGTGCTAGTCATATAACTCCTATCCGTGAGACGCTCATTAAGATCAAAGTTTCACTCTTATATGTTGTAAAAAATTTTAAATTTGGCACTAAAATTACCTTAACAAGTATTTCTCTCAGTTTTATTACACATCTACTATTAAACAAACAAAAATCAAACGCAATTGTATTCTCTAAAATCGTACTTTTACCCTCCCCTTACACTTAAGATGAACATTGTCCCTAATGTTCAAATAACAAGATGTAAAAGAAAAAGTAAAAGAATGAAATCAAATACTCCCCTGATTCGCTCGTTGGATAATGAAATTACACGGTTAAATCTTCCTCCAAAGAGAATGTTGAAGCTCCATGACTAATGCATCGCCATAAGCTTGATTCAAAACATTTCCTTGTCCAAAATAACCTGTTAAACCTGAGAAAACAAACACGAAAACCTGCATAACATCGGCGGGATAAATCTATATATAAGGATATAATGCTTGTGGAATGATAATTTTGCAGATTCCTGGAGATTATAAGTTGGAGATTTTAATAAAAACTTTTTAAAAACAAAAATTTCAAAAATTTCTGAAAATTAAATCTGACGCCGTCAGGTTATAACCCCTGACGCCGTCAGAAATGACCTGACAAAAATTTTCATTTTAAGTTTCCGGAAAATTTCTGGAAAAACCTTTACCTTACTTCCTGGAAATCCTGCAAAACATCATTATGACTCGATACAAGCATTTGACTCAAACAAATACTAATATGTATGTTAATTTAATATTATTATGATTCATGTTCATTTGTTCTAATAAACCGATTTGACTTTCCCTTACACTTATCTTTTGCAAAATACCTTTATATGTAGTTAAGACGAAGTTAAAAACAAAATAAAGCATTTTCACAATTTTAGTTTTGAACATGAATCAATAAGAATAAAAATTAAACACACATACGGAAGCAAATAAAAACAAACAAACAAACAAGTAAATAAACAACAAAGCAAATAAAACAAATAACGCTTGGGTTGCCTCCCAAGAAGCGCTTGTTTTTGTTCGAGTCATGAGCCTGACTCTACCCTTATTTAATGGAAAAAGGAGAGGTTTTCCCTACACTTAGGATTAAGTGCGGGTGATAGTAGCGATACATACCAGCTCGGTAGGAGTATGCCACGTGAGGAAAGAGTGGTGGATGAATTATATGCTCAAAGGGGTGTGCTCCTTTCATCATAACCTTGCCTAGTTCACTTTGGTCAATGGGTGAATTAAAGTTTTCTCCTAAAAAGGGATCATTTTCTAACAACTTCAAGAGACTCCTAGTTGGGAATCCATCTTGACCCAATAGACCCGGTTTAAACCCATAATGTTTCTTGTGATCAATCATGAATGGGTGATGTAGACATGTAAGGTCATTTTTCACTCCTATATTGTCTTCCTCACTACAAGGCCTAGAGTCTACTACCTTAATCTTAACATTACCCGGACTACATGGTTTGATGGGTGGATCGGGACCTAATTCAATTCCTAAGTTCACATCTAAGGATGGAAGATTAGGTAACGGTTTTGGTTTAGGCTCCGGTTCATCAAAACTAGGAACTTCCATAGAACTAAGAGTAAGGTTGTGATCACTATAAGCATTCAAACCTACATCCTCTAGTTGTGCTTGGTCCAAGGGTTCTACCTCTATTGGGGTTCCTATAGTCTCTTCCACTTCTTCCGGGTAAGTCACGGGCGGTGTGTGTGCCTCAAATGATGGTAGGACTTGTGGGGCACTTGGTGGGCTTATGTTACTTACCTCATCATTCCTTACGTCAAGCTCACCTATATCCTCATCATGCGTTTTAGTGGGATCTAACCCTAACATTTTCCCAAGTATCTCAAGTGCTTCTCTAGGCATTTCAACTTCTATATCCGAATCATAAGGATCATCCTCAATATTCTGACTGCTATATTCAAATTGCCCAAAAGATTCATCATGTGTTTCTTGAGATTCATCGTCATCGATCATAAAACCTAGGTCTTTTTGATCAATGTGATCATGCTCGGCTAGATCCTCCATCACATCAAGATCACCTAAGTGTTCACCCTGTATTATGGTAGTGCCTAACCATGACATGCAGCTAGGTGGCTCAACTCTAACCATCTCAGAATCTTGGTTTGACTCTAAGTCCATGTCCTTGGAAACTAGGTCTTTTTTCTCATACGAATCCATCAATTCGTTCCACTTATGGGTCATCGTTAGGAAGCTTTCCTCAAAATTCATCCAAAGGGTCTTACTAAAAGGAATTGATCCAGATAATGATTGTCTAAGAGAAGTATCACATGCATAGAATTCATTAAACCCATCTAACCTTACCCCCAACTTTATTTGGATATCACAAAGATCACGAAACAATTCATAGGAATGATAGGAAACAAATCTCTTGGTGAAGTATAATTGTTCATCTATTGTCAATGATCTAAATGGAATTTCATCCGCCATAGTGACAAATGAAAATGGTTTTACAAAAAAAGGGCACAAAGAAAAAGATAGACTAAAGAAAACCTAGAAAAATAAAATAAAAATCTCACTAGAAAGGAATCTAGTGAGTAGACCTAATAGAAATAAAAATTCAACCTAAACAATAACTATTCCCCGGCAGCGGCGCCAAAAACTTGATGCGTGAGTTTTGCAACCTTACAACAGGTTTTACCTCTCGAGGGATCTCAAGAGGCTTACAACCCCACCAGGCAGTGTACCTGACCGATGTAGTATAGTGTAGTGGTAAGTACGGGGGATTGATCGTTCTCCACAGGGAATAGTGTTCGTTAGGTGTGAAAGGCTACTCTAATTAGGTCTAAGGGTTGAGGAAGATTCTTTTTTATGTTTTTATATTTTATGAAAGCAAGTAAAATCTCGGGTTTTGAAGGAGTGGGCGGAATTAGTTGCTAGTCAACTAACCCAAATTACTACAAATGCAAATAAAATAAAATAACAAAAATGAAAAGTGGTGAGAAACTTATGTGTGGAGAAATGTGTTTACTTAGATTTCCTTACTCCCTAACTATCTTTTACCGATTAATTAGTGTGTATTAGTCGCGTGGATGACGGGTGTATTCCTTAATACCATTCGTGGGGTGGCGTACTTACTTCCCCAAACTCTACAAGCTCCTACTTCACTCCTATGTCGAGCCGGCTAGGAAGCTCCTAACATGGGATCACTAGAATTCGCTTGTGCATTAAATACAACCATAAAAACCTTTAGTACGCGTTTGGTTCATGTTTCTTAAGACGTTCAAGCAAGTTACCGAATAGGAAGTTAGCCAGTTTTCTTAAGCCTAACATAGATAAACAATCATCCAATACAACTAACAACACACTAACAACCAATAATCAATAGCTAGGTTTCATTAGATCTAAGCAAACACAAGATAAAATTAGCCTAACATGTTAAACAAAAGACAAGCATAAGATAGAATCAAACAACACATAGACATATTGAATGATTAATTGATAACTTATCTTTCAATGAAACATGGAAGATCTCAAGGCAAGAAGCCCTGAAAAAGTAGCTAAAATCGTCTTAGGGTTTTATCCCAAAATTCCACACACTAAGCTCCCCTTTAATGACAAAAAATTAGAAAACTATATATAGACTTTGACATCTGACGGCGTCACCTTATGCATTGTGACGCCGTCACCTCGCCGCTTTTAGGGTTCCCGGGTGACCTTCTTGACGCCGTCCCTCTTTAGCTCTTCAAAAATCCATTCTGGCTTATCAAGGCTTGACGCCGTCGGACCTATAACGTGACGCCGTCCCTCTTTGATTTAAGCCGTGACGCCCTTGATTTAGTTAAAGCGTGACGCCGTCAGAATTCTCATGCAAACTCACTGGCCCGTCATGAGTAAATTTCACATCCAACTTTTCTTGCCAAGGCATGACGCCGTCTGGAGTTAATGTTGACGCCGTCAAAGGTGACTTTCAGCACAATTTTGAGACTTTGCCGTTTTCTTCACTTTTATGCTCCAAAAACGTCCAAAATGCCTCCTTTTCCAGATTTCTCCTCAAAAGTACCTAAAATGACAAAAGGAACGATTTAGGGCAATATTTGATCAAATAAATACGATTTCGGGCTTAAATGACCCCTTAAAAGCGGTACACTTTTCGCCTCATCAACATTGTTACAACAAAGAGCAATGGCGCTTTTGTTGTCACAATATAGGGGAATTTTGTTGTATGAGAATCCATAGTCCGAAAGTTGTGATCGCATCCAAAGGATTTGTGCACAACAAGCGGACATGGCAATGTACTCAGCTTCAGTAGATGATATGGAAGTACTCATCTGCTTCTTAGAAGACCAACTAACCAACTTTTCCCCTAAAAACTGAGCTCCTCCTGAAGTACTTCGACGAGTGTCTTGACATCCCGCATGATCAGCATCCGCGTAAGCCGTTAACTCCATTGCAGTGTCCTTAGGATACCAGAGACCCATATGAACCGTGCCTTGAAGATATCGGAAGATCCTTTTCATTGCTTCAACATGCTTCTTGGTTGGTCTGGATTGATACCGAGCACACATACACACAGCAAACAGAAGATCTGGTCTGCTAGCCGTGATGTACATCAAAGATCCAATCATGCTTCGATACTTTGTTATATCTACTGGAATCCCTGAAGGATCTTCATCCAGCTTCGTTCTATCAACCATGGGAGTGTCAACAGGTTCACTTGAATAGAATCCAAACTTTTTCAAGATCTCGTTGGCGTATTTGGATTGATTAATGAATATGCCTCCGGGACTTTGAGAAACTTGTAATCCTAAGAAGAATGACATTTGTCCCATCATGGACATTTGGAACTTGGAATTCATCTCCTTTGAAAAACTATCACATTCACCAGGATCTGTTGAAGCAAAGATGATATCATCTACATATATCTGAACTAGTAGTAGATGGTTTCTTGACTTCCTGGTGAATAGTGTGGGATCAACAACACCCTTGGAGAATCCGTTCACTAGGAGGAACTTGGATAATGTATCGTAACATGCCCTTGGCGCCTGTTTTAACCCATAAAGAGCCTTCTTCAGGCGGTAAACATGAGTAGGGTGTTCAGCATCTACGAATCCTTCTGGTTGACTCACATAAACTTCTTCCTTTAAGTCACCATTCAAGAATGCCGTTTTGACATCCATCTGGTAGACTATCATATTACGACTAGCAGCATTTGCCAGGAAGATTCTTATAGCTTCAATTCTAGCAACCGGAGCAAATGATTCTTCAAAATCAATGCCCTCTTCTTGTCTAAACCCTTTAGCAACTAGCCGTGCCTTGTTCTTTAAGACATCACCATACTCATCAAGCTTCACTTTGAAGATCCACTTTAAAGCAATGATCATTGCAAGCTCTGGAGGAGGCACTAATTCCCATACTTCAAGTCGATCAAATTCATGGATTTCATCCTGCATAGCCTGGAACCAGCAATCTTTAGTCATTGCTTCTTTGGCATCTTTTGGTTCGACTTTGGACAGTACAGAATTGAAGAAGCACCACAGTGCATCAGTGGCTAGTTGATTACGTGTGGATACTGGACGTGAGGGATTGCCTATGATGTTGTCGATTGGATGATCACTGGTCCATTTCCTGAGATGGTCGTGAGGTTGAGGGTTATGAACAGACGTAGCAGTGCTGTGTTCTTCAAGTGAGGGTGTGTCTGATGAATGTTCAGGAGCAGATATGTTTTCAAAAGGAACCTCATCAACAGGAGCAAAAGGATTAACTTCCGAAGAATGATTATTTGAAGATTCTTGCATTACTGGAGAAGATAGAGCATTTGATGATGAAGGCGATTGACTGGCAGCTGGAGCATTGTGACTGACTGATACTGAAGCTGTAGGGCCTTCTGAACCTTGTGGGGCTGGAACCTCAGCCATAGGAAGTATAGCAGGTTCACTCGGGATGTTTCCATTCGTTGGCTCAAAGTATTCATCAAACATAGGATCGAATAACTTCTTCAACTCCTCACATGTAGGTGGCACATAAGAATCTGCAGGCGTGGAATTCTGTACAAGTCCTGAACTAATGGGTCCAGGTGACAAAAGGTTAAGATCGGGTCCAGAACTAATTTGTCCTGAAGCAGGTTGCTCACTCAGCTCATCGAACGTAACATGAATGGTTTCCATGATTTTACGGGTTCTCTTATTGTAGATTCGATACCCTTTACTGTCTGGTGCGTATCCAACAAAAATACCTACATCTGATTTAGCTCTTAACTTTCCCAAGTCTTGACTATCGTTAGTTGGATAGCAAAGTGCACCAAACACACGGAGAAAAGAGAGATCTGGTTTCTTGTTATGAATTAACTCGAAGGGAGTCTTCTCATGAACAGGATGAATTAGGGATCGGTTTTGAGTGTAACATGCTGTTGCAATAGCCTCTGCCCAGAGAAACATCATTGCCTTTGAAAATATAAGCATAGTTCTTGCAGCTTCTACCAGAGTACGGTTCCTTCGTTCAACCACTCTGTTCTGTTGAGGAGTGCGAGGGATACTTTTCTGATGCGTGATGCCAATACTTTCATAGAAATTACGGAGTTGTTGGTTAACAAACTCAGTACCATTATCAGTGCGGATGATTCTGACAGTTTTATCGAGCCTTACTTGCAGCTGTTTTATCAGTTTAATGATAACCTCTGGAGTTTCGTCCTTGGTTCTCAAAAACTTTACCCATGTGAACCGAGAATAATCATCTACTATCACCAGAACGTACTTCTTTCCATTTATGGTTTGTATTCTCATTGGACCGCACAAGTCCATGTGGAGGGTATGAAGAACTTCCAAGTTGGTGTTGATGGTTTTAGGCTTGTGGGTTTGTTTCTTGCTTTTACCCAGTTGACATGCAGAGCAGAGATGATCTTTCTCATATTTCAGTCTGGGAATTCCTCTAACAAGATCTTTACGGGAAAGATTATTTATGGTACCGAAGTTCAAGTGGTTCAAACGACGATGCCACAGCCATGATTTTGTTTTAGAGGCTTTAGAAAGCAAGCATATGGGAGAGGACTTCAACATTTCTTCAATCGATATGGTGTATAGATTGGTGCCCCGACTGCCCTTGAGGAGATCTATACCATCCAATTCTCTGACGAAACATGTATGCTTTCTGAAAGCCACTTCCAGATCTGAATCACAAAATTGACCCACAGAAAACAGATTGTGCCCTAGTCCTTCCACATAGTATACCCTTGAGATTACACTGTCACCAAACACATAATCTCCATAACCCATAATAGCACCAAAGTGGTCGTTCCCAAATCTAACTGTCCCGATAAACTTTTTCACGAAGTTCTTGAGCCGTGAGCGATCCCCAGTCATATGTTTTGAGCAGCCTGAGTCCAAATACCACAGGACGATTTGTACGACCTGCATTTGAAACCAGACAACAATGGATAACTGAAAACTGTGGATCCCCAAGTGAAATTGGGGTCCATTTGGTCAACACACACATATTCTAGAACTACAGATTTCACAGATGCTACTGTCTTTACTGAGGAGACAGAACTAGAGGCAGGACAAGACCTAGATGGAAGGCATTGTGATTCTAAAGACAGGATTCTAAAAGTTGGTCTCCATTCCTTATTCTTCACAATTTTATGCATATTCATTTTAGGTAATGATCTCTGTTTTCCTAAATTGAATTTCCTTCCAGTGGGTCTCCATTCCTTAACTTTCACAATTTTATGCTTATTCATTTTAGGTAACGTGCACTGTTTTCCTAAATTGAATTTCCTTCCAGTGGGTCTCCATTGATAGCCTATGCTAGCAAATGTTTTTCCTGTTGCTTTCCAAACTTTCTTGCATGCTTCAGTTATTCTACCATTCTTAACATGGGGTGATGCAGAAGTCATCAAGAAAGACACAACACATTCATCATGATTAGCAGAAATTAAACAATTGTCGCATGTTTTACAGATAGCATTAGAATTCGAATTAATTACAGTACTTTTGATACTAGAATCAACACGATTCATCCAACTCATTGCAAACTTATTGTTCCTAGGTTGGGCTTCTACATTCTTCAAGTGATCATTCTTAGCTGGCGCGGTCCTATCCTTTCTTGCATTTCCTCTATACCTTGACCCGCTAGCTTGGGTGTCACTTTTTACTCCTGTAGAAGCATCGAAGGTAACATTAGTTTGTTTGTCTGTCACATGCCTTCCTGATAATGATGTGTTGGGTTCTGATGTTTTTGGTGGTAGATCAAAGGCTACATGCTTGTTCTCAACAATGGATGATGATGCAACAAATCTATCTCTATGGCTGCTAAACTTAGGAATTGAGCCTATGGCATATTCTAAGTTTTCCTGAATCCTTTTCGTGAGTTTGCAGGCATAGACAACTGCCCTATCAAGTGGCTTATCAGTCCTATCCTCTTCAACTACCTCACGAAGTGTGTCAAGGCCCTCTCTAAGATGATCTAGATATGTTTGATGGGCAAAGCTGTTATTTCTAAGCTTAAACGGAATACGCCCAACATCAACATCATACTTTTTACTATCACTAGCCTTTGGTGCATCACAATTACAAGTGGTGCATGGCATTTTACCTTTCACCCGAGCCTTAAGATTCTCAATTTCATTTGTCAAAGAGGTTATTTGATCATTGTGATTGCTTCTTGTAACTTTAATGGAATCATATAACTCTTTGAAATGTTGTTTGACCTTTGAATTTTCTTCTCGATAACACTCATTTTCATAATGTAACTTATTTATGGTGTTTTGATATTGAAAATTCTGAGAATCTGAAGACGAAGGTTTATTGGTGCCATACACTTCATACTTGTTGGATTTCAATTGGGCAATTTGGGCCCTCAGCAGTCGAATCGTGTTCGTGTGAGCTTGAATTGTCTCATCTCGTTTGCTTAATTCAAAATAAGTATCAAATTCAGGAGCATCCAAGGATGTCTTGTCATTTGATATTTTATGTTTTTCATTTAAATGTTGATGTTTCAATTACAAATTAAGATATTCAACTTTTAATTTTGAAAAACGTTTAACCATATTATCATGGTCATCATTTTGAATTTTTTCAAGCAATTTTAAATTCTCCCCCTCAAGCTCAACAACACGATTCTGGGTGACATTTAACGCAATAGCATACTCATTAAATTGACAAGCGGACAATGCAGAATCAGTAACAGTGTAAAATACATCTTGTGCAATACATTTAGCAATCAAGTTGTCGTTAGTAATGAGTATGTTTTTTCTTTCAATCTCTCGACTCTTAAGCTCTATTGCATATTCATTCACCTCATTTTTCATGTCTTTAAACACTACTTCCATTTCTTTTATTTCGACTTTAAGGGCAGTTTGCAACCCTTCAAAATGTTCTTTAAGTAGTTTAAAGAATGGCATGACCTCAGTTAAGTAACACCTTTTTGCATGTTCAAAACACCTTTCCCCCTCAGTAATGCCGGTTGGTGTGATTCTCTTCTTACATGTTTTATCAAAATCAGCAAATAATTGCCAAAGCACATATAAGCTAATAAAGGTTTTGCATTCAGTGGGAAGAGACAAAGGCACCAAATTCCTAGGTGTATTGGGAGGATACACCGTTATGGACGCAACTTTTCTAATGAGGGGGGTGTTGGCCTTAAGTTTTTCTACCTTAAGTTTTTCATTATCTTGTTTCCAAAATATCTGTTCAGGTGTTAACTTCTTTTGAGGAGCAAACACAGTCAAACGATTCTCCTCATAATAATCATGGGGTTTGATTATTATTCGTCTGGCTATGCACTCGGGATCCCTCATTTTCTCATTCATTTTTTCCCTCGTTCTATCACTTATCTCATCCTCTTCATTAGTGTAGATATGCTCAGGTTGGTCATGAATAGGCATAAGCATCACATTACCATCATATAGGGCTGGTTGAAGTACTTTCATATCCCTAAGGATGGTTGACTTAGGTTCACCTATCATGATTTTACTATGCTTATCACTCAACTTTCTGTGCTTATGAATCATTTGAGCAGTTTGTATGGTTTGATTTTGTGTGTACAACTTATCTTCAAGCTTATTTTTTAACGTCTTGAGTCTAGAGAAATCATTTAAAAGAGTTGTTTCTTTTTGTTTGAATTCTTGCTTAAGTGTAGTTACACACTTTTGTGCTTCCTGTTTCTGTTTGACAGACTGTTCTAGCTGACTTTTCAAAGAACTCAACTCTAATTTTAATGTTTCTTCTCTCACTCTAGACTCTTTAATAAGTGTACTCATTTGACCTTCTAATTTTTGCTCACGATCATTAAGCTCAAACTTAGCACGCTGTTCATACATAGCCACTTGTTCTTTATAGATGTTTAGTCTAGTGATCAAGTTATCATCAGGGACAGGCAATTTGTTCTCATGGTACTCACATGCATTATCTATATTACCCGCATTATCTAAGGCACATACATTACTCATAACACAAACATCATTATTGACAAAAGATTCACCATTTGGTACATCAGGCGAGTTGTTGTGATGCAAATACTGTTCATATGAAATAATATTGCTATTTTCCATGTCAACATTACTTGAGTCAGAAACATCTGCCTGATGTACTTCTTCGGGATTCTTTTGTCCCTCGACAATATTATATGTGTCATAAATTTTGAGTACCTCAGATATCACGGATGCATTAGAAGGACCAGCTTGACGGGGAGATGAGACCAGGGAAGACAAGTTAGCCATGAAGATTGTTTGAGCCGTAGGTTCATCATCTACATCAGAGTCATATGCATCACAGTCATCTGCCTTGAAGATGTTAGGATCATTAAGTGCTAGATCCTGAACAGGTTTCTCATCCACATCTTCATCAAAAGTATTTCCTCCATCTCCTGCCAAGAACAATAACTCTTCCTCATCCAATACAGCTCCATTCTCTTGAGCTTGCATTAACAGCATCTTGTCTTTGAAGTAATCTGAGTTCTGAGGACGTTTAGGTTGATTGCAGTTTCTAGCAATGTGTCCAAGCCCCCCACAATTATAACACTTGATCTGTTTTCCTTGACCCTGATTGCCATTCCCTGCTCTATTCTGCACATAACCTCGACCCATGTTTCTACCAGCTCTCCCTTGCACATTCTGAACCACAATTTTCCCATCCTCCACCATTGATAGATTGCGTGGATTGGATGAATTCCTTAACTGATTGTTGGTCTGAGGGAGTGATGCTTGAAACTGTTGAACCAGTAATGATACTTGATTGGTGAGGTTGTCAATCATTTTATCGGTCTGAGAGTAGCCTGAGTCAAGTTGAGAACTCATAGCAGGTACTTGTGAGTGAAGTTGATGAGAGCTTGGGTTGGAAGATGATTGGATTGTCGGTTGAACATTTGTCATGAACGCCAGTGGATCATTTGTAGTTGAAGGATTAAACTTTTCTCTCAGCACCCGATCGTAGACAGCATGCTTCTCATGTTGTTGCAGGTAAGCATACAGCTGTTCATAGTTGGTATCCCTTAAACCTTTGTTGAGTTTGACAGCAGTAACAAATCTGTCCCATTCAGGAGTCATGTTGTTCACAAACTTTGAGTTAAGTTGGATATTGGGCATAGTCATTCTGATCATCCTCATATCATTCACCAACTTATGAAATCTCACATAGTAGTCTGTGATATTCTCTCCTGGGTTCATTTTGAAATGCTCGAACTCATCATACAGCTGTGACTCACGATCTTCCTTTGTGAGTTCTGACCCTGCCAACAACATTTTAACGTTGTCCCACACAGCCTTGGCTTCAGTGTTGAAATTGATGAGCTTGTATACATCCTTTGGAAGACCTTGAATGACTATGTTTGAGGCTCTAATGTCGGCATCATACCTCTTCTTTTCTTCTTCATTAAGATCATTGTAGTTTCTAGGTCTGTTTATGCCCCAAGTCACAGTCCCATCTTCACCAGTTGTAACAACATCCCTGGTGGTACCCATCTGATATGGTCCATCGTCAATTGACTTAAGAATGTTAACTCCATTATCTTTTCCCAAGCAGTAAAGTCTTATCCGTTGTGCCCAAGACTCATAATCCGTCCTATCTAACATAGGTGGACGAGTGTCAGATCCTGCTGCTTGAATATCTTCTGATGATGTGTTAGATGTGGTAGCCATAGTAACTACGGGATTTTACAGATCTTGTGATTTAACCGAGAAATCGAATCTTTCGCGGGAATTTCTAAAATCACCAAGACACAAACCGCCTAGACAAATAGCACTCTTGAGGATACAAACCGCGTAGACACAAACCGAGTTCACACTGCAGAGACAAACCGCGTAGACACAAACCGAGTTCACGCTGAAGAGACAAACCGAGTACACACTGCAGAGACAAACCGAGTAGACACAAACCGAATACACTCCTCAGAGTCAAACCGTGTCAACACAAACCGAGTACACGCTGGAGAGACAAATCGAGTAGACACAAACCGAGTAGACTCCTCAGAGACAAACCGCGTCTACACAAACCGAGTACACGCTGGAGGGACAAATCGAGTAGGCACAAACCGAGTACACACTGCAGGGACAAACCGTGTAGACACAAACTCCCAAGCACGTCGCTTTCACTGCCTTTTGTCTTTTTGCCTAAACTAATAATAAAACAAACCGTATCTTCGAAGTGACACAAACCGCGTCCAAGAACTTGTCCCAAGCACACAAACCGCTGCGAAGAACACTACAACAAACACCCACGAATTACCCCAAAATCACCACACAATTCTTAGATCTGTGAATCCAAACACCAAATACCACTCTAATACTGTTCCTAAGCTAGAAAGTACAAGGTATAACAACTTCTAATCACTAAACAATGCACAAAATGAATTTTTTTGTTACTTGTCAATTCGAACACAAAAACCTCAAAAACTAAACAAATTCGTGAATACCAACTCTCATGGACCTAACCATGGCTCTTGATACCAATTGTAGGGTATTCACAATGCAAGAAACACTTGATTGAGGATTTAGTTTAGATCGAATGACAAAGAACTAGAGAGAGAAAGTGGGAACTTCTAGAGAGAGAAAACAATGTGTATATTAGCTTAAGATAATGTGAAGTTCCAACCCTTCCCTTGTGTGGGAAGGGGTATTTATACTTACAACATATTATGCCCCTAGCAGGCTGTAGAGTGAGCTGACAGAGGGTAAAGACCCGACCCACTCCACAATACTAATAATAATAACTAAGCTACTAATAATATTACTGATAATCCTACGAGCTATGATGTGCTAATAAGTACTCGGGGTGACCGAGTCTTCAGCTGAATATTCATATTCCTAACATCATTTTTCAGGAAAAACGAGATAACCTCTCATTTTTATTACGTTGGTGAAATGTCAGAAAGTGAAAATTTTACCTTTTCTGATAAAGTCAAATAGTTTTGGTGAGTTACTGTATGCTACAGCGTGTGGGTTTGCTTCCCGTAATAGTTACGTAAGTACATAAATGCTTAATCTACAGTTAAGTAATAATAAATAGACATTTATTATTAAAATATTAGTGGGAAAATTACCGTTTGTCACATACTGTGTGTTGTGCCCACTCACATTTTCCTTGGCGTGTTATGAATACTACGGATACACTCCTAAGAAATCACATGAAACATTTTTATATTGATTTTCTAAAACACTCATCTTTGGGAGCATGGTACTCTCCAACCGTAGTATTTCAAGACAATGTTCTTACATATTTCTTTATTGTAGGTTGACCAGCCCGTCACGGAGTGGATAACTGAAATGAATCAACCTGCAGCATAAGTTGCAGTTAGAATGGGCATTCCTCTTTGGCAAATTTCTGGTACGGTTGAATTTTTTTTATTGAAAAGTGACAGTAGTTTAAAGCTATGTGCTAAATGTACAATTTTTTTTCTTTCTAATTGTTCCTATATTTTCCTCATTTTTTTTTTTTTTTTTTTTTTTTTTTTTTAATAAGTTGGTTCTATGGAATTGATAATAATGGAGGATACGATGGTTGGAGGACCACATCGATTAATGCAACTCCGTACCCGTTTGGATTCACTACAAGCTGAGCACTTAGGGGTACTTGCGTCATTCAATAGTGCACAAAAAGATGCAAATGAACTAAAACTGAAAGTCGCTGAACTGGAACATGAAGCGAATATGCAGAAGGAAGTTATGACTGGTAGAGCAGACAGCAGAGGAGAAATGGGAAGCAATAAGACAACTATCTTTCTCTCTTGAAGATTACAGGTCGGGGTACCAAAAACTTCGTCAAGCATTTGAAGTAGAAGCCGCTAAGTCATTTTCATTAATTTCAGCTCTTTAAATGAAGTGCAGCAGAGGCTGTTGAAAATTAGCCAACGTCAGAAACAAAATTCAGGAAAGTACCTGAACTTTTTTCCAAAAAAATGCTATAATATTCATTTTTTTCTTGCTTATATTCAGAACAAAAAAAAAATCGAGGAACAAAATATTTGACAAAATGTACTCAGGTTTTCAAACATAATGCAAACCAAACGGTTAATGGGTCAAACCAGTTGGGTTGAAACGCAAACAATTTTTTTCCATTCTATGGTTTTCTTATGTACACTATTTTCCTGTGTTGGTTATGAGTACAAAACCAACATGTTTAGTTATTACAGTGAGATTCTAAATCCTTAAATAGAAAGGACTTAAAGAAGTTTCAAGTTAAGGGATTAACCGATGTTGTTTTAGAGATCACTTTATAGTGTGTTACGATATGGTATACTACTGTTAGGTTTTTCTTTCTGAGTGCACAAATGGACAGATTTGTTTGAGAGTTTAACAAAATCAAGGTTTAATAGTAGACATTTTTGTTATTCAAGGGTGTGTTTGTTTAAGCTTATTTTTGGGCTTATGAGCTTATGTTGATTTGACTTGCGTTTCACAAGCCCAAAAAATAAGCTAAAACAAGCATCCCCTTACATGCTCATTTATTTGACCTGGTCATAAAAATAAGCTAAAATCCTAAATTTTATTTTCTGTAGGTTACCATTCTACAATGAGGAGTTGGGGTAAGAGATCTCATACTATCGCAATATTTTATATGATTTTTGTGTATTTTAGCCGCAACTTTATAGAAACTTCATGATATTGTTACTTCTTATATAAATGAAATCGAGTTTGAAAAATGGTGCAAATTGCAGTCGGGTTTGAAAACCTGCTTATATCTCAACTTGATCTTTTTATAGGGACTGATGGTTGTGGTGGATATTTCAATCAATATGGGTAAGCACTAATGCTACCCATCCATAAGCTCATAAAGGTGGAAATTATTTTCTTGGCAATTTCTCTTGAAAGCATTGTTTTTCCTTTCTTTGAGTTTTAAGTTAGGTTGTAAACGTTTCTTACCAGAATACCAACTCGGTCTGAGCCATCTAGTAGCCAGCCAACCCTGTCTTATCTGCTAAAAGAGTATCCCTAAAGCATTAACCATAGAAAAATGATCACCAATTGCCCGAAGTAAGAAGCGGCCGGAGCTGATATTAATCAAGTTCAGTTGTTGGCTTGGATGCCTGATTGGATTGCTATTGCGTTTGATAATAAGCTGTAACTTCTGAAAGTTTTAGGTAGTATATAGTTTGTGTATTTATTTGGTGCAATAATGGCATTACCAATTTATGAACTAAAAGTTGTTTGTTACTGATATTTTGTTGCAGAGAGTTTCTAGCGAATCAGTAGTAACCAGAAAAGTTGTACTGTCGAGTTTTTTCTGTTGGGTTTCAACTTACAAGGTACTTTTTCTTTGTTAGTCTGGATTATCAAGACTAGATTGGTACAAAATGATAAAAATCCCAAAGTCATTTCGGATCAAACTACTAGATTGGTTCACACATTTGCAAGAGAAAATAAATCAGGTTTTTCATATACTTTTTCGTTTGCATACTTTTTTTTTTCTTCATATACAGCTCTGTGCTTTCGTGTGGTTGGTATTTATTTTGAATTACGACGCATGGGACTTTTGTTTTGTGAACAGATCTTGAAATCTTTGAATTTTCCTTGCAATGAGTTTCTTGGACAGGAGCCCACGAATATGATACTCACATTTTGAGACTTAACAAGGTATGAGAAAAAGATTGGTGTATTTTTAAGCATAATCTGATTGGCATGAGAAAAAGATTGAAGTGTTACTAAAGTCGAACTGGGAACGGACAAAAATCAGATTAGAAGCGTTCCATTTCACATGTTTCATGCCTATACTGATGATGCATTTGTAATCTTGATTCAAATGTATACATATTTCACGTTTCTCAATCCTAGATTGAAGATGCATATGTTGTAACACCCTAGGCAAATCCTACATCGGCTGTGACCTGGAGAGATGCTGGGTTCATAAGATAACATTCGCCTTACAATGACACAACGCGTTTTGTGGTCTACTGCAAGTGGAGTTCTTAGGAACTGGCAGTTAAGCGTGCTCATGTGAGAGTAGTACTGGCTTGGGTGACCTGCCAGGAAGTCTTCAAATGAGGCCACAAAAACAAAGCCGTGAGCCTGCGGGCAAAGCGGACAATATTGTGGTCTGAGTAGGCGGGATGTTACAGGTGGTATCAGAGCCACTCCTGAGCCGTTCGGGATGGTAGGGCAAACCTCATCGAGGACGATGGGTCCCTAAGGGGGGGTGATTGTAACACCCTAGGCAAATCCTACATCGGCTGTGACCTGGAGAGATGCTGGGTTCATAAGATAACATTCGCCTTACAATGACACAACGCGTTTTGTGGTCTACTGCAAGTGGAGTTCTTAGGAACTGGCAGTTAAGCGTGCTCATGTGAGAGTAGTACTGGCTTGGGTGACCTGCCAGGAAGTCTTCAAATGAGGCCACAAAAACAAAGCCGTGAGCCTGCGGGCAAAGCGGACAATATTGTGGTCTGAGTAGGCGGGATGTTACATATGTAATCTTAGTTCTTTTCTTAATTCAGTACACTTTGACTTGCTTATGCAACTTCATTTAAAAGGTGTCTTTTATATAATTTTTTTTGTAAAATCTTAAATCCATTTCAATTCAGTTGTTGGTTATGTAGTTATTGATTATCCAAAGGAACTCTCATCCCTGCAGCAACGCGCGGGCTAACCTCCTTGTTAAATATTAAAAAGTAAACAAGATAATATAGCGAGTATTTCAAAATCTATATTAAATATAGAATTAAATATTATTTAAAATTAGTGGTGTGACTTAAATTGAAAGTTGACTCTGTCTTTGGCAAGCAACTTTTTCTCATTCTATAAAAAAAGAGTTAACTGCTTTTTTGGTCCTTGTGGTTTGCAACGGATTTCACTTTTGGTCTAATTAAAAAAAAAATTTTGGTTTTAGTCCAAAAGCGATAGTTTCGTTTCAGGTTTGGTCCAGTTTTAATAACGCCGTCAATTTGACTACGTTTGACCGTTATTTAGGAGGGTATTTTCGTCTTTTGATTATATTATATTAGAAAAACAAAACAGGCCCCACAAATTAATATTCTTTCTTTTTCTTCTCTTCTTTCCTTCTTTTTTTCACTTAACCTTTTTACCACACAAATACAAACACACACTTAATTATTCATTTCTCTATTTCCCTCTTCAACAAAAATAAACCAAAAAGACTAACCAGCTACCACCACCGCCGCCGATACGACCACCAAAGCCAGCCTCCTTTTTATCCCTCTCTCGCCGGAAACTTGCCATGAACCACCAACCCGTCATACCAATCACAAATCCCCACTACCCAAACACTATACCCGGCACCTAAACACCCACCACAACCTACCACCGCCACCTACCTCCACCACTGCCACCAAACCGCATTCCAACCCCTCACCAAACACTAGGGCTAAGCATCGGTCTAAAACCGACCCGGCCCGACCCGAACTGACAAAATCAAAAACCAAAAATCATGAAAAACTGAAACCGAATATGGTCGGTTCGGTTCGGTTTTGCGTCGAGTCCATCAATTCGGTTCGGTTCATGAGTGTTTGTGTGTGTTTTTGTCGGTTTTGGGCCGACCCGACCCGAAACCGAAAATCATGAAAAACCAAAAACTGAAACCGAACCGACGGGCTGTCGGGTCGGCTCGGTTTTTGTCGGTTCGGTTTTGAACCTTCGATGCTCAGCCCTACCAAACACTAACCCTTTAACAAATTTATTCAATTCAAACAAAAACCCAAAAATCCCCAATATTCACAAAATATAGAAACCCTAACAAACACAATTAGATCTTACCAAAAAATGACTAGAAAAATAACAACACAATACCCTCCACCTAAACCCCCACCGCCGCCGCCTACCTCCACCACTACCACCACACCGCCGCCGCCTACCTACATCACTACCACCAAAATATAAACTCAAACTCCAGATCATCGAGTATGCATCTTCAAATTCTTTTAGGAAACATGGAAACCACAATATTCTACCCTTTCTTTAGTTTTTTTTCTTAATGGGTTTTTTGTATTGGTTTTTTAATGGAGTGTCAATGCATTATAATAAAATGGTGGAACATAAAATTTCTCTTGATTTCTTTAATAGGAAAAGTCAAGTACCTACGAGCTAGTAGAGGTAAAGGGGTGTTTGGTCGTGTTTTTTTCAATTTTCTCTTTTGTCTTTTGCTTTAGATTATTGTTAGATCTGGTAGTGTTTGTGGTTTCGTGTTTACAGTAGTTTTTAGTGTGTGTTTGTGGATGTGGTATTGACTGTGTGTGTGAGTTTTTGTGGTGGCCTTGTTTGATTCATTTAATTATGTCAAAGAAGTCTCATGTGATAATGATGATGCTTAGCTGATAAAATAAATAAAATGAGATTGATTTGTGTGTTATGTAAATTGTGGGTGGCATAAAAAAAGACAAGGTGAGGAGTATTTGTTTTAATAATAATAATAATAATAATAATAATAATAATAATAATAATAATAATAATAATAATAATAATAATAATAATAATAATAATAATAATAATAATAATAATAATAATAATAGAGTTAGCTTTTGTATTCAGAAAGGAGTGGGAGCGCAACTCGTGTCTAGACTCCCATCCAACTTTATGTAAAAGTTTTCAAGTTTAATGAAATTTACTTAATAATAATAATAATAATAATAATAATAATAATAATAATAATAATAATAATAATAATAATATATAATAATAATAATAATAATAATAATAATAATATATAATAATGAAGTCGAGGGTATTTCTGTCATTTTACGTTGCTTAATGGGTCAAACTAATAGTCAACAATAAAACGGACCAAAAGTGGAATGAAACTATCGCTTTTGGACTAAAACCAAAAAAAATTTAAAAATTTGAACAAAAGTGAAATCCGCTGCAAACCACAATGACCAAAAAAGCAGTTAACTCATAAAAAAATTGCAGAACTATCGATCATAGGTGGTGGCTATTAGGTCACAAGTTTATCACACAAGATTACTTAATTCTAGAGAGAGAAAGTTAGAGAGAGAAAAAGTGGAAGGTTATGCATAAGAGTAATGAAAAATGAAATAACATTAACCAACAACCCTCTCCCTACAAGGGAGGGGGTATTTATAGTTTTCTACAAGTATTAGGGTGTTGCCCTAATTAACAATATAAATAAACTAAATAAAAGGCCACGGCCCATGGGCCTTCTACACAGGCCGAACCTTGATAACTAACATAAAGGCCTAAGCAACCTATTACAATATATGACCTATACTTGATTATCTAAGACGTGTTCCCAATAATCTCTCCCTAAGTATTGGTCATCATCGTTGCTTGACGTCATCTTAGCTTTGTTGGCTTCGACGTCATTTGCATCTTTGTTCTTTGTTCTTGTTTTATGTGATATGGTAAAGTAATGATCTGACTTCCTCCAACGTTCTTTAATTTTGGTGTCTTTACGTCTTTTCCACCATGCTCATATGTCTTTTGAATTTTGTTCTTCAAGTGGTTCTCACTTCATAAGCTTCAATCTTTGACTTGTGAAAGTTTGTTATGCTTGATCTTTGACTTTTCTTTGACTTCTTTGAACTTTTGTTATCTCTTAGTCTTTGTGAGAACTTTTCTTCGGGATATGAGCATGATGGAATGGTGGTGGTGGAACTCCTGGTCTCCATGATTTCCTGCAGGTAAACAGTTAGCAATAAATCATCTGGCACTTACAGATTCGGACTTCGAGACCGTCAACAGCATAGTGTGAAGACTTTCTCTAATCCTAGCCATGGCCGTTCTGAACCGGATGCCCCCGAAAGAGCTAACACAGATACACCGAAGTGTATCAACGATTCAGTGAGCCGCTGAAGTATACCGAAGTATCACTCCACGACTGTAGACCGATTGGAACCACCATGAACACTAAGCGTAATCCACAAGGGATTACCGAAGTGACCTGCTGTCAGGGTTGTTTGATGTTGACCCTGGCAGGATTTCCATTCAATCATTGAGAATCACAATATGTGAATTCTCTCATGAATGTTCTCGGCAGATTACTAAGACCTACGTAGGACACTCTTATAATTTACAACTGGTGTTCTTTCTGTTGAACAACCAGTGTAGAAATGCTAAGTGTTCCTAAGAGATATTTGATGTATCTCATGGCTCTAGACTCGATTAAGTGCTTATTGGTTTTAGTCGTCGGAGGCATGGAGCAGAGTACCTCCTTTTCAATATCAACACATCTCGGAGTGAGAGATCGATAGATAATGAAGGGTTCTCCGTGAGAAATGAAATAAGTATCTTTTGAGAGACACCTGAGTGGCTAGAAGGTTTAGTGCAGTGCATCACTGAGTCCATGACGGCTTAATCTTCAATACCGGTGTTACCGTAGTAACAACCAGTAGCATATGTATTGAACCCGGTGTCTGCCCTAAGGTTGATCAAATGGAGGGCTATTTCTTTTCACCATTTTCTTTACTTTTCTTTTTAATTCTTCAACCCCTTCTTTCTCCTTTCATTTCTTTACTCATTTTTTTTTCAACATACCTAGGACTTTCTAGTTCTAAACTATTGGTATTGTCCTTAGGTAGATCCCTTCGGCTCTAACGGATCATAGGACGGTTTCCTAACCTTAGTCACCTTATATCTCCATGACTATCCTATTGTTGCCATAAACCAATTATTTGAAAATCTCTCAAAGTGTTTATGATTGTAAAAACATATTTTGTTAACACTTTGAGAGTTTTGTGATTTTTAGAAATAATCCCCCTTAACATGTGCTCATAAGTGTTTAAAGTAAATTTGCACATGTCGGGTAGAGTCAGCACTTTTAGAATTGATTGATTTTTAATGAATATGACCGTTACGAGACACGTTTACATCACTAGATAAAATAGCTTGAAAATATTACCCGTCCAGGCCATATTCAAAGAATAATCTCTCAAAATTGGTACATTCTACTCAGACAAGTCCTTTGCGAGACACGTTTACATCACCGGATAAACCGGCTTGAAATTATTACCCGTCCCAGACAAGTCTTTTCGATCACTGACTTATGATATCTTCAATTCGAGGGTTCATTCAGAGTCGAGCTCATACGAGATTTCAACTTTTTATTAGCATATTTTAATCACATTTTCATTCTCCCCCTCAAAAATAGCATATTCATGTTGTTTTTGTTAAACTTTTGATTAAAATATGCTTTTTGAGGTTTTCGGGAAGAATTTCAAGAACTTTTGTTTGTATTGAACAAAGATTTTTGTTTCAAGTACTCCCCCTTGACAAGGGAATACTTGTTCTTTTGAGCAGAATTTTGAAAAACTTAGAAAATTCTGGTTAATTCTACTCAAAAGTAAGAAGCTTTCGCTCCTTATTTTAGGATTGAGGCATTGAAGCGTACCACAGGGTCCTTTCATTACAAGTACGGGTTGTGCACTGTTATATGTGCACAAGCCATTGTTATATAAAACAAATGATGAAATGATGACAAAAATTTTGACAAATGATACCATAATTTACTCTGGACGGCAAAAAGTGAGAATATTCGGAATTCTGGGTCGTCTACCCACGTAACTCTCCAGTCGTCTCATCTGCTCCCGAAACTTAAGCCTTTGGTAAATCTTTGTCAAGAATTTGACCACTTGCTTTACATCATTCTTCTTCCAAGTCATGTGCCTCAGCCACCCTTGCTTCCTTCCTTGTCTATGGTTCTCTAGAATATGAGCAAGTTCAGACTTGACTTGTATCAAAGTTTCATCGCTAAACTTGTGAATGTCTTGATAGCCGATGAACTTTGGTGTGCTTTTTCTGACGAACACTACTCCAAATGGTTTGTCGCCGAAAGTATATGGTTTCTTATCTGCTATCCCTGGAGGTCTTATATCTGGCTTGATTAAATTCAACTTCTTCTGATAGCTTTCCACCCCAAGATGAACGTCTTCAACTCTTGCTCTGATCACAATACTGCGGATGTAAATCAAAACAGAGTTGATGATGTCGTATTGGAGACGTCCAGGAAGATGCTCGAGTTTCCCTTGAACTTTGAGTAGATACATGTCTTCAATATCGTTTAAGTTCTAATAGGGATAATCAGCTTCGTTGAACGTGTATTCTTTGTCATCTTGCCTCCTCACTGTGATCTTTGTCAGAAAATTATACCCATACTTTGAATCCGTTTCAGCACTTGTAATGTAGAGAATCCTACTTTTGTGAAAAACCTTTGTCTTCGAGGTAAAAGTAAGCTTCCATTTATAAAACCATTTCCTCATATCAGGCCAGTGATAAATTCCAAGAACAGCTTCATCGTTGTATTCTTCAATTGAGTTGACGAACAAGTCGCTGATCTGTTCATCAAATCCTTCTAACACATAAGATGCTGCCTTGAACTTCGTGAGGGAAGTAGCGTATCATTTTTCTGGATTGGTGTTGCCATAAATCAGATACTCCAAGTCGTTGTTGAAGAAGTACGCCTTGGGTATCTTAGGATTGTGGGCATGACCGATGAGGGGTAGGGGTTGTGAGTAGTCATGAAGTTGGAAGTTATCGGTTGGATGAGAAGAGCTTGCATCATCCCAGTTTACATTCTCTGATAGAGCCCGTGCCACTTGTTCCAGATTGTATTCGAATTCTAGTTGTGAGGTTGTAGCAGTCTTGAATTCAGAGAAGCCTGCTTTGCGGACTTTGATGATGTCAGACAATTGTAATTTCTGAACTTTCATCACTTTCTTCAATCTTTTAGTGAAGTCCACAACAGAACCTTCGGCGGGTGCTTCATCTTCTGGAACATCTGGATACGCATCCACCATTGCTTCAAACCATTCAAATTTTTCAGCGTCAGGGTTGACCCATTCTGGTAAAGGTTTGAGAGGAGCATCAGCAGGTGGTGTAGGCACAGTTGCAGCTTTAGGTTGTGCAGCAGCAGTTTCAGCTTGATCGATGGTTAAATCTTCATGAGATTCAGCTTCATCAAATGCTCCAATTTCTAGAGATACAAATTGCTCTTTGCCTGTTTGTTGAATGCTGGAAGAAGGCACTGTTGTAGAAGGGCCAGTCGATTTAGAACTTTTCTTGCTTCTCTTTGCTTGGTCGTCTTTGTCGTGATCATCACGACGACATTTGCAGGGCTTGTCTTTCTTACATACCTCACCTTTCTTTTCTGCTTTCTTGATTGAGTTAATCAAGGCCTGACGAAGCTCTTCCTCTTCAGCATCATCGATGATAGCCTCGAGCAATTTTTCTTTGAGATCAGCAGTAGAAGGCTTGGATGGTAAAGTTTGAATTGTAATTGGTGTGGTTTGCATTTGGTTAGCCACAATCCTATCTAGCTTTCTTTTGACATATTCCTTTAGAAGATTTGGGAGGTTCTCATGAAGATGCTTGCTGACTTCTTATGGTAAGTGTGTGCTGAGATAGTGCTCCGCTACTTTCTCAAGATCATATGATTTAACTTCATTGATATCAGATTGATGTGCTGTCACCTGAGTTTGTAATGCAGTAAGATGCTCTTTCAGGGCTTTGAGCCCACTGTTGTCTGGTTGTTGAGGTGTGGGTACTGGTGATGGAGGTATGATCTTGGAGGTTTGATCCACAGATGATGGTGGTGGAGAAGGTATAGGGTTGTCACCTTGATTATCATCTTAGTCATCATCATCCTCATCACTTTCATTGTCTTTGTCATCATTATCCTCATCTTCTTCATCATCTTTATCTTCTTCTTCATCATCTTTTTCTACTTCATCTTTGTTTTCACTTTCATCTGATTCAGATCCTGAGGGTGAGGGTGTGTGTATAATTTGATCCGAATCTTTTGATTGATCCTCAGATTCACTAAGTGAGACAGATTTTGAATTAGTGGCTTCTGAATCGTCTTCATACTGTGATAAAAGTTCTTCTTCTTCAACACGTGAAGCTGATCCTTCACCTCTCTTCATTTTCTCAAGTCTCTTCTGATCAGCCAGATATTTAGCTCTGTTTTCCTTCGTAGCTTTCTCGAGTTGTGCAATCTCTTCTTCTCTGGTCATGGGTGGTTGAATGGGTTCAAAAGATTGATCTTGTATTTTGATCGATTTTCCCTTGCCCTTGCCAGTCCTGTATCATGCTTTGTCAATTCTTTCTTGATTGTTATAATCTTTTTCCTCCTTTCTTCCCTGAGATCTACTTGCTCTTCTTCATCTTCTTCAGTGGACTCGTCTTCGAGCTTTAGTTTCTTCTTTGTGGCTTGTGTAACTTTCTTTGTTCTTGTAGAAGTTGCTATGACAGTTTTACCTCTTCCTCTACCTCTGCCTCTGGTTGAACTTGTACCCTTTACCGTAATACCGACCGTACCTGCCTTTTCTGCTTTGTCGTACCATATGTAAGCTTCATTTGCCATAACTGCTTCTGATAGCAACTTGGGTGGAATTCTCAGACCTTGTTTGGTGGTGTTGGTCGTATGAATTCTGACCCTGGAGAGTACATGATCCATCTGTATGGTGTGAGCTTTCTCATTCAGTCGTTTTTCAATCTCTGGGTGTTTCTCCATGAAGTGTGCAATCAGAAGTTTTGTGAATCGCGGGAAGGGTATCTTGTATCCCTTCTTCTGGCCAAACTGACAAGCTTGGTAGATCATGTCTGTCCATATGTACTGGGAAAAATCCATATGTTGGAGGTTGATGACACCTCGAAAGAACAACAGATGTTCGAGTCTGGGGAGCTCAAGACCCGTTTCCTTGCCTGTAATACAATGGTTCAGGATGGTGTACATTGTTAGCCAGGGTTGTGAAATATGCTTCCTGTCCACCTTTGAGTGTGAAGTGAGTTCTTCCCCCGAGTCATCATAGCCAATGTGTTGTAAAGTCTTGACTATAAGATCAAAAGAAGGATCTTCAAGGAATTTGCCTTTAGGACCAGAAGCTGCTGGAGGAAGATCAAGCACAGCACGAAGAGTGTGAACATCAAATTGGATCCTCTTGTCTTCAAGGGTGATTGCCATCGACTTGTTATCTCTACTGACGAATAACATGTGCCAGAACTGGTTCATACAGACTTTTGGTACACTTGCAGACTTGGTCAGAACAGGGCTACAGAAATGCCTCTTGAGAATCTCCACCATTATCTGGCACGAAGGATGGCATGGTAATGTTTCCAACTCAACTCTAGTGTTGAAGTCACTAATCTTCCTTTCGTCTCCTTCAGGGATCAACTCTTTCCTAGCAATGGATGTTTGAGACATGATGAACCTGTGTAGCACAAACACAAACAACGACACACAATGGAAATTGCATATATATGTTAGTGTGAGTTACTTATTACATGATCTTAGTCTAACTAATATGATGCATCACATAGAGGGACATAATCATGAATAATATGCACATATCAAACAAACAACCATACTTAAGCAAACACATTTTCCATTCAACTGAACTTTGCACTATACTGAATTTTGCACCATAAAAAATTTTCTATGTCTGTAAAAAATGTCTTGCTCGAAGAATTGTGGTATTACTCGGAGGATTTAAGACAAATTTGAAAATATCTATCCCAACTCAGAGACTACCATGTTTCCTTACCCAATCCGAATCCTAAAACCCTAAAAATCACGTATGATCAATTAAGCCACAGAAAAGTTTCAAGAATTCAAATGAGTGATTACAAAGCATAATTGATAGGATCTAAACACACTCCTTGTGTTAGAGATACTTTGAGTAATACTAACTAGCACTCGGAATTTACTGGTTAATACTTAGAAGATATTGTGTGTATATGAATGAATGGAACAGTAAAGTATTTGTATGAACAATGAAGACAATGTTTAACCAAAATGAGTCAATATTATTATCAATAATACGAGTGATCTTCAACAATCACTAGGGTTACAAAACCTTGAATCTTAACAAAACAACTACATCAAAAACCTAACCTAGGATCTCCTTTTATAGAACAAGGAGTCCTTTACAAGATAACTATAATATCCGTATAACTCTAACTAAATAGGATATTCATTAAATCTTTTCTATACTTATCCTGTATTTGTTATGAAATGGCCTTCTAGCAGTTGATGGTGCAGATTTGAAAAATGTTTTTGCACTTTGAACTGCTTGTCTTGGGTAAAAAGTCTTATTTGGTCTGGCGGTATGAACTGCTGATCTAGCAGTATGAACTGGTCTTGGGCCAGACTTTAAAAGAACTGATCTAGGTATCATTCTAGCATTGGAAGGGTAAGTTGTAAGTCTTTCTGAGTTCACCTTATTGTTTGAATACCTAGTTACCCTATTGTTGCAATAAGCTGCAAGATGGCCAAACTCTCCACAATTAAAACAAGCTTTTCTATAAAAGACAAAGTCATCACCTAGTTGGTGAGACTTGAGTTTGTTCCAATTCCTTTGGTTACCTTTGGGCTTGTGTGTGGTCCTATACATCTCACAATATCTTACTGGTTGCCTAACATGTCTAACATTGGTTTTAGGCCTAACAGTATTAACTTTGACCACCTTAGGAACTCTTGTTCCTTCTACCTTAACAGTATCAGGTTTAACCTTAACCTGATCATCCTCATCATCATCAGAAGTCCAATCCTCTATGGTTGGAGCATCTGAATCCCTAGCAGAGGAGACCTTGTCCTCAAAGAGTGATTTATCACTTGCACTCCCAAAGCTTTCACTTACTTCTACAGGCTTGTCAACTACTACATTTTCCTTTTGTTGAGGACCATATTCTAGCTTGGGTAGTTGAAATTCAGGCAAACCTGTGTGTTCTAGGTCTATACCTGGACGTGCAGGTATTCCTCTATGAGGAGGTGGAACAGACTTATAACCTAGACCTGATTTAGCCTTGTTGATTATTTGACATTCAATTAATTTCTGAACTCCTTTTGATGTGTATTCAAGAGCGTCAACACATAATTGAATGTTTTCTTTATCCTATTTAAGTCTATCAACCTCAGCTTTTAACATGCTAATTTCAGCATCTCTAAACATTAAATCTCTTTTAAGCAATCCTATAGTGTCATAAAAACTAGATTCATTGCTTTTATAATGAACAATTTGCTCTTCTAAGACAGCTGAACCCCTTTTATGATTTGCCAAATTAAAACTGGTCTTTTTTAGCTCTATTCTCTGTTCATCATAATGTTTCCTAAGATTTTCTAGTTCATTTAAAGCACCACATGATTTAGAACATTTAGAAATTTGTACCTCAGAGTCTGAGAAAGCCATGAGTGCCATCTCAGTAGGTGCTGCTTCCTCCTCTTCCATAAAGCTCCAGTCAAATCCTAAACCATCAATGGCCACCATAGCCTTTGAGCTTGAGTCAGTGATCTCCATTTCCTTGGTCTTGCTTCCATAGCTTCTGTTCTTGCCATCTTGTTGTCTTGGCCTTCTACACTCCCTTGAAAAATGACCCATCTTATGGCAATTATAGCATTCAATCTTTGACTTATCATAACCAGCAGTATCATTGCTGTTTATGGTAATCTTTTTTCTTGTTCTCAAATGGAATTTCCTAGCCCTCATGCTAAGAAGAGAAATTTGCCATTTAATATCCATCTCCTCCAGATCATCATCATTGATCTCTTGAAGATCTTCATATGTCAACATGGATCCATTGTGTTGGGTTGTCAGGAATGCACAGCAAGTTGTCTCATCCATAATGCCTTTAGTACTGCTTGATGTGCTAGCAGTACCAATATTTGAACTAGCAGTACCAACTGCTGCACCAACCTCCACTTTTTCAGAACTTGAGTTACTAGGAGTTGACACAAATGCCATATTCCCAGTACTTGAGCTTGTTCCAGCAACCTTCTTTACATCTTGCTCCACTATCTTGAAGTTGCTATACAAATCCATCAGACTCATAGAATCAATTTCTGGCTTGTTTTTCCAGACAACAACATGCATGGCCCATTCTGATGGTAAACTTCTCAGGAATTTGGAGTTGAGGTCTTCCTGAGGTATTTCAATTCCAAGAACTGCAAGTTGGCTTACAAGCTATTGTAACCTGTTGAACATATGATCCAATGATTCATTACTTGTTGCAGAAAAGTTCTCAAAATTTTGCTTGAGGAGTGTCTTCTGAGTCTTTTTGGTGGCTTCATTCCCACCAAATCTAGCAACAATGGCCTCAAATAATGACTTGGAATCCTTGAACTAGCTGAAGTTCAAGATTTGATCATTAGGTATTGTCATCATTAGCATACTCCTTGCCTTGATGTCATTCTTCATCTGAATTCTTTCTTCTGCAGTCACTGGCTTTGTCTGCACAGTTGTCACAACTTTACCATCTTCAGTTGATGTTGTGGTTGTAGGCTTGAATGAATTCCCTTCTTCTATAATTTCCCAGAGTGCATAATCTTGCACCTGGAAGTATTGCTCAATCCTTAACCTCCACTTGTCGAATTCATTGGGCTTGAGTATTGGCAACTTTGCAGCAACATTGGTTTGGGTTGTCTCCATGTCCATCTTCCTTGTTGAAAGAGTTCTTCTGGATCTTCTAATTCAAAGTATCAGAACATGGCTCTGATACCACTTGATAGGATCTAAACACACTCCTTGTGTTAGAGATACTTTGAGTAATACTAACTAGCACGCGGAATTTACTAGTTAATACTTAGAAGATATTGTGTGTATATGAATGAATAGAACAGTAAAGTATTTGTATGAACAATGAAGACAATGTTTAACCAAAATGATTAAATATTATTATCAATAATACGAGTGATCTTCAACAATCACTAGGGTTACAAAACCTTGAATTTTAACAAAACAACTATATCAAAAACCTAACCTATGATCTCCTTTTATAGAAAAAGGAGTCCTTTACAAGATAACTATAATATCCGTATAACAGTAACTAAATAGGATATTCACTAAATCTTTTCTATACTTATCCTATTACACATATTCAGAATATAAGCAGTACAAACATCTTGTGCTAACAGTACTAAGTCAGTTAGTACTGCTAGTGTAATCTTTAGCAGTCTTCAACTTAAGCTTATCAGTTTGTACTGTTAGGTTTAATTCCCAACAATAATTGAGCATATATAACACTTACAATCGAGTTTTAAAGAAGAATCAAAATCTTGGTTATAGGTGTGAAAATTTGGCGGGATTTTGTAAGCGTTCTGAGTATGTATGTGTTTTAAAACCTGATTTTGGTCTTATATAGGCTAAAGTTTGGTCTTTTGACACTATAAGTCCCTTAACCTTCTTTCCAATTCACCCAAGATCCTAATGTGATAACCTTTTGATATTTTGACAAGTCTAGCCCTTGAGGTTTGTAATAATTAAAACCTCGATCCAATTTGTTGAAAAACTTGATTTATTTTCATTTCTCCCCCTTGAACTAAGACATACTTTTGAAATTTTGACAAACTTTTAGTTCAAGAGATCATAGAAATATTGTTTGATGAAGATGTTTGATGAAAAATGAAGATTTTGATAAGAAATGTGCAAAAGTTAGAAAAATTCTCCCCCTCAAAATATGTTCGTGATTAAAATTGATTAAATTTGAAATTACGAGAACATATTTTGATTCGTTTTGACTTTTGCACACTTAATGAGATGATAATTTTTTATTTATTTTTTTTTAATGTAAAATTAGAAAATCTTTTTGTGTTTTTAGGAGAAAATATTTACAAAGATAGTTTGGATGTTTGACTCTCTCAACTTTGTTTAAGAAAATTGTTTAAATCGCCTGGAGTCAAACATCTCATACCGATCTGGTGAACTAGTTCCATAAATCTTGCATTAGGCAAGGCTTTGGTAAATAAGTCTGCCAGTTGGTATTCTGTACCCACAAAGTAAAGTTCAATTGTACCCTGTTCCACGTGCTCTTTGATGAAGTGGTAACGAAGAGCAATATGCTTGGACTTTAAATGTTGAACGGTGTTGCACGAGATAGCAATGGCGCTCTTGGAGTCGCTATACATCGGAATCTTGTTGAAGACGTATCCGTAGTCCATCAGCTGTAACCTCATCCAGATGACTTGAGCACAGCATGCTGACATAGCTACGTATTCTGATTCAGTTGATGACAGTGATGTACGATCCTGCTTATTTGACTGCCAAGATACAAGCTTGTCACCTAAGAATTGCACTTCCCCAGATGTACTTTTCCTTGTATCTAAGCATCCTGCATGATTAGCGTCTGAAAAGGCAATTAGTTCAAAGCCAGAATCCTTCGGATACCAGATCCCCAAATGAATGGTTCCCTTTATGTATCGAAGGATTCTCTTAACCTTAGAGAGGTGTCTTTCAGTAGGTCTAGACTGATAGCGAGAGCAAAGATATGTGGCAAATACAATATCTGGTCTGCTGGCTATTAGATACATGAGTGACCCAATCATAATGTGACAAATGGTAAAATTTCCCTAATATTTATATTATTGACAATTCATTTTCTGTGACTAGGACACCTGACTAGACCGTTATGTGTTAAAACGGATAACAGACCTGCACATATTGTCACCCGGAAATCTCACCAAAGAACAGTGAAATTATCACATCTTGTAATTTACTCACTATATGGTAATGAGAATGGGAGGTTATCCCAATTTCACTCAGACTGGCACCACACGTAAACCGAAAATAAATCTGAGACTCAGGAATATTAGTGAATTCTTAAGGACTCAAAAATATGTTCAAGTATTACATAACGACTTTAAAGATATATTATCTCATATTTGTGACGATTCCAGGAAGGACCCGAATTTGACTCAGTTTATGGGACGCGCGTATAAAAATACCACACTTTAATAATTATTCAATACACACTTAAAATAAAATATCACTCACCCACTCACACAAACTCCAAAACAAAACCTGTAACCCTACCCATCTGATGAGGCGAAAAGTGTACCGCTTTTAAGGGGTCATTTAAGCCCGAAATCGTATTTATTTGATCAAATATTGCCCTAAATCGTTCCTTTTGTCATTTTAGGTACTTTTGAGGAGAAATCTGGAAAAGGAGGCATTTTGGACGTTTTTGGAGCATAAAAGTGAAGAAAACGGCAAAGTCTCAAAATTGTGCTGAAAGTCACCTTTGACGGCGTCAACATTAACTCCAGACGGCGTCATGCCTTGGCAAGAAAAGTTGGATGTGAAATTTACTCATGACGGGCCAGTGAGTTTGCATGAGAATTCTGACGGCGTCACGCTTTAACTAAATCAAGGGCGTCACGGCTTAAATCAAAGAGGGACGGCGTCACGTTATAGGTCCGACGGCGTCAAGCCTTGATAAGCCAGAATGGATTTTTGGCGAGCTAAAGAGGGACGGCGTCAAGAAGGTCATCCGGGAACCCTAAAAGCGGCGAGGTGACGGCGTCACAATGCATAAGGTGACGCCGTCAGATGTCAAAGTCTATATATAGTTTTCTAATTTTTTGTCATTAAAGAGAGCTTAGTGTGGGGAATTTTGGGATAAAACCCTAAGACGATTTTAGCTACTTTTTCAGGGCTTCTTGCCTTGAGATCTTCCATGTTTCATTGAAAGATAAGTTATCAATTAATCATTCAATATGTCTATGTGTTGTTTGATTCTATCTTATGCTTGTCTTTTGTTTAACATGTTAGGCTAATTTTATCTTGTGTTTGCTTAGATCTAATGAAACCTAGCTATTGATTATTGGTTGTTAGTGTGTTGTTAGTTGTATTGGATGATTGTTTATCTATGTTAGGCTTAAGAAAACTGGCTAACTTCCTATTCGGTAACTTGCTTGAACGTCTTAAGAAACATGAACCAAACGCGTACTAAAGGTTTTTATGGTTGTATTTAATGCACAAGCGAATTCTAGTGATCCCATGTTAGGAGCTTCCTAGCCGGCTCGACATAGGAGTGAAGTAGGAGCTTGTAGAGTTTGGGGAAGTAAGTACGCCACCCCACGAATGGTATTAAGGAATACACCCGTCATCCACGCGACTAATACACACTAATTAACCGGTAAAAGATAGTTAGGGAGTAAGGAAATCTAAGTAAACACATTTCTCCACACATAAGTTTCTCACCACTTTTCATTTTTGTTATTTTATTTTATTTGCATTTGTAGTAATTTGGGTTAGTTGACTAGCAACTAATTCCGCCCACTCCTTCAAAACCCGAGATTTTACTTGCTTTCATAAAAATATAAAAACATAAAAAGAATCTTCCTCAACCCTTAGACCTAATTAGAGTAGCCTTTCACACCTAACGAACACTATTCCCTGTGGAGAACGATCAATCCCCCGTACTTACCACTACACTATACTACATCGGTCAGGTACACTGCCTGGTGGGGTTGTAAGCCTCTTGAGATCCCTTGAGAGGTAAAACCTGTTGTAAGGTTGCAAAACCCACGCATCAAGTTTTTGGCGCCGTTGCCGGGGAATAGTTATTGTTTAGGTTGAATTTTTATTTCTATTAGGTCTACTCACTAGATTCCTTTCTAGTGAGATTTTTATTTTATTTTTCTAGGTTTTCTTTAGTCTATCTATTTTCTTCGTGTCTTTGTTCGTAACCATTACCGTCCGACATCATGGAAGATGGTAATATCCTTAACCCCCACAACCCACCACCACAACAACCACCACCACCTCCTAGAGCCCGTACTTTAGGAGAGTATTCCCGTCCTAGCCACCACGGTTATCGAAACACCATTGAGCTCACTCAAGGAGCCAATATCACACCCTTGCGATCCGACACCATCCGGTTGGTGCAAAGCGGATGCGCATTCCATGGACTTCGTTCTGAAGATCCTAATCAACATCTCAAGGACTTTCTTAAAATCGTTGATTCTATAGACCTTGATGTTGCCACTCGAGAGACGACCCGATTGCGTCTCTTCCAATTCTCTCTGCGGGACCAAGCTAGTCAGTGGCTAGAACGTCAACCCGCAGGATCCATCACCTCTTGGGATGATCTCACCACTCGTTTCCTTGCTCAGTTTTTCCCACCGGGAAGAACTACCAAGCTAAGGAATGATATCTTGATGTTCCAACAACGTCAAGGCGAAACTCTCTACGAGGCATGGACTCGATTCAAGGACTTACTCCAAAAAGTCCCTCACCATGGCATAGAACTTTGGCTCCAAGTCCAAATCTTCTATGACCATATCAATCTCTCCACAAGGCAAACCATTGACCAATCGGCCGGTGGCAAGCTACGTGATCTAAGTGCGGAACAATCATGGGCTCTCCTAGAGGATCTTGCTCTTTATGACAACGAAAGTTGGAGTGATCCCCGTGATTTGAATAAAACGGTCAAGGCAATATCTTTGCCTTCTAACAATTCAAGCACTTCCGACCGTAGGATCATAGAACTTGAAGACCAAGTCAAGTTTCTCATGAAATCCTACGAGGCTCCTAAACCTTCAAGCCAAGTGAACAAAATCACTTCTTCATGTGAATTATGTAGTGGTCCCCACGACACTCGTGATTGCATGGAACTCCCCGAACAAGCTTTTGCGGACTACGCATCCTCGCGTACCGACGGAGCGGGAGACAAGTGGTACACTTTCAAGCCCGAGCCAAACCATTATGGTGATTCATACAACCCCTCATGGAAAAATCACCCGAACCTTAGGTGGAAACAAAACCAAAACTCACAACAAATCAATTCTTCCAACCCACCTAATCGTTTCCAATCAAGCGGTTCCAACTCGAACCGTACTTTCAACAACAATCCTTCCGGCAATGGTAGTACCAATAACTTTGAAGGATTGATGTCTCAATTTATGGCATCTCAAGAAGCTCGTTTAGCCAAGTTTGAAGCCGATTTCAAACAAAAACAAAGCGAGATGACCGATAAGATTGACACCTTGTTGAAAGCCCTCAATGACCGAGAAATGGGAGCACTCCCTAGCAACACGGTCAAGAACCCAAAACTAAACGTCAACGCTATTTCATCGGTTTCGTCCCCTAGTTCTTGTCCACAATATTATTCGGTCAATTCCATGAGCACGTGTTTCAAACAAACCCAAATCATTCCAAGTGACCAAGAAGTTATGACATCCAAATTGGTCAACAACATAGTTGAAACACCTCCCACTCAAAACCTTGACGATGAATTCAAGGAGCTCCACCTTGAAAGTCCGGTTGTTGATGAGAAGAAGCTCAAGTTAGGCGAAAAAGGGACCGCCTTTGTTCAAAACAAGCTACCTAAGAAGTTAGATGATCCGGGCTTATTTGTTCTACCTTGCAAGATCGGTAATTCGGAGGCTTATGACACATTAGCCGATCTTGGATCAAGCCTTAACCTACTTCCGTTACCTCTCTACACCTCTTTAAAACTTGGAAAACTTGAAGAAACCGAGGTGATAATAGGCTTAGCGGATGGAAGTGTTGCTTACCCGGTTGGAGTAGTTAAGGACGTGTTAGTACACATTGGAAAGCTAACCATTTTAGCCGATTTCCACGTCCTTGATATGGTTAGCGACCCTACATGCCCCTTGTTGATAGGTAGAGGATTTTTGGCGACCGCTAGTGCTATGATTGATTGTAAGGAATCTAAGATAGCGGTAGGAGAAGGAGATACTTGGTCAGTCTATGATGTTAAGAAACACGCCTATGATACTAGTGAGGAACCGACACCCCATTGGTTAGGATTAAATAGGAGACCATCTAGATATGGACCTTGGATTGATAGAGACTTCATAGGACCCCAACGCCCATTTTACCTAGAAGAGGACTTTGTTAACCGAACGCATTCGGTAGAGCAACTCTTGGCTAGGGACACCGAATTGGATCCATTTGAAGACCCTCTAGTTTTTAGAAGGATGATTGATTTCCTAGGAGTTTTGCCAATTAACCTAGGATTGAATAAGTGGATTTGTGAGGAAGATGATCATAAGTGGAATTGGGATAAACCACCCAATGATGGAGATGGGTCATGGCATATCAAGATGACATTGTATGACCCGGATGGAGAGAAGTTTGAAAAGACATATCGTACTGAGCGGACCAATAGGAAACTTCAATCCAAGCTTAACCCTAAAGACGTCCTTGATGACGAGCTTACTTACATAGGGTAGCGTGACTTTGAGTCTAGCTACAAGACTCGTTAATAAAGAAAAGCGCTTCTTGGGAGGCAACCCAATCTTTATTAGCTTTATTTGCTTTGTGTGTTTATTTATTTGTTTATTTGTTTTTATTTGTTTCGTATGTGTGTTTAATTTTTATTCTTATTGATTCATGTTCAAAACTAAATTGTGAAAATGCTTTATTTTGTTTTTAACTTCGTCTTAACTACATATAAAAGTATTTTGCAAAAGATAAGTGTAAGGGAAATCTAAATCGGTTTATTAGAACACAAATGAACATGAATCATAATTATATTAAATTAACATACATATTAGTATTTGTTTGAGTCAAATGCTTGTATCGAGTCATAATGATGTTTTGCAGGATTTCCAGGAAGTAAGGTAAAGGTTTTTCCAGAAATTTTCCGGAAACTTAAAACGAAAATTTTTGTCAGGTCATTTCTGACGGCGTCAGGGGTTATAACCTGACGGCGTCAGATTTAATTTCCAGAAATTTTTGAAAATTTTGTTTTCATAAAAAGTTTTTATTAAAATCTCCAACTTATAATCTCCAGGAATCTGCAAAGTTATCATTCCACAAGCATTATATCCTTATATATAGATTTTATCCCGCCGATGTTATGCAGGTTTTCGTGTTTGTTTTCTCAGGTTCAACAGGTTATTTTGGACAAGGAAATGTTTTGAATCAAGCTTATGGCGATGCATTAGTCATGGAGCTTCAACATTCTCTTTGGAGGAAGATTTAACCGTGTAATTTCATTATCCAACGAGCGAATCAGGGGAGTATTTGATTTCATTCTTTTACTTTATGCTTTTACATCTTGTTATTTGAACATTAGGGACAATGTTCATCTTAAGTGTAAGGGGAGGGTAAAAGTACGACTTTAGAGAATACAATTGCGCTTGATTTTTGTTTGTTTAATAGTAGATGTGTAATAAAACTGAGAGAAATACTTGTTAAGGTAATTTTAGTGCCAAATTTAAAATTTTTTACAACATATAAGAGTGAAACTTTGATCTTAATGAGCGTCTCACGGATAGGAGTTATATGACTAGCACAAAAACCGTACCACTAAAAAATTTTCCACCCCAAATATGTGAGGTTCGCCCCTAGAATTGGTAGGAAAAGCATTTATGCTATGATGTGAGTACCGGTAGCACTTAGATTCTAGAACTTGCGTTAGGACCATTCCGAGGCCACAAGTGAGACTACATTCGTGTAGTTAGATTTACTACATGATAAGAGGCATTAGGATTAACCCATTGTTTTACACCTGTGTTTTTGTTATAATTACTTTGGCTACATTGGTCAAGTAATTCTCCCACACCCTTTGCGTTGTACTCATTTTTAGTACACGATACCCCTAGTACACCCCTCAGAGCCTATCTTTTCGTTTCGACCTTTAAGCATTTTACTTAAAGGAAGAATTTGTTTACACCCCACTTAAACGTACACCCAAATCGCCTTAGCCTACCTTGTATGCACTCATCTTTAGTGCATTATTGTGACAACATTTGTTTAAACCCAAGTTAATTATCTAATTGATTACATGGTTGCTAAGTCGAGTCATATCCTTGTACATATTGTTTTGGGACGATTGGGACTCATGGGTAAAGTACTAGTGTAATGGAGTAATGGGGAAGAACATCATTTATTACCCCCATATGTGCTAAATATTTTAAAAGTACTCCAAGTGTTTTGATTATCTTAATGAGTCATAGAATGTTATTATCAAGTTATGTAAAAGTAAGTGTAAGGAGATCTTATAGAATGTTATGTAAAATTTCAAGTGTAAGGGGATCAATGCAGATGTATTAATGTAAAAAATCAAAAAAAAAAAAAAAAAAAAAAAAAAAAAAAAAAAAAAAAAAAAAAAATTTCAAGAAAAATACAAAAAAATGAGAAAAAGAAAAATAGAAAAAACATACGGACTACCATCCCGTTTTATTTTATGTTTATTTTATGTTTATGTTATTTTGTTTCTAGCTTAAGATCGAGTCTAGTCTTAGCTTAGCAACATTGTATAGTACATGTGATTGATCAAGATCTTTAACTAGCCACCAGTAAAATATCCCTTATCCAACAAAACCGTGTTTTCCTTTTCCCTACACCTAACGTTATAACCCATTTAAAAGCCCTCTTTGATAGTTTATCTTAGGTGCTTACGCCTAGTGGAGGAGGTTTTCGATCCTTTCCCAAGCCTATGGTAATCTATTTGCTATGACAGGTAGTGAGAGATATTTTTCGTTTTCATTTATGAGATTTATTTTGATGACACTTGAGAGATGTGAGTATCTAAACACTACTTGTGAGGTGCTAGTATGTAATCTCCGTGCTTATTATGATTGAAGTGGAACGATTATTTGTTGTAATTACTTTTATGTTTGCATTAAATGACCCCTAACTTGTATTTTGATTAGAATAAAAGCGCATTTGCTTGAGGACAAGCAAATCTCAAGTGTAAGGGTATTTGATGAGGCGAAAAGTGTACCGCTTTTAAGGGGTCATTTAAGCCCGAAATCGTATTTATTTGATCAAATATTGCCCTAAATCGTTCCTTTTGTCATTTTAGGTACTTTTGAGGAGAAATCTGGAAAAGGAGGCATTTTGGACGTTTTTGGAGCATAAAAGTGAAGAAAACGGCAAAGTCTCAAAATTGTGCTGAAAGTCACCTTTGACGGCGTCAACATTAACTCCAGACGGCGTCATGCCTTGGCAAGAAAAGTTGGATGTGAAATTTACTCATGACGGGCCAGTGAGTTTGCATGAGAATTCTGACGGCGTCACGCTTTAACTAAATCAAGGGCGTCACGGCTTAAATCAAAGAGGGACGGCGTCACGTTATAGGTCCGACGGCGTCAAGCCTTGATAAGCCAGAATGGATTTTTGGCGAGCTAAAGAGGGACGGCGTCAAGAAGGTCATCCGGGAACCCTAAAAGCGGCGAGGTGACGGCGTCACAATGCATAAGGTGACGCCGTCAGATGTCAAAGTCTATATATAGTTTTCTAATTTTTTGTCATTAAAGAGAGCTTAGTGTGGGGAATTTTGGGATAAAACCCTAAGACGATTTTAGCTACTTTTTCAGGGCTTCTTGCCTTGAGATCTTCCATGTTTCATTGAAAGATAAGTTATCAATTAATCATTCAATATGTCTATGTGTTGTTTGATTCTATCTTATGCTTGTCTTTTGTTTAACATGTTAGGCTAATTTTATCTTGTGTTTGCTTAGATCTAATGAAACCTAGCTATTGATTATTGGTTGTTAGTGTGTTGTTAGTTGTATTGGATGATTGTTTATCTATGTTAGGCTTAAGAAAACTGGCTAACTTCCTATTCGGTAACTTGCTTGAACGTCTTAAGAAACATGAACCAAACGCGTACTAAAGGTTTTTATGGTTGTATTTAATGCACAAGCGAATTCTAGTGATCCCATGTTAGGAGCTTCCTAGCCGGCTCGACATAGGAGTGAAGTAGGAGCTTGTAGAGTTTGGGGAAGTAAGTACGCCACCCCACGAATGGTATTAAGGAATACACCCGTCATCCACGCGACTAATACACACTAATTAACCGGTAAAAGATAGTTAGGGAGTAAGGAAATCTAAGTAAACACATTTCTCCACACATAAGTTTCTCACCACTTTTCATTTTTGTTATTTTATTTTATTTGCATTTGTAGTAATTTGGGTTAGTTGACTAGCAACTAATTCCGCCCACTCCTTCAAAACCCGAGATTTTACTTGCTTTCATAAAAATATAAAAACATAAAAAGAATCTTCCTCAACCCTTAGACCTAATTAGAGTAGCCTTTCACACCTAACGAACACTATTCCCTGTGGAGAACGATCAATCCCCCGTACTTACCACTACACTATACTACATCGGTCAGGTACACTGCCTGGTGGGGTTGTAAGCCTCTTGAGATCCCTTGAGAGGTAAAACCTGTTGTAAGGTTGCAAAACCCACGCATCACCTACCCATCTCTTTTGTCCGCCCCATCTCTTCCCCATGAACTCAACGACCCATCTCCATCATTCACCACCATAGATACAATCCCTTTGACCTAGAAAACCCCATCTCCTTCACGGGTATAGGAAACCACACGAGTCAACATAGGAGAAAACTATTGAAGTGGAGATAGCACACAAAGGGAAAGATTATTCTCCCCAAATCCGAAAGTCCCATGGAGTTACTCTCCAATATTCGCCATTTAAGCCGCGCCTCCAAGAGATTATCTAATCATAAATCACTAAAAACACATCCAAGATCTTAGAAGTTCTCAAGAAAGGTTAAAAGTGGAGATGTTGTGATTCGATTTGGAGGTTGGGATTGATCGGTATTGGAGCAGTGGGTTCTTGGATTTGAAGATTCATTCAAGTTTCATCCTTTAAGAATCATTGTAAGAAATTAGATTCGGTTCTATTATTTATTTAGATTCATTCATAATAAGTAATTATAGGTCGAATGAATGAATAAATTAAGTATTGATGTTATTATTTTTTCTGGCGAGTTGTTTTCCCAGTAACACTTATAGATTGTGAGGAAGAATTTAAGTAATATGATAGTTAGAATGATCGAACAAGAATGATGAATGGTGAGAAATTTGTTGTTGTTGTTGTCGTTAGTGTGGCATAAGAGATAGTTGATAGATTTAAGTTGTTAATACTCATGGTTGTGTTGTATCCGAAGCCACCAGGAACCCTAGGTTCATGATTTAAACCTGGAAATATTGTGGTAATGGATGAAATACTAGTCTAGGAAGGCTAGGTAGGAGGTTGTGAAATTGCTAAGTGGGTAATGACAGCCCACTGTGACCAACAGTGACCATAACCGAACCAGTGGCCACTAAAGCTAGGCGCAATGATGGTCAGGATAGACTGGGAGAATCACCTCACATAAAGGGAGGATGATTCGAGTTCATTAGCAACCATTTGACCCCAACCCATGAGGGTTATAACCATGGTTCAACCTTGAAAGGTTCACTTAACCTCAAACCCAAAATCTCAACGAGAGATAACACCATTATGAGGATGATTAGAAGTCGAGTGGAATACTAAAGACCTTATGGGAAATACACCTCAAGAAACTAGCGAAGTGAGGGCATTTAGAGTCCAAGTAGTTAGAATCATATGAGGAAAAATTTCTCCTCTTGTCGACCTATAGGTGAGTCAAGAACACAAAACTTTGTTACCACTTAGACCCTCAAGGCACGAGGTCGAGTAGTACTCGAACCCAGCCAAGGAACTTAGTCGTAAGAAACCAAGCCAATGGCCATTCTCGGCCAAGATAATGAATGCTAGTAGACATTACACCAAGTCGTTAACTTGGATGTCTGTGTTTTCCTTGCTGAAAATGCCAGGCCGAAGACCCCAATGCCAAGGCCCAACTAGAACTCAAGGTTAAAGCCCACTCCCAAGCCCAACAGTTAACCCTTTTAAACTTAGCCCACGTTATGGGCCTGTGAATCCACCTTTCGGCCCACCAGACTTGGGTGCACATTAGGAAGTTAAACCCAGCCCACTAATGGATTCATTTTCCCCCTCCTAGAAAACAATGGGCCGCAGCCCAATAGGTACTAAATATACTAAATCGGATAACAAATATTGTGAAACTTGTCGCGAACAAATAAAAATGAACATGAGCCATGCACAAAAATAAATTGCATTAACTAACATATAGACGAGTAAAAACTTATATAGCCGAAGGACAAAATAATGAAATTCCATTTTAACCTACAAGTACATGAAAACTAGAACAGCCGAAATGTTAAACGCGACGAAAATGATTAAAACAACTAGACTAGATATATAGACATTGTTATACAAGTAATGTTACATACGATCGGGAAAAATAGAGATATATATTGACATATACTTGAGTAGTAAAATGTGGCACTCCAAAAGAATAACAAATCAAATCCACGATAGGTGTAGACCATAAAACACGACGGGATATATATATATTAACACTTACATTCGTTGTTTTGAGAGCCAAATCAATTAAAATGGACGTCACTAATAATATATCAACTTAACTTGAATAAATTCGTCGAAACATAAACTTCTAAGCTAATAATGTGTAAAAATAAACCATATTGAATGAGTAACGAGAACTTAGTTAAATTGACCAAATTACTAAAAGTTAACGTTATATATTCAACTTCTCAAATCATATAGGTAATAAACGTCACGACTTACTTTTAAAATCAACATAGGCGGACCTAACGAGCAATAAATATATTTACACATAGCACAAGTAGATCTAATTCATTCGTACCTTACCGTACCTTTAGGTCAATTATAGAGTTACACCTCACCATCCCTTAGGAGAGACTTTAGTAACCACACTTGCCGCCACACAAGTTACAACAACATAGATACACTAAAACATTGAAATTAAAATCTGAAAGGACTTGAATTTAATCCTTGAACTAAGACATGGTTATTTAATCTAGGTTGCGTGTTGGTGCCGTGCACTCCTTAATTTCACAGCATTCACTGTTCAGACCATTAAAGGTGAGTTTATAGCCCCATTTTTTTACTTTTACTTGTTTTACCAATATGGGGTGAGAAACATGCAAAAATATTTTATGGACCATAATGTTATTACTTTTTCTCAAAACTATTGCGTAGTTAGCCTAAGCCCTAGAACCCACTATCATGCCCATTTTCATGAGCCGTTAATTTCCTTTGGGAAGCGCGATTGCTTTAGATAGATCTATTGGGGTGAACCCCCCCCCCCCGGTTTGGTTGTCCAGACTGGTCAAGGTGGACGTATAGCAAGTCGGACTTCGAGTGTATTGGGTTAAACACTCGCTAAGGGCCCCTTGTCTATTATTTATGTGTTAGAGATTAGCACACTAAACTGTCGAGCTTCGGTTGCATGAACTTAGTGCTAGCGCGATAAATACTTTTGTATGACATTATATGTGTTATAATGATCATGCTGGTCCAAACTAATTATTTGATGAATTTATTCAAACCTATGAACTCACCAGCTTTTTTGCTGACTTTTTAGCATGTTTTTCTCAGGTGTGTGATTGATTTGGTATGGCATGATTTGGCAAGGCAAGGGTCATGGAGCTTTTTCGGACAGACTGGCAAATTTTATTTGAAACTTGTTTTTATGTGGGACCACTGTACTTAATGGGCCTAAATTCTATCTAAACTATGAATTATTTTTTGTAAAACTCTAATTATTGATTTTTAATTAAAAACGGAGTATGTATTCCGTTATTTGTTACCTCGTGTTATGATTTCCAATCGTTGCACCCGCAGCTCAAGGTTCTGTATGCTTCCGCGACCGTTGAAAATTTTGGGGCTGTTACACATACTGCGGTATTTGGTAGGGTCAATTGGTGTCCCATGTAAATCAGCATCCAGCTTAGGAGATGAGGCATATCCGTTTTATTAATGATTATAATCTTTATTGTTTAGTGGATAATGATTTACTCCAAGGTTAGGAGCAAATATCGTTTTAAGCTTACAAAATTGGGATTATATTCGGGAGAGGTTTCGTAGAGAACTCTATATAAGGCTAGGTAAATTATTGTAGAGGATACCTGGAATTCTATTTCAAGAATTTTAAGATACTCAATGTTACCAGTACTGAATTCTCCTCCACTCTTGTCGTCTTATTACAGCCTTTCAATCATCCAAGGTTTGATTACTCCAGCTAGCGTCTCTTGGTTAGGTTCAGAATGTAATCTTCCATAGTGACGCTTAAGCCATCATTTATCCTGAAAGTAAACCAACTTGTGCACGAGAGTAGTGGAACGATCAAAGTGAATATCAAAAATAAACTATATTTATCAAATCAAATTCGTCATATTAACAAAAGCTAATGCGCCGTATTTTCGTTACGTTTCAAAATACAAGATTTTTGATTTAGAAGATACGTCGTATCGATAAAGATCGATGCGTCGCTTTTGTTTAAAAATTCAAAAAACTGTTTTTAATTAAAATAGAAAATACGCCGTATCTGATAAAACAGATGCGTCGTATGGCGTTAGGGTTTAGAAAAATTTCCTATTAAAAACAGAATACGCCGTATCTTGAGGAAAGATGCGTCGTACTCGAATTTATTAAACGCGTTGTATTTTATAAAAATTAAACGCAATACGCCGTATCTGTGAAAACAGATGCGCCGTATCGTTTGTATCAGCTCAGTACAACGATAGCAGAATGCAGAAAAAATAAAAAAGAGAAAAACAAAAATAAAAACAAACAAAAAGAAACAAAAATTAAAGAAAATAAAAACACACAAAACAGAAAATATGCAAATATACAATGAATGCAATTTATCTAATATATAACAGGGTTAGTGGTTAGAATCCTAAAAATTAAAAAGAAAAACCTAATTAAAATACTAATCAAATTAACAGATAATAACAATTCACTCCCCGGCAACGGCGCCAAAAACTTGATGCGCGCGTGTGTCGTTGCGGTTTAGCAGTATTAATGCCTACTCAAGTTTTAAATTTATATTTAGCCGACTTATCAATAACACACACACTTAACGAGCAGTGTACCCGGTCAGTATGAATATAATGGTAAGTAGAGTGTCGATCACTAAGAGTGGAACGTATTATCTAGTTATTCTAATCAGTATTTTAATATCCTAAGTTAGCTATACAACCTAATCTAACGCAAGGGGGTTCAGCCTGAGAGACTGGCACGGTTTGGTTATGATTAAATAGTAAACTAAACTAATGAGCACGAATCAGCGATTAGCACACACGTACACAGATAGATACTTGAGACAATAAGAAGACCTGTCCTGGTAATTAAGTAGCTTGTCACTTGTTTTATTGCTAGTTTTATATGAAGTGTATATAATTAACCCTTTCTCGTTGGCTCTAATCTTATCGGCGATTAAACCCTTAATGATCACTTATGTCTATCCCACTATCCTAGAATATTGAGCATTTGTGATGCCCACGTTTCGTATACGCTAGAATAGATAGGCGAGGAAGGGGCATGGCGACCCAAGCAATGCTCAGCTAGACACAGAGGTTATCAATGCACTAATAAAAGTCACCAAAGACATCAACATATAAACTTTAATTAATGGGAAAGCAATTTTAAGGGGTGTGCATGATTTTCCGTAGTCACATGACATCAGCCCATCAATCCTGATGAAATAAAGTGTAATAATACAATAAAACAAAACTACTTAATGAATTGAATACATGCAGGACCTTCTTACAGCTCTTGTATCTTCGTTCAAGGTGTGTCTTGTGCTGCTAATACGTCTGAATTCGTCTCTGGTTTGGTACTCGTACGTATGGTATCTTGCACACAAAATTCGTCTGACTTTGGGGTATTTATAGTTTCTGTCTGAGGGTTAGATGCGGCGCATAGGATAAGTAGATGCGGCGCATTGACTTAACTTCACGTGGGGTCCAAGATTAATATATTCAGGAATATTCGTACACCGCCTTAAGATGCGGCGTAACTCCATTTCTCTATGCGGCGCATGTCCTTTGCTGTCTTGGATTGTAACTTGTGAAATCTTGATAGTGATACGCCGTATGTAAGAAGTATGTTGCGGCGTATCTGGAGCAGAATGATCTTGATCTTGTACATTTCAGTAGACTCTTAACATCTTGCTTGTTTTGCTCCATAATTAGTCCAAAATCGCCAAGTTTCACATAATACTTGTTTTTACCTGAGAATTACAAAAGTAAACATTAACGTATCAATTCTCATATATAATATAATAAAACAAGTCAAATAAATAGGACAAATGATGATAATAAAATATACTTATTTGAGTTCATCAAATATCCCCCCACTTGAACTTTACTTGTCCCCAAGTAAACCTTAGAATAAATCTTATGAAAATGTATCCTAAAAGATATTAGGATTTATTTTTATATTTAAGCATGTATTCGTTTTGTCATAATTGCACAACCAAACACTAAACGAATTAGAAATAAAATAAAATATTTCGATAAAAGCAAATCTAATCGTTTAACTGTCCAGTCGTGACGAATATTCTATCATAAGCTTGGCAAGTATACGCATCTCCCCCACTAAAGCCAAGGAATAACAAGTCTAAAGCGGTAAAAAGGGTTTGTTGGTTAAGGATTAATCATCCTTTTTAATCTCTATCGATCTCACATTCCAGAAATGGCGACAAAATCACAAATACATGATCGAATCCACGACCACGATACTTGCAATTGCTCAAATCCTTAACTCGAATGGGCTAAAGATAGGACCAAGTAATCTTTACCAATAATATTATATCAAAAAGGGCGACAAAATCATAAATACATAGCCGAATCCACGAATACGATACTTAAGATTGCTCAAATCCCTAATCTCAATAAATCAAAGGTTTGGATAAAGAATGATATAGGGTATGGATAATATTTGGGATACAAATTGGTGTAAAATGAAAAATAAACAAAACAGATAAATTAAAATCCTAAGTGTGGTAAATTACTTTCCCAACCATCCCATGAATAAGACTCACATCATTGAATAACTCACGCTTTAACACTTGAAACACACGCTTTAGGTAGACACGAATTATACTCAACAAGATCTCAATCAAAGAATAACCTTAGTTGGCGTTCCCATAACAGCCAACTCCCATTCAATCCATAAATATAATATACAACAAATAGTGGTGATATCTCCTACTTAATACAAAACTTTACATAAGTTGGTTAAAACAAACTTCCAACTTTTCCTTTTTCTTTTTCTTTTCTATTTTTTCGATTTTTTTTTTTTTTTTTTTTTGACATCAACGTATATGTGTAAAATTTCACATCTTTTCTATCACTATTTTTCCGGATAATTTTTCCATACTCTTCATACTTTCAGAAATAACTGTAATAGTAAAAGTAGCAAACACACGAAAAATAAACTCAAAGTTATACAATATTTACTTTCATACCAATTGCATTGTGCAATTTCCCGACTCAACCAAAGATAATGAATTACGCACGCGAACACAGGTAATGTAAGGAAACACACTTTGCCTAAAGCAATTAACCACGGATTTTAATCTACAGGGTAGGCTAAGGTGTAAGGGTGTATCGAAACATTATAACAAAGGTGTAAGAAACGAAAGGAATGGCTCTGAGTGTTTTTTCTAGGGGTATCTTACTCTAAAAGTGAGAGTAACAAAGGGTTTATACAGGGGTTAACTAACCAGTGTAGTTAGTTAATATCACATAACATATAAAGGCTATTTGGGTGTAATCCTAGAAATTTACCAATTTAGACAAGTCATTACAATTATATTGATAATACTTATTATGGTGGTCTCGAATAGTATATAAGCCAAGTTCTAAAATTTACAAGTCACCGGCACACTCATAGATTTGTGAATTTTGATAAGTTCACAATTTTTGGAAATAATGTTATGTGTGCAGCTATGTAATTTAGACTTTAAACAAAAACATGCTAAAAAATTTTAAATTTTGATATATTAAGCGCATTTTAAGCATATTTTGAAAAAGTTTAGGACAAGTAAGTGTTCTAATTCTCCAATCCCCCCACTTAAGTTAAACAACGTCCTCGTTGTTTGTATCAAAGGTTAAAAACTGGAAAGTAAAAGAATTAGAACAGAAAAACTCCCCTGAGATTTGCTCGGTATGATCCTCCATTATTTGTATACGAGCAAAAATCAACTTTCTTGTGGATTAGAACGTTTAAGCTTCATACATGATGTATCCACAGAAATGCAGGAATCTATAATACCATTTAGACTTTAACACACCTGAGTTAAGAAGGTTCAAACTTGCATAATACATTAGAAGTTAGAAAAAAATAAAACTAAAAAATTAAAATGAAAATCATCAGGTCAGTCGATACGCCGTATCTTATGGAAGAAGATACGCCGTATCGAGCCTGGAATAAATACGAATCAGAATAAAAGATGCGTCGCATCCTTAACCAGGGATGCGCCGCATTAAATAAACTGACAGAAAGTTTTAAAGTCAAAAATAAAAATGCAGAAAATTAAATAAGATATGACCAATGCAGGCGATGCGTCGCATCTTAGGATTGAGATGAGATTGTTAACAGTCTGTTGTAAAAATGGGCTCGTTCCCCGGTTTACCTCTCGGGTTCTCTCGTTCACTCGTGCTGAACTTAATGCCAGTCTTCATCAAATATAAAAAAGAAACATAAACTGGAACATTAGATAAATACATGATAATATAATTCAATACAATCCCAAAAATGATAAATATAATGTATGAGGAATAATGTCTATAAAATCGAGCACATGAGATCATGGGTCTGTGGGGTCGTCTCCTGCAGGTGAGCGGGTCTCGGAGGTGTTGGCATCGTTGGTCCTGGGTCGGACTCTGCGAGGGAGACGAGAGTATCTGATCATGCCCCTGACGTGTGTGCCATCTGGGAGATGATGGCTCGTGCCCTGATGCTCTAGGAGCTGACTCACACTCTCCACTAGCCAACCTAAGTCCCTCCTGACTATAGTGAGGTCGGCTCTCATCCCGTCGACTACGCCTCTCAAAGCTCTAACCTCCCCCTCAACTAGCTCAACTCTCTGCCCCACTGTACGTGCAACTGGTGGCTGGGGTGCTGGTGCCTCCTCCTCCTGGGCTAGAGCAGCAGCCGGAGCTCCCTGGGGACCTCCCTGCTCAGCCTCTACCTCTGCTGGTCTCGCGGGGCCCAATGCCACCCAGTAACATCCCCCCATAACCATCTCACAAATCCCCAATCTGACCAAATAATCCTGCCCAATAACCGGTAGACCGGTCACCTCAACCTCTAACCCGGAAGGAATCTCATCACCGATCACACCAAAATGACGGGCCAGCCTAGATACAAAATGCCCTCCAGTCATCTGCCTCCTCCTATCTCTCCCTAGAGCTCCCCTATGGAGAAAATGTGCCAAAAAGTGAGGGATGTTCACCGCCAATCCCTCATCCATGCTCCTCAGAAGGAAGAGGTCAAGAGTGGTCACCTTCTCAGGTGACTGACCTCTCCCAGCAATGGTCAGTGCTATCATCCTATGGCATAATCTCCTCATAGGCTCCCTAATCAATGTGTAGGATGTGGTGGAAGCAGTAGAATCACCTCCGGAGGATATCCTCTCCTAGAAATCTCCCAGCAACATCCTGTCTGGCACTGCCCTCAAACTCTCAGCCCAGTACCTGGCAAACCCAGCAGATCCAAGCTCCTCAACAGTGTGTAACCCCATAGCCAAAATAAACTGCCTCATCGACATCTATCTATGCACACCACCCAACCTGAAAACAAGAGTATCAGCTGTATCAATCTCCAAATCCGTCTCCCTGTAATGAACTGTGCTAAAGAACTCCAGCATGAGCTCCCTAATCAGAGGTTCATCAATCCCGAACAACCTCTCCCATGCATGTGACCTAAACACAACCTCATCATCATCATCCCTCACAACCATCTCCAGCCTATCATGAAGACCACCAACTGCGTTCCCCCCGTCAATCAACCCAACATCCGCAAAATCCAAAACCGAGACTCTAAAGATTTTCCTAAAGAAAATCAATCTAAGTCTCTACACATAATCGGCCTCAGTATCTGCTGTCAGTCCCATGGTCTCGAAACGGAGCCACATGTGCCTGCGTTCAGCAACCGGTAGTTCCATCTGAAATAAATTTTAAATTTTAGAAAGCAGTTCTGAAGTGAGGTTGATACGGCGCATCTGATAAATTAGCGCGGCGTGTCTATGCTGCATAAAAGCGATGCGGAGAAAGCAATAGAATACGGCGTATGGGGGATACGTCGTATCTAAGTTAAGTAATACGGCGTATATGGAAGTATTTAAATTGGAAATAGGTTGTTACACCGCATCAAGTAACTTAGATACGCCGCATCGAGCAATATATCAGTATTAAATAGAGGGGGTCAGGCACGTTTTCCAAGAATCCGGACCCGTGACGTAAACTCCCACTTAACATCACAGTTCCATTTATCCCAATATCAATATCTAAACTTCCTGTTACATCATTTTCCCTCCAAAGTTCAAAAATAATCCCCCGAACCCTAATTTTCATTCGAATCAAAGTGGTTTTTAATTCAATAGTCTATCAAAAATTAACATAGGGGAATTCATCTAGTCCAAGTTCTAATCAAATCCCTTAAATCATTCAAGCCCTAATCGAATTATTGCATAAACCCTAATTTTTAAATTGAACAAAATTAAATAGAATAATTACCTTATATTACGATTAGGATTCGGTCTAGAGTTCGGATTAGAAGGTTTTGATTCGAGAAAAGCACTTTGGATTAAAGGGTTTAATTTGGTGTGCGTATTACTGTGTGTAAATTTGGGTAAGAAGTTGAAATCCGGCGCATCTCTTTCATATTTATAGGGTAAATACGATGCGCCGTATCGCATAATTGTATGCGCCGTATCTTATCTAAATTCGTTGACTGGTCAATGAGTGTTAATTAGTCATAGATACGGCGTTTAGAATACTAAGATCCGCCGTATTGTTGCGACAGTGAACTAAATTTAAATAAGGAACGTACCATGGCCTCCGCAACACATTTCCTTACACATCAAATTGGGGTAAAACGGTATACCATATGATATATATAAATTCAAGATAAGAGCAATATGCATATCCGTTTTATTAATGATTATAATCTCTATTGTTTAGTGGATAATGATTGACTCCAAGGTTAGGAGCAAATATCGTTTTAAGCTTACAAAATTGGGATTATATTCGGGAGAGGTTTCGTAGAGAACTCTCTATAAGGCTAGGTAAATTATTGTAGAGGATACCTGGAATTCTATTTCAAGAATTTTAAGATACTCAATGTTACCAGTACTGAATTCTCCTCCACTCTTGTCGTCTTATTACAGCCTTTCAATCATCCAAGGTTTGATTACCCCAGCTAGCGTCTCTTGGTTAGGTTCAGAATGTAATCTTCCATAGTGACGCTTAAGCCATCATTTATCCTGAAAGTAAACCAACTTGTGCACGAGAGTAGTGGAACGATCAAAGTGAATATCAAAAATCAACTATATTTATCAAATTAAATTCGTCATATTAACAAAAGCTAATGCGCCGTATTTTCGTTACGTTTCAAAATACAAGATTTTTGATTTAGAAGATGCGTCGTATCGATAAAGATCGATGCGTCGCTTTTGTTTAAAAATTCGAAAAACTGTTTTTAATTAAAATAGAAAATACGCCGTATCTGTTAAAACAGATGCGTTGTATGGCATTAGGGTTTAGAAAAATTTCCTATTAAAAACAGAATACGCCGTATCTTGGGAAAAGATGTGTCGTACTCGAATTTATTAAACGCGTTGTATTTTATAAAAATTAAACGCAATACGCCGTATCTGTGAAAACAGATGCGCCATATCGTTTGTATCAGCTCAGTACAACGATAGCAGAATGCAGAAAAAATAAAAAAGAGAAAAACAAAAATAAAAACAAACAAAAAGAAACAAAAATTAAAGAAAATAAAAACACACAAAACAGAAAATATGCAAATATACAATGAATGCAATTTATCTAATATATAACAGGGTTAGTGGTTAGAATCTAAAAATTAAAAAGAAAAACCTAATTAAAATACTAATCAAATTAACAGATAATAACAATTCACTCCCCGGCAACGGCACCAAAAACTTGATGCGCGCGTGTGTCGTTGTGGTTTAGCAGTATTAATGCCTACTCAAGTTTTAAATTTATATTTAGCCGACTTATCAATAACACACACACTTAACGAGCAGTGTACCCGGTCAGTATGAATATAATGGTAAGTAGAGTGTCGATCACTAAGAGTGGAACGTATTATCTAGTTATTCTAATCAGTATTTTAATATCCTAAGTTAGCTATACAACCTAATCTAACGCAAGGGGGTTCAGCCTGAGAGACTGGCACGGTTTGGTTATGATTAAATAGTAAACTAAACTAATGAGCACGAATCAGCGATTAGCACACACGTACACAGATAGATACTTGAGACAATAAGAAGACCTGTCCTGGTAATTAAGTAGCTTGTCACTTGTTTTATTGCTAGTTTTATATGAAGTGTATATAATTAACCCTTTCTCGTTGGCTCTAATCTTATCGGCGATTAAACCCTTAATGATCACTTATGTCTATCCCACTATCCTAGAATATTGAGCATTTGTGATGCCCACGTTTCGTATACGCTAGAATAGATAGGCGAGGAAGGGGCATGGCGACCCAAGCAATGCTCAGCTAGACACAGAGGTTATCAATGCACTAATAAAAGTCACCAAAGACATCAACATATAAACTTTAATTATTGGGAAAGCAATTTTAAGGGGTGTGCATGATTTTCCGTAGTCACATGACATCAGCCCATCAATCCTGGTGAATTAAAGTGTACTAATACAATAAAACAAAACTACTTAATGAATTGAATACATGCCGGACCTTCTTACAGCTCTTGTATCTTCGTTCAAGGTGTGTCTTGTGCTGCTAATACGTCTGAATTCGTCTCTGGTTTGGTACTCGTACGTATGGTATCTTGCACACAAAATTCGTCTGACTTTGGGGTATTTATAGTTTCTGTCTGAGGGTTAGATGCGGCGCATAGGATAAGTAGATGCGGCGCATTGACTTAACTTCGCGTGGGGTCCAAGATTAATATATTCAGGAATATTCGTACACCGCCTTAAGATGCGGCGTAACTCCATTTCTCTATGCGGCGCATGTCCTTTGCTGTCTTGGATTGTAACTTGTGAAATCTTGATAGTGATACGCCGTATGTAAGAAGTATGTTGCGGCGTATCTGGAGCAGAATGATCTTGATCTTGTACATTTCAGTAGACTCTTAACATCTTGCTTGTTTTGCTCCATAATTAGTCCAAAATCGCCAAGTTTCACATAATACTTGTTTTTACCTGAGAATTACAAAAGTAAACATTAACGTATCAATTCTCATATATAATATAATAAAACAAGTCAAATAAATATGACAAATGATGATAATAAAATGTACTTATTTGAGTTCATCAGTTTGTTCTACTGATGATGAGGTTTCTGTTGGAGGTGCATCTTCAGCAACTGCTGTTGTTGTAGTTACTGGTGTATCAGGTGCTTAAATATTGATGGGTTGTGCAGCGGAACTGGTGGATACATCTGAAGCATGACTAACAAGAGAATCATCAAATAGCGGATCAAACAAATCTTCCAAGTCCTTGCGGTTGAGAGAAAGTGGTGCAGCTGATTGATCAGGGAAGTTCAGACGGTTAGAATCGGTTCCTAAGCTGTTTTGCTCAAAAGCCATATCCGTGAGTTCATCAAAATGAGCGTGTATAGTCTCTTGAATTTCTCGGGTTCGACAGTTCCAGATACGAAATCCTTTAGAATTCTCACAGTATCCAACAAAGATTCCAATATCAGCTTTGGCTTTCAACTTTCCAAGGTCATCACGATCATTATTTGGGTAACAGAGGGCCCCAAATACATGAAAGTAATTTATGTTCGGTTTTCTTCTGTGAACAAGTTCATATGGGGTTTTGTTGTGCCTTTTGGTGATCATACAATGGTTTTGGGTGTAGCAAGCGGTTGAGACAGCTTCAGCCCAGAGATAATCAGGTAATTGAGCATTTATCAACATCGTCCTTGCGGCTTCCACTAACGTCCGGTTTCATCTTTCGACTACTCCATTTTGTTCTGGGCTGCGTGTAATAGATGTTTGGTGTTCAATCCCTACTTTCTCAAAATACTCACGAAGAGTGTGATTCTTAAATTATGTTCCATTATCTGTTCTACCTTTTCTAACGGTATTTCAGAGCTGAACCTGAATTTTGGTGAGAAAGGTGATGATCATCGAAGGAGCTTGATCTTTGGTGCGAAGAAAGTAGACCCAAGTCCATCGTGAGAAGTCATCGACGATTACCAATATGTAACGCTTCCCGTTGATTGTTTGAACTTGCATCGGGCCACACAAATCCATATGTAGAAGTTGGAGAACATGATCCGTATTGTGCTCGGTTTTAGGAGGAAAGTGAGCACGAGTACTCTTCCCTTGTTCACATGCTGGACAAAGGTGATCTTTGGCATACCGGAATCTTGGAAGACCGTCAACTAACTTATGACGTGCAAGATCGGTCATTGTTTTGAAATTCAAGTGAGACAAACGTTTATGCCATAGCCATGCTTTTGTAGAGTGTGCCTTGGAGAGTAAGCAAATCGGAGAAGAAACGGTCATGTCTGACACGGAAATGGTGTAGAGACTCGTTTCGCATTTTCCTGTCATAAGGTCATTTCCTTGTAGGTCTCGAACAAAGCAGGTTTTCTCCCTAAATGAAACTTCCAAGTCACCATCACAAAACTGTCCAACGGAGAAGAGGTTATGTCCAAGGCCTTCAACGTAGTATACATGGCTTATTTCGATGTTTCCATTGACATAGTCCCCATAGCCCATGATTGCGTCAAAGTGGTCATTCCCGAATCTGACAGTTCCTATGAACTTTGCGACAAAGTTTACTAGAAGTTTTAGGTTGCCTATCATGTGTCGGGAACACCCGCTATCAATAATCCATAGTACAATTTGAATCACCTGCATCACAAGAAGACAATGCAGATGGAGAGACGATAACGGAGGAACCCGTTGGGTTAGTAGCACAATTTTTAAGCATCTTTGGTAACCAAGTAAAACTAGGTTTATGATGTAGCCAACGTTTCCAAGTCCAACTAGATTCTGCTTTCTTCTTAGTAAATGCACTAGGTGTTCGGATTGTTCTAGTAGCAACTATGGTCTTGTCTACGGTAGTCTTAGAAACTACATTTGGCAGTTTTTCTAAAATTGACTTAGCAGCGGTAGTGAGCCTAGAGGAAACGCCATTTGTACGTTTCTGATTACGAGACAAAAGGGTCTTTGCAACACAATTTTTATGATTACCAGACAAAATACTCGTACGACAAAACGCACAATAAGCATCAACAATAACATCATTCAGAACATTCATAGTCTTAGCATTCGTTACATCACAATTAGAATTACACATTTTAAAGTTTGATTCTACTTTAGACATAACATGCTTTTTATTCAGATTCCGAGTGTGATCTTCTACTTCTTGAACTTTAGGTGAGCTGCTCTTATGTTTCCAGATACTAGTCTTCTTTTTGCTCTTTTTGGTCTTGGATCTGCTAACATTAAAAGAGGTGCCTAGTCCTGTAGAAGTCGAAGCATGCACATTAGTGGTATGTGAAGATGCTTTCTTAGGTATCTCATCTACTTTATACATGTCTGGTTCTATCACATTCTTATTTACAAATTTCCCTTTTTCAAGTACTTGGATTTTCTCTTTCAACTCAATGATGATGTGTTTTTGTTGTTGAATTTTTGAATCCAATTCTCGGTTTAATCGAACAGTGTCATTTCTGTTTTGGCAAACTTCATCAATGTCCTTTTCATATTCAAAAATTTGATATTTTAAAACAGCATTTTCTTTTTCAATATTCTGAATTTTTGAAACATGACTGTTTTGAAAGGACAATGATTCTTTTTGGTTTTGTAATTTTAACTCAAAGTCAAGACTCTGAGTCTGACACCATTGCAATTTTTTGTCTAGTTGAAAATTTTCTTTTGAAAATTTGTTTTCCACATCATCATTGACTTGTCGAAGTCTCTCATTTTCTTTTTTCAAATTATCAATTTCAAGACTTAAACATCTCAATATCAACAGAATGATCATCAACAAGCATTTCATTACATGACACATAAATGGAATTCATAATCACACATATCACATCAGAACAAAGAACATTCTCCAAGAGTCGATCTGCGTCTTTTTGCAAAGCTTTGTTTTTACATTTTTGTTTTGAGATCGTGTTTTCTGTTGCTTCGAAAATGTTTATCATGGATGAATACTCTGATTGAAGTTCATGTTCCCAATGTGTAGCACAAAGTCACAGGTGTTGAACGTATGGCAAAAATTGCTTTTAAAAAACTTCTCTCTTTTCTTTTTCCTAAGGAGAAAGAAAAGTAGGAACTTTTATCTCTGAAATTCGTTCAATTGTTTGTTCCAAAAATTGTATGTCTTCTATAAATGTATTAAAATATCTAAGGACACGATATTGTTATTGTAGCACCCCCATCAGAGAACGGGTCAAATGTGACAATTATGGCGTCAAACAGAACATACGCAAACGGAAGACTTTAATAATACAATGTTTACAAAGGTATTCTAAGGAAAAGATAATGTACTAAATCTGAACATTACAACTTCCATACTAAAATACAAACTAAGTCCAAAAGAAAAACTCTAAATGCATCTCTAATCCATGGGAAGCTATCAAGGTGTTCCACTAAGAGCTCCTAAGCACTCATCACTCGATTCCCAGCCTCCCTCTTAGAACCTGCCGCAAAAAAAATGCGGCTAAGCTTAAAAAGCCCAGTGAACAGATATATACAAATGGATAACCAAAGCAAAAGAATAACTGAATTAAAATCATAAGGATCTGCTAGATAAAAATGATATAAGTCACAATAAGTAGTAAAATGAATGGTTAAGTGAAACGGAACCACGAAAACCTGCTGAACAAGATATCAATGAAATATGGGATATATGATAATGGAAATCAAGGCATAACAAGGAATATGAAACAGATAACAATCATAACAAGGAAATGCCCAAGTAACAAACATATATCATATCATAGCAAATTATACATAGGAGCTACAAACTCCAATAGTACTAGTGTGAAATGGGGCGTATAGCACACACACAATCCATTCACTAAATAACTGAACTAAACAAAGTACCTAGGATGCATCCATATGCTCCCTGCAAAACAGATATACATATACAAGTTCGAGACTGTGCATACGTACGTTAATATAATAATAATAAATTTGTCGGCCATGGTTGCTATATAGCATAAGTGGGAACGTTGTGGACTAAAACCCACCTCCACAGATAGTGTCAATACCATTGGTGCATCAATGGCAAGGCCATGGACTCCCCATGACTGGCTACAAATATGGGCAACATAATAGGCAAAGAACATACAATATAATGATGAGGGACAATTATAAATTGTCCAACTAAGATAATAGCTATATGAAATGAATATGTACCTTAACGCGAATGAAAGGAAATGAAATGAAATGAACACAGGAACAGAAATCACTCCTTCTTCAGAAAATCTACATGAATTATTGATCAATTATTACTTAGGAGTCCGTTTTAAAGGTCATTAATTGTCATAACTGATTCTTAAATACTTATAGTTATTCATTATTTGTGACTAGGGTTTCATTACTGAAGTTAGGTTAACATATATTTAAGAGTATCTGTATTAACGTTACAAATGTAATTTAGGTCAAAACACCTTAAATGGGGTTAGGTTACACTAAATCCTTAACTTATAACATAGTTCAGATTTTATCTTATTCTGGACCCGATATTTATGAATTTTATACCATATTTAAGTGTTTACTTAGGAGCTCAAATATTTATCATGAATACTAGTACATGTTGGGTACTTACAGTAATTTTCCCAGATTTTATTTAAAAGTGATAGTACCATTTCAAAAATCTTTTTCCCAAACCTACCCAGAAAGTGCACTACAGGTATACCCCAAAAGTTTGCATTTTCTTAACCCATTAGAACCCTTCAGAAAAATCTAAAAAAATTCTAGTAAGTCCTATACATCCTAAATATTCTCTCTGTTAAATAAAAACTCCTAACTCCTCACTGTTTGGAAACTAAAATTCAAAAACACCAGCTGAATTTCCAGACTCCTAAACTCATGATTGATATCTAATGTTATAAAAATCAAAAAGTCACCTACCCCACCTCCAAAAATTATGAAATTTTATATCCAAATAGAACACAACCAGAAATTAGTTTTAGACTCAAAAATCTTGCAAAAACACGTTGGCATCATCAAATTAGACCCTCTTAAACCCGACCCAAATTCCGGACAGCATGCAGTTGAGACAGAAAACAATTCCCTAACCCTTATTCCTTTTAAATGATTTTAGCAACATGTTATCACCACGTTTAGACCCTTAATTCGACACATGAACATACACAAAAACACCACAAGATTTACATGTCACAAGCCAAAACAACTATACATAAAATCATTACCAAAATGAGGCCCCTCGTTAAACATCTATTACGCCTAGGGTTTCTAGTCTTAGATAATAATGTGTCATTAATGTTCATTAACGTTCATATTAGGGCTTCAAAAACGTAGGTCAAGGGCGGGACAAAACGACACCAAAACATCCTATATCATGACACCCAAAAGCCTCATAGTCCGACATTAAGTTATATACGAATTTTGTATTTTATGTTTTACGTGACATATAATTTCCTTTTCGTAGCATGTTATTAATGAGATATAAAGACTTGAGTTCATATTTATACGTACGAATATCATCATGGTGGAATCAAGAAAATCATCAAGACGAATATAGGGTTTACCTTATGTCGGATTTGTACGATCAGGACACGAACAAAAGGAGTACAATGATAAGACTAAGCAACGGATTGAATACCCTTCGAACCAAGTGTTACCACGATCAACCTTCCTTCAAAACCTAATCGTACCTCTTATTTTTGGAGAATAATGAATCGGTTGTTATCTTGTGTTGTTAGTTTTCTAAAATTTCGTATCAAGTGGGAGAAGGGGATGATGCATACGGTTAAAAGAAAAAAAATGAGTTAGGGGTTCATCATATATGGAATGTCGTTTAATTTGGAGTGATTGGGAGGGAATTAAGGGCTGAAATCGTGGGTGATTTAGAGGGAGGTTAGGGCCGAAATTAGGGAGTGATCGAGTGATATAATTGTCAAATATACTTACCATAATTCGAAGCAAAATGTGTACAACAATAAAATAACATTCGGTCATGTTACAACTAATATAACGTGTGATCATAACTAGGGAAGTTTATTTGAGTAATCAATTATTTAATTAGGTAGAACTTAGTTTAGTAATTATACTTTTAAATTTAATACATAACATATAGTTTAGGGTTTAATTAAATCATATAAAGGTCTTGGGTAAAATTCAAAATTAGACGTAAATTTGGTATCCGAATTTTAGGGTTTTACAACTCTTCTCCTCTAAAAAGAAAATTTCGTCCTCGAAATTGAAGTAGAAAGCTCAAACAGGAATGTACCAAATCATGAAAAGTGAAGGAAACGATTAACTCACTCAGATTGATTCTAATAAAAGATTTAATGTACGAAAAAGGTTTTCTCATGACTTGATCCAGACAGACTAGGATAGCCTCAGCTCTCCGGCAATACAAATCATAACAAATCTGATCCAATGAGCAGAAACATATATATAACGGATGATAGCTGTAGCATCTCAAAAGAGATACATGAACTGAAACATGATATGAACATGAGACAGATACGAAGGAAATGCTAACGGTAGGAATTTTCACCATATCTATCAAGGTTCCGAACGAATCAAGGAAGTATACAAATGATCAAATGAAGCTTATATCAATTTGTCAAACGTACCAAATACCTAACGAAAACGGCAGAATATACGTAGTGATAAGGATGAACCTAAGGACTAACGAATCGCTGAATAACTCTCCATCATACGCCAGAATGTTTAACACTTCTGTACGGAGACACCCCAAGAATACACAATCTCCGGTCTGAAATTTCAAAGTTCTTCTCCCACAACGGTAATTGTTCTATTCGCCACTAAAATCAACTCCGGGCTTTTAATAAACAATCTTCCGACCTTATTCCACTAAAAGGTGCTCTACACTTCCGTTCATACATAAGTCTGAAAGGATTCACTTGCCATCTGCTTGATATCTTGAGTCTGATTCCTCAAGCCTTCTGCAGGTCTTCCCAGAATTATGAAGTAAGACGCGGATCTCAGACACGATCACTGCAGGTGTGCTAACTAACCAAATAATCTCTAGCTTAAAGGTTTCTGCCAACTTGCTTAATGTCTTACAAACGACCACCACTGTAGCTAACTCCAAGTTATGCGTTGAATAATTCGCCTCATACGGTTCTAGTTGTCTTGATGCATAAGCAATAACCTTCTCGTACTGTATAAAGGCATAACCAAGTCTCTTCTTGAAACGTCCAAAAATTGGTACTCACCTGTAAGTATGGAAGTAGGAGCTAATTTCTGTTTTAGCTTTTCCAAACTCAGTTCCCATTCCAAGTAAACTTTTCTCCTCTTCTCGTAAGCTTCATCAACGGTAACGCCAGTCATGAACATCTTCCACAATTCTTCTGCAAGACTAAGAAGGTTCTAAATTTTGTAATATGTCGTCGGTCTTGGCCATTTGGTGATAGTTTCCATCTTCGCAGGATCCTAATAATACCATCAACTAAGAATGCCACTTGCCCCAACCAATATCACATTTCCAGAATATATAAAGTTTCTTCTGACGCAAAGTTTCCAACATATTACGAAAATGATCCTCATGTTTCTCCATCCTCTCTCAATGTACTAAAATGTCATACTATGACAAATTTGTCCAAGTACTCACGAAAGGTACGATTCACCAAGTCCATAAAACAGTCATAGTATTAGCCAATACAATTGGCGTCACTAAACTCATAGTGACCATAACGGCTATGAAAGGTAGTCCTAAGAACATCTTGCTCTTCATACATAACTGATGATATCCAGAACTTAAATCAGTCTTAAAAAAGACTTCTCATGCTAAAGTTGATCGGATAAGTTGTCGATTCGAGGTAATGAATAACGGTTTCTAACTGTAATACGGTCATACTTCTAGTAATCAATATACCACCTCATGCTACCATCCTTCTTCATCGCGAATACAACTGGAGCACCCCACGGGGATACGCTCAGACGTATAAAACCACTTCCTAGTTCTTGTTGCTGCCCCTTCAGTTCTCTCAATTCAACTGGTGCTATTCGATACGGAGTTTCAGAATCAGGCAAAACGTCGCACTATTCAGATAGAATTCTAACTCATTCCACTTACTGTTCTCAGGCAATTCTCAAAGACATCCTATGATCCCAATAAGTTCAGGTTATATGATGTAACTATTATCAAGTTGGTCAGGCGTCATAATACTTGCATCATATAAACATGCCTTTATTGATATCATATTCTACCTCGAGTCATGACTAAACAATCTCTTAGTACCAGGTCAAATCAACTTCACACTCCGGTGGAAAATCTTGGTGGTTCGTTCCGGGATTACATCGGGAAAACTCAGATTGCAAAATGACTCTCAAGGTGAGATTCATCCCACGATGTACAAAAATAGGTGCTAGGAAACCTTCACAACCACAAAAATAACGTACGAGTTTCCAGGGTAGTAACGATAACAATGGGTTAACCAGTAGGGAATCATGGTAAAAGAATTTAGGATGTTTGAATCGTCAAAGGTGTACAGCATGACAGCAGTTAGCATCTTGATGCTCAGTCAACTAATCCATACCAGAATAACATCAAAATCAACATTCCAGAGAAAGACAGATTAGCAGAGTGAATCTTATCATTCAGAAGTGAGGGAAACATTCTCATACTCGTGGTTAATGACCACAAGATTCCTCATATGAATAGGAATGGGTAAGATGAATCTAATAGTGTAGGAAGACTTAAACACGCTTAACAAAAGCAAGAGAAGTTACAGAATGTGACAAACACATCATGGTAATAAGAATCTTCAGAATGATTGAAGAGGCATCTAAATGGTTAACAAATGAATTAGAGGTTAAGGTCGGAATCAGAAAATAAGGCTTATATAGTGTCGAGAATTACCACAAAATTCTCAACGCATTCTAAACTTACTTGGTCACTAATCCTAGGTTGTGCAAAATAATAAGTTTCTAATCTCCGAAAATAGTGATCTTAAAAGGGGTTTACTAAATGTAAGGCAAGAATCAGAGTGATGCGGAAGCAACATATCTAACAAATGTCTTATCACATAGTCTACCCAATCCTCACCGGTCATATCTTAAGTTCTTCCAGAGTGGAGATCCTAAGGCAATTTCTCAAAGGTTGTTTCATAAGCTCCTATAGTGCAAACCTAAGGGCCTAATATTCACAGGTCATGATTTTGTGTACTACAATTCGAAGCCTTTACTCTGATATCATAATTGTAACACCCCCATCCAAGAACGGGTCAAATGTCACATTTATGGCGTCAAACAGAACATACGCAAACGGAAGACTTTAATAATACAATGTTTACAAAGGTATTCTAAGGAAAAGATAAAGTACTAAATCTGAACATTACAACTTCCATACTAAAATACAAACTAAGTCCAAAAGAAAAACTCTAAATGCATCTCTAATCCATGGGAAGCTATCAAGGTGTTCCACTAAGAGCTCCTAAGCACTCATCACTAGAATCCCAGCGTCCCACTTAGAACCTGCCGCAAGAAAAGAAAATGCGGCTGAGCTTAAAAAGCCTAGTGAACAGATATATACAAATGGATAACCAAAGCAAAAGAATAACTGAATTGAAATCATAAGGATCTGTTGGATAAAAAAGATATAAGTCACAATAAGTAGTAAAATGAACGGATAAGTGAAACAGAACCACGAAAACCTGCTAAACAAGATGTCAATGAAATATGGGATATATGATAATAGAAATCAAGGCATAACAAGGAATATGAAACAGATAACAATCATAACAAAGAAATGTCCAAGTAACAAACATATATCATATCATAGCAAATTGTACATAGGAGCTGCAGACTCTAATAGTACTAGTGTGAAATGGGGTGTATGGCACACACACAATCCATTCACTAAATAACAGAACTAAACAAAGTACCTAGGATGCATCCATACGCTCCCTGCTAAACAGATTTACATATACAAGTTCGAGATTGTGCATACGTACGTTAATATAATAATAATAAATATGGCGGCCATTGTTTCTATATAGCATAAGTGGGAACGTTGTGGACTAAAACCCACCTCCACAGATAGTGTCAATACCATTGGTGCATCAATGGCAAGGCCATGGACTCCCCATGACTGGCTACAAATATGGGCAACATGATAGGCAAAGAACATACAATTTAATGTTGAGGGACAATTATAAATTGTGCAACTAAGATAATAGCTATATGAAATGAACATAGCATGAAACGAATAATCAAACAAATAACTAAACAAATGAGGATCAAAGCATAACAAATATCAGGAAACAATGAGTCATTAGAAATCCTTAAGGATATAGTAGAACAAGATAATGTAATTATGAAAATCATTTAAATGTTGTTTTCATGAAAGCATTCTTTTAACAGTCGTTTTCATAAGAGTCATTAAACCTTCATATAAAAAGTGGTGTCACCTCGGTTTCATAGAAATCATTTTAAAAATAGTATTTCTCAAAACCATCATTAAGATATATATTCCAAAAAGGTTTTTCATACAAGTCATAATATTTAATGGATTATAAAATATCAAAGGATTCGGATACTGAAGTCATAGAAGATAACGAACGAATCATATCACACAAAACAACCAAACGAATATCAAATGGATCATAATCATAATATTAAACATCAAGGAATCATGTCGTGAGGTACCCTTACTGAGAAAGGGTGGAATATCTATACCTTAACGCGAATGAAAGGAAACGAAATGAAATGAACACAGGAACAAAAATCACCCCTTCTTTAGAGAATCTACATGAATTATGGATCAATTATTACTTAGGAGTCCGTTTTAAAGGTCATTAATTGTCATAACTGATTCTTAAATACTTATAGTTATTCATTAGGGTAAACGCCATAGAATAACAACTTACTTTCTCTAATTTGCCGAGTTGAAACACATACTTTTTTTTGTACCATACTTACCAACGTACTTTTAAATTTTGTTCCGACTTCACCAATATAACCATTTTATATTAAAGTAATCACTGAAATGACTATAATACCCCTGTCTTCTTCAACAAGCATATTGGTGAGGTCGGAACAAAATTTAAAAGTACGTTGGTAAGTAAAGTAATAAAAAAAGTATATTGGTGAAGTCGGAACAAAATTTAAAAGTACGTTGGTAAGTATGGTACAAAAAAAAGTATGTGTTTCAACTCGGCAAATTAGAGAAAGTAAGTTGTTATTCTATGGCGTTTACATACTTATACCTATTCATTATTTGTGACTAGGGTTTCATTACTGAAGTTAGGTTAACATATGTTTAAGAGTATCCGTATTAACGTTACAAATGTAATTTTAGGGTTTTACAACTCTTCCCCTCTAAAAAGAAAATTTCGTCCTCAAAATTGAAGTAGAAAGCACAAATAGGAATGTACCAAATCATGAAAAGCGAAGGAAACGATTAACTCACTCAGATTGATTCTTATAAAAGATTTAATGTACGAAAAAGGTTTTCTCATGACTTGATCCAGACAAACTAGGATAGCCTTAGCTCTCCGGCAAGACAAATCATAACAAATCTGATCCAATGGGCAGAAACATATATATAACGGATGATAGCTGTAGCATCTCAAAAGAGATACATGAACTGAAACATGATATGAACCTGAGATAGATACGAAGGAAATGCTAATGGTAGGAATTTTCACCATATCTATTAAGGTTCCGAACGAATCAAGGAAGTATACAAATGATCAAATGAAGCTTATATCGATTTGTCAAACGTGCCAAATACCTAACGAAAACGGCAGAATATACGTAGTGATAAGGATGAACCTAAGGACTAACGATTCGCTAAATAACTCTCCATCATATGCCAGAATGTTTAACACTTCTGTACGGAGACACCCCAAGAATACACAATCTCCAGTCTTGAATTTCAAAGTTCTTCTCCCACAACGGTAATTGTTCTATTAGCCACTAAAATCAACTCCGGGCTTTTAATAAATAATCTTCCGACCTTATTCCACTCAAAGGTGATCTACACTTCCGTTCATACATAAGTCTGAAAGGATTCACTTGCCATTAGCTTGCCATCTTGAGTCTGATTCCTCAAGCCTTCTGTAGGTCTTCCCAGAATTATGAAGTAAGACGCGGATCTCAGACACGATCACTGCAGGTGTGCTAACTAACCAAATAATCTCTAGCTTAAAGGTTTCTACCAACTTGCTAAATATCTTTCCATCATAAGGTCTGCTCCAAATCTTAATTCATCATAGTACAACTAAGATGAATAAAAAAGTAAAAATTGTGTGCCTCAGTTAAATAGTTTCCTCAAGTCTTCAACACAGATCATAATCCGCCACACAAAAATTACCTCCAAATCTTACAAACGACCACCACTGCTGCCAACTCCAAGTTATGCGTTGAATAATTCGCCTCATACGATTCTAGTTTTCTAGATGCATAAGCAATAACCTTCTCGTACTGTATAAAGGCAAAACCAAGTCTCTTCTTGAAACGTCCAAAATTTGGTACTCACCTGTAAGTATGGAAGTAGGAGCTAATTTCAGTTTTAGCTTTTCCAAACTCAGTTCCCATTCCATGTAAACTTTTCTCCTCTTCTCGTAAGCTTCATCAACGGTAACGCCAGTCATGAACATCTTCCACAATTCTTCTGCAAGACTAAGAAGGTTCTAAACTTTGTAATTGTCGTCGGTCTTGGCCATTTGGTGATAGTTTCCATCTTCGCAGGATCCTAATAATACCATCAACTAAGAATGCCACTTGCCCCAACCAATATCACATTTCCAGAATATATAAAGTTTCTTCTGACGCAAAGTTTCCAACATATTACGAAAATGATCCTCATGTTTCTCCTTCGTCTCTCAAAGTACTAAAATGTCATGCTATGACAAATTTGTCCAAGTACTCACGAAAGGCACGATTCACCAAGTCCATAAAACAGTCGTAGTATTAGCCAATACAATTGGCGTCACTAAACTCATAGTGACAATAACAAGTATGAAAGGTAGTCCTAAGAACATCTTGCACTTCACACGTAACCGATGATATCCAGAACTTAAATCTGTCTTAAAGAAGACATCTCATCCAAAAGTTGATCGAATAAGTTGTCGATTCGAGGTAATGAATAACGGTTTCTAACTGTAATATGGTCTTACTTCCAGTAATCAATATACCACCTCATGCTACCATCCTTCTTCATCGCGAATTCAACTGGAGCACCCCACGGGGATACGCTCAGACGAATAAAACCACTTCCTAGTTCTTGTTGCTGCCCCTTCAGTTCTCTCAATTCAACTGGTGCTATTCGATACGGAGTTTCAGAATCAGGTAAAACGTCGCACTATTCAAATAGAATTCTAACTCATTTCACTTACTATTCTCAGGCACTTCTCAAAGACATCCTATGATCCCAATAAATTCAGGTTATATGATGTAACTATTATTACGTTGGCCAGGCGTCATAATACTTGCATCATAAAAACATGCCTTTATTGATATCATATTCTACCTCGAGTCACGACTAAAAAATCTCTTAGCACCAGGTCAAATCAACTTCACACTCCAATGGAAAATCTTGGTGGTTCGTTCAGGGATTACATCGGGAAAACTCAGATTGAAAAATGACTCTCAAGGTGAGATCCATCCCACGGTGTACAAAAATAGGTGCTAGGAAACCTTCACAACCACGAAAATAACGTACGAGTTTCCAGGGTAGTAACGATAACAACGGGTTAACCATTCGGGAATCATGGTAAAAGAATTTAGGATGTTCGAATCGTCAAAGGTGTACAACATGACATCAGTTAACATCTTGATGCTCAGTCAACTAATCTATACCAGAATAACATCAAAATCAACATTCCAGAGAAAGACAGATTAGCAGAGTGAATCTTATCATTCAGAAGTGAGGGAAACATTCCCATACTCGTGGTTAATGACCACAAGATTCCTCATATGAATAGGAATGGGTAAGATGAATCAAATAGTGTAGGGAGACTTAAATACGCTTAACAAAAGCAAGAGAAGTCACAAAATGTGTCAAACACATCATCGTCATAAGAATCTTCAGAATGATCGAAGAGGCATCTAAATGGTTCACAAACGAATCAGAGGTTAAGGTCGGAATCGAAAAATAAGGCTTATATAGTGTCGGGCATTACCACAAAATTCTCAACGCATTCTAAACTTACTTGGTCACTAATCCTAGGTTATGCAAAATAATAAGTTTCTAATCTCCGGAAAGAGTGATCTGAAAAGGGCTTTACTGAATGTAAGGCACGAATCAGAGTGATGCGGAAGCAATATATCTAACAAATGTCTTATCACATAGTCTACCCAATCCTCACCGGTCATATCTTAAGTTCTTCCAGAGTGGAGATCCTAAGGCAATTTCTCAAAGGTTGTTTCATAAGCTCCTATAGTGCAAAACTAAGGGACTAATATTCACAGGTCATGATTTTATGCACTACAAGTCGAAGCCTTTGCTCTGATACCATAATTGTAAGACCCCCATCCGAGAACGGGTCAAATGTCACATTTATGACATCAAACAGAACATACGCAAACGGAATACTTTAATAATACAAAGTTTACAAAGGTATTCTAAGGAAAAGATAAAGTACTAAATCTGAACATTACAACTTCCATAATAAAATACAATCTAAGTGCAAAAGAAAAACACTAAATGCATCTCTAATCCATGGGAATCTATCAAGGTGTTCCACTAAGAGCTCCTAAGCACTTATCACTCAAATCCCAGCCTCCCTCTTAGAACCTGTCGCAGGAAAAGAAAATGCGGCTGAGCTTAAAAAGCCCAGTGAACAGATATATACAAATGGATAACGAAAGCAAAAGAATAACTGAATTGAAATCATAAGGATCTGTTGGATAAAAATGATATAAGTCACAATAAGTAGTAAAATGAACGGATAAGTGAAACGGAACCACAAAAACCTGCTGAACAAGATATCAGTGAAATATGGGATATATGATAATGGAAATCAAGGCATAACAAGGAATATGAAACGGATAACAATCATAACAAGGAAATGCCCAAGTAACAAACATATATCATATTATAGCAAATTGTACATAGGAGCTGCAGACTCCAATAGTGCTAGTGTGAAATGGGGTGTATGGCACACACACAATCCATTCACTAAATAACTGAACTAAATAAAGTACCGAGAATGCATCCATACGCTCCCTGCAAAATAGATTTACATATACAAGTTTGAGACTGTACATACGTACGTTAATATAATAATAATAAATATGGCGGCCATGGTTGCTATATAGCATAAGTGGGAACGCTGTGGACTAAAACCTACCTTCACAGATAGTGTCAATACCATTGGTGCATCAATGGCAAGGCCATGGACTCCCCATGACTGGCAACAAATATGGGCAACATAATAGGCAAAGAACATACAATATAATGATGAGGGACAATTAGAAATTGTCCAACTAAGATAATAGCTATATGAAATGAATATAGAATGAAACGAATAATCAAACAAAAAACTAAACAAATGAGCATCAAAGCATAACAAATATCAGTAAACAATGAGTCATTAGAAATCCTTAAGGATATAGTAGAACCAGATTATGTAATTATGAAAATCATTTAAATGTTGTTTTCATGAAATCATTCTTTTAACAGTCTTTTTCATAAGAGTCATTAAACATTCATATAAAAAGTGGTGTCGTCTCGGTTTCATAGAAATCATTTTAAAAATAGTATTTCTCAAAATCATCAATAAGTTTTATTTTGCCAGGGTGTGTTATCCCTTTTACCCAAAAAAAATCATCAATAAGATATATATATTCCAAAAAGGTTTTTCATACAAGTCATAATATCTAATGGATTACAAAATATCAAAGGATTCGGATACTGAAGTCATAGAAGATAATGAACGAATCATATCACACAAAACAACCAAACGAATATCAAATGGATCATAATCATAATATTAAACATCAAGGAATCATGTCATGAGGTACCCTTACTAAGAAAGGGTGGAATATCTGTACCTTAACGCGAATGAAAGGAAACGAAATGAAAAGAACACAGGAACGGAAATCACTCCTTCTTCAGAGAATCTACATGAATTATGGATCAATTATTACTTAGGAGTCCGTTTTAAAGGTCATTAATTGTCATAACTGATTCTTAAATACTTCTAGTTATTCATTATTTATGGCTAGGGTTTCATTACTGAAGTTAGGTTAACATATGTTTAAGAGTATCCATATTAACATTACAAATGTAATTTAGGTCAAAACACCTTAAATGGGGTTAGGTTACACTAAATCCTTAACTTATAACATAGTTCACATTTTATCTTATTCTGGTCGCGATATTTATGAATTTTATACCATACTTAAGTGTTTTTTGAGGAGCTCAAATATTTATCATGAATACTAATACATGTTGGGCACTTACAGTAATTTTCCCAGATTTTATTTCAAAGTGATAGTATCATTTCAAAAATCATTTTCCCAAACCTGCCCAGAAAGTGCACTGCAGGTATACCCCAAAAGTTTGCATTTTCTTAACCCATTAGAACCCTTCAGAAAAATCTAAAAAAATTCTAGTAAGTCCTATACATCCAATATATTCTCTTTGTCAAATGAGACCTCCTAATTCTTCACTGTTTGGAAACTAAAATTAAAAAACACTGGCTAAATTTCCAGACTCCTAAACCCAGGATTGACATCTAATGTTCTAAAAATCTAAAAGTCACCTACCCGACCTCCAAAAATTATGAAATTTTATATCGAGATAGCACACAACCTGAACTTCGTTTTAGACTCAAAAATCTTGCAAAAACACGTTGGAATCATCAAATTAGACCCTCTTAAACCCGACCCAAATTCTGGACATCATGCAGTTGAGACAGAAAATAATTCCCTAACCCTTATTCCTTTTAAATGATTTTAAAAACATGATATCACCACGTTTAGACCCTTAATTCGACACATGAACATACACAAAAACACCACAAGATTTACGAGTCACAAGCCAAAACAACTATACATAAAATCATTACCAAAATCAGGCCCCTCGTTAAACATCTATTATGCCTAGGGTTTCTAGTCTTAGATAATAATGTGTCATTAATGTTCATTAATGTTCGTATTAGGGCTTCAAAAACATAGGTCTAGGGCGGGACAAAACGACACCAAAACAGCCTATATCACGACACCCAAAAGCCTCATAGTCCGACATTAAGTTATATACGAATTTTGTATTTTATGTTTTACATGACATATAATTTCCTTTTCGTAGCGTGTTATTAATGAGATATAAAGACTTGAGTTCATATTTATACGTACGAATATCATCATGGAGGAATCAAGAAAATCATCAAGACGAATATAGGGTTTACCTTATGTTGGATTTGTACGATCAGGACACGAACAAGAGGAGTACAATGATAAGACTAAGCAACGGATTGAATACCCTTCGAACCAAGAGTTACCACGATCAACCTTCCTTTAAAACCTAATCGTACCTCTGATTTTTTGGAGAATAATGAATCGGTTGTTATCTTGTGTTGTTAGTTTTCTAAAATTTCGTATCAAGTAGGAGAAGGGGATGATGCATACGGTTAAAAGGAAAAAAAAATGAGTTAGGGGTTTATCATATATGGAATGTCGTATAATTTGGAGTGATTGGGAGGGAATTAAGGGCTGAAATCGTGGGTGATTTAGAGGGATGTTAGGGCCGAAATTAAGGAGTGATCGAGTGATATAATTGTCAAATATACTTACCATAATTCGAAGCAAAATGTGCACAACAATAAAATAACATTCGGTCCTTTTACAACTAAGATAACGTGTGATAAATGGTCATAACTAGGGAAGTTTATTTGAGTAATCAATTATTTAATTAGGTAGAACTTAGGTTAGTAATTATACTTTTAAATTTAATACATAACATATAGTTTAGGGTTTAATTAAATCATAACAAGGTCTTGGGTAAAATTGGAAATTAGACGTAAATTTGGTATCCGAATTTTAGGGTTTTACAGTTTTGGCAATGGTGCAATTACACCTGGATTTGTTAAGGGGCCATTGACTTGTGCGAAAGTGTTCACAGGAGAAACCTTAGAAGTTTCATTCATTTCCATTAAAGACCATATTTGTTCTGATTTATCTTGTTGTGGTACGAAGGTGTTGCTAATATGAGGTACTCTTGAGTAGTCATATGGTTTATTATAATGTACTTTACTCATTTTAGATCGACTCTCTTCGTGCTGTTCCATTTCCTTTTCACGATTATAAACAACAACACGCATGAATGAATCATCAAACAAATGTTCTGTACTGTATAACTTTGGATTTTCCTTGAGTTCTTTATGCAGAAACCTTGGTTTGTCATCCCCAATAGCAAAGCCATATCCTTGGGGATTTTGCTTGAGAGAAAATTTCTGAATGGTGGTTATTGACTCACCAGTTTTATACACCACGTTTTGAAATTCTTTAAGTTTGCATTCCAACGCAACGATTTCCTCAAGATATGAATCAACTCATTTTCTTGATATTTGTTTGTGTTCAAAAAAATTATCTTGACTAGTTGACAACTCTATTTTTGTTTTGGAAAGCTCAGAGTGTAGAATGTCAACTTGTTTTTGAAAATCTAATCTCTCTTGTTCCTTTTTTGAAATTAATTCATTTTCGGAAATGGTTAATTCACATACCTGATGTTCTAACTCTTGTGTTTTAACATAAGATTGTTGGAATGCAACCTCAAAACTTTTCTTCCGTTTGTCTTTAGTTTCATAGTTTGAAAGTTGAAGTTTGTAGCACTCAAGATCCTTAATCAGCAATGCAACTTTTGCTTTTAGATTTCTATTTATTTCATTGCACTTATCAATTTAGGATTTCTATGCATCTAACTGTGTTTGGGTGGTCAAGAGCAAGGTCATCAGCTCTGGATTTGGACCAAGCAAAAGATCATCTTGTTCAAGTTGATCATTATTATCATCATCAAATGTAACAACGGGGTTAATTTGATCATCATCAAATGTAACTACGGTGTTTATTTGGTCATCGACTTGAGGAGATAAGAATGAGTCTTCTTGACCAACATGGTTTTCAATTGATACAGATGCAGAGGGTGATACAATTTCATAAATCAGACATTTAGAGTCAGGTACCTGAGACAAGCCATCGGTATCATAAACCGGGCATGTTTCACCCATGTGCATCTCTTGCATATTAGCCATCAACATCACAGCTGCATTGGCTTCTAGATCTTCCATGTCATCATCTGAGTAAGCATTAGCCATGAAGTTGTGCTCCTTCTCTGTAAGAGTGCCTCCAGCTTCATCTTTGAGAGCAAGAAGGAGAGCTTTCTTGTGATATGCACTTCCTCTGGTCCTTGGTTTGGGGCAAGCATTGGCCAAGTGACCTTTCCCTCCACAGTCATAACATTTCACCATCGTGTTTGCAATCCCAGAATTCCCAATATCAACAATCTCTGCCCTTCTTTGTGTGTTACCAGTGCTGTTCCTACTACTTCCAATTGAATTAAACCTCTGCCCAGATGAGTTTCCCATATAGCCACCCGAACCATATCTCCCAGAAGCTCTATTTTGAATCTCAACTCTGCCATCATGAACAACTGCCTGATTACGAGTGTTGGATGAAGACCTAAGACGGTTGTTGGATTTGTTTGAAAACTTGCTAAAAGCTCTAGCAATTAAAGCAAATCCTTCGTTCAACGAGTTGAAAGCATCGTCTTCATCACTGTTGACATTTGAGTAAAGCATAGAATCGGTGTTGTCAAATGGAACCAATTGATTATCAGCTTGTTGTGGTGATGCTTCATATGGAACAAGTTGGCTTGATGAAGTTTGTGAGGGATAAGAAGAATAATGTTGTGGTTGGGCAAGACCCTGATTTGATGGTGGTGCAAAATGTGATGAATCTATTAATTAATCACACAAGCTACCTAAACTAATCCTAGATCTAGTGAGAGAAAGTAGAGAGAGAAAGAGAGTGGAAGGATGATTAACAAATAATAGTGAAATGTTTAGCTCTTCAACCAACCAACCCTCTCCCTTGAATGGGAGGGGGTATTTATAGTTTTTACATGACATGGGCTCTAAGCCCTAATTAAACATACTTAACATAAATAACAAGACACAGCCCATGGGCCTTCTACACAGGCTGGGCCATAAATCAAACATAAAGGCCTAAGCAACCTTATTACATAATGATCAATACTTGATAATACAAAACGTGTTCCCAACAATCTCCCCCTAAGTATTGGTCATCAAGGTTTCTTGACGTCGTCTTTGCTTCATGGCTTCAGACGTCTCTTGCATCTTTGTTCCTTTGTTCTTGATGTGATATGATATGGTATGGTAATGATCTGCCGTCCTCCAATGGTCTTCAATTCTGGTGTCTTTACGTCTTTTCCACCATGCTCATATGTCTTTGACTTTTGTTCTTCATCTGGTTCTCACTTCTTCTATCTTTGACTTATGAAAGGTTGTAGTGCTCGAACTTTGACTATTCTTTAATATATTTGAACTTTTGTTATTTCTTAGTCTTTGTGATAACATATCTTCAGGATATGAGCATGATGGAAGGATGATGGAACTCCAGGTATTTATGATTCGCTGCAGGTAAACAGTTAGCAATAAATCATCCGGCACTTACAGATTTGGACTTCGAGATCATCAACAGCATAGTGTGAAGACTTTCTCTAATCCAAACCCAGGCCGTTCTGAACCGGATACCCCCGAAAGGGCTTACACGAACACACCGAAGTGCACCCACTATTCAGTGAGTCGCTGGAGATCACCCCACGACTGTAGACCATTTTAGAGCAAACACTAAGTGTAATCCACAAGGGATTACCGAAGTGACCTGCTGTCAGGGTTGTTTGATGTTGGCCCTGGCAGGATTTCCATTCAATCACTCAGAATCACACTTGTGGTTTCTCTCATGAATGTTCTCGGCAGATTGCTAAGATCTGCGAAGGACACTCCTATAATTTACAACTGGTGTTCTTTTTGTTGAACATCCAGTGTATACTAAGTATACCTAAGAGACATTTGATGTATCTCATGGCTTTAGACTCGATTAGTGCACATTTGTTTGGTCGTCGGAGGCATGGAGCAGAGTGCCTCCTTTTCAATATCAACACATCTCGTAGTGAGAGGTCGATAGATAATGAAGGGTTCTCTGTGTAAAATGAAACAAGTGCCTTTTGAGAGACACCTGAGTGGCTAGAAGGTTAGTGCAGTGCATCACTGGGTCCACGACAACTTTGATCTTCAATACCGGTGATGCCCAATCAACCAGTAGATTATGTATTGAACCCGGTGTCTACCCTAAGGTTGAACAAATGGAGGGCTATTTCTTTTCACCCTTTTCTTTACTTTTCTTTTTCATTCTTCAACCCCTTCTTTCTCCATACATTTCATATCTCCCTTTTTTTTTTAATCATACCTAGGAATTTCTAGTTCTAAACTATTGGTATTGTCCTTGGGTAGATCCCTCCGGCTCTGGCGGATCATAGGACGGTTATTCCTAACCTTAGTCACCTTATAACTCCATGACTATCCTATTGTTGCCATAACCAAACCTTTTGAAAATCTCTCAAAGTGTTTATGATTGTGAAAACATATTTTGTTAACACTTTGAGAGTTTTGTGATTTTCAGAAAGACTCCCCCTTAACATGTGCTCATAAGTGATTAAGGTAAATTTGCACATGTCGGGTAGAGTTGGCACTTTTTGAATTGATTGAATTTCAATGAACATGATCGTCGCGAGACACGCTTACATCACTAGTAGAACTAGCTTGAAATTATTACCCGTCCAGATCACATTCAAGGAAAATCACTCAAAATTGGTACATTCTACTCAGACACATCCTTTGCGAGACATGCTTACATCACCAGATAAACTGGCTTGAAATTATTACCCGTCCAGGATATGTCTTTTCGACTACTGACTTTTGCTATCATCAATTCGAGGGTCAATTCTGAGCCTAGCTCACATGAGATTTCATCTTGCTAGTTACCATATTTTGATCATATCATTATTCTCCCCCTCAAAAATAGCATACATATGATGTTTTTGAAAAAAATGTTTGATAAAAATATGCCATTTGAGTTTTGTGGGAAGAATTTCAAGAACTTTTAAGATTATTTTTCAAATACTCCCCCTTAACGAGGGAATACTTGTCCTTATGAGCAGAATTTTGAAAAACTTAAAAAAAAAATCTGGTTTAATTCTACTCATAAGTAAGAAGCTTTCGCTCCTTTGATCAGGATTGAGGCACTGAAGCGTACCTCAGGGTCCTTTCTTTACAGGTACGGGTTGTGCACTGTTATGTGTTCACAAACCATAGTGAATGAAAATGATGAAAAATATGATGAAATATTATAAATGACAATAGATTATACCAACAATCACTGCTCAGGTCGACGAAAAGTTAGGATATTAGAAACTCTGGCACGTCCTCCTACGTAACTCTCCAGACGTCTCATCGTTGTCCGAAACTTGAGCCTGTAGTCAATCCGACGAATGAACTTTGCTGCTTCCTTTGCATCTTTCCTGCTCCAATTCGCAACTCTCAACCATCCTTTCTTCAACCCCTTGCTACGGTTTTCCAACATCTGTTCAAGTTCTGACTTAACCCGTACCAACGTCTCATCACTGAATTTATGGATTTCTTCATAACCCATGAACTTTTGTGATCCTCTATCCCTTGTGTATGCCAATCCAAATGGTCTATCACTGAAGGTATACGGCTGCCTGTCTAAGATTCTCGGTGGTGAGAGATTTGGATTAACGAGGTTCAACTATGTCTAGTAACTCTCTACCCCAAGATGCACATCTTCAACTCGCGATCTAATGACAATGTTGCGGATATATATTAGAATTGAGTTAATGATATCGTACTGAAGTCGTCCAGGGAGATATTCTAGTTTGCCTTGAACTTTCAGTAGATACATATCTTCTATATCGTTGATGTGTAGATAGGGATAGTCTACTTCACTGAAAGTATATTCTAGATCGTCTAACCTTCTCACGGTAATCTTCTTCAGAAAGTTATACCCAAACATGGATTCAGTTTCTGCACTGGTGATTGAGAGAATCTTGTTCTTGTTCCACACATCTGTCTTTGATCTTCTGGTAATCATATACTTGTAGAACAGTCTTCGCAGATTCGGCCAGTGGAAGATTCCAAACGCAGCATCTTCGTTGTATTCACGAACTTTGTGCACGAATAACTCTCCAATTTGTTCTTCAAAACCTTCTAACGTGTAAGAGGCTGCTTGATACTTGGTAAGAGACGTAGCATACCGCTTTTCAGGGTCAGTGTTTCCATACTCAAGATACGCCAAATCATTATTGAAGAAATATGCTTTTGGTATCTTTGGGTTGTAAGGTTAACCGATGAGTGGTAAAGGATGGGTGTAATCACGGAGATTGAGTTGTTCTTTCGGATGAGTAGCACGTGCATGATCCCAGTCTATGTTCTTGGACAGTGCTCTTGCAACTTGTTCAAGATTGTATTCAAATTCCATTTATGAAGTTGTGACAGTCTTGAATTCTGTGAAGCCTCCTTTGCGAACTCGGATGATATCAGGCAATCCTAACTTCTGGACTTTCATTGCCCGCTTCAACCATTTAGTGAAGTCCATAATTGATCCTTCTACAGGTGCAACGTTTTCATCTTCTGGGTATGCGTCTACCATTTACTCGAACCAATCGAATCTTGGTGCAGTAGGGTTCACCCATTCTGGTAGAGGAACGGCTTTTCCATTTGCAGGTGGTGCAGTGACAGTTTGAACTTTAGGTGGTGCAATGGGAAATTCCTGATCCGAACTCACATCTTCAAAGGTTTCAGTTGCATCAAATGCCCCGCCTTCAAGAGGAACCAACATCGGTTGACCTGATTGCTTAGTAGTGCCAGAGGAATGTGTTGTGGTTGCATGGCCAGTGGATGTGGACGGTTTCCTTTTCTTCTTTCCTTCATCCTTGTCATGCTCATCTCGAGGTCGCTTGACTGGCTTGGCTGTTTTGCATCCTTCAGCTTTCTTCTCATCCCTTTTAATAGACTCGAGCAAGGCCTTTTTAAGTTCTTCCTCTTCTGGTTCATCCATGATATCTTCAAGTAATAGCCCTTTGAGATCAGATCTTGAAGGTTTAGGTGGCACGGTTCAAATAGTGATTGGTGTTGTCTACATGAGGTTGGCCAGTGTCTTTTCTAGGTTTCTCTTGACATATTCCTTGAAGATTCCAGGAAGATTCTCTTGAAGGTATTAAGTGACCTCTTGGGGTACGTGAGAACTGACTGCCTGTGGGACATGAGTTTGAAGATATTCCCCTGCTGTCTTTTCTAGATTAAAATCTTGGAGATTCTTGATGTGAAATTCGTTCTTATCTGCCACTTTCTTCACTTCGGTGAGCTTAAAATCCAATGCTTTGTGCTTTTCTTCTTCAGTTTGTCTAGTTTTCAAAACAAACTTTTGAAGTTTAGCAAATTTATCTTTGAGTTCATTGAGTTCAATGGTGGATTGACCCACTGATGATGGTGGTGGTGATGGTGGTATAGTGTCGTCATTTCCTGTTTCATTATCATCGTTTTCTTCTTCATCACTTTCATTTTCTTCATCTCCTTCTTCATCTTTTTCTTCATCTTTATCACTTTCCTCTTTTTCTTCAGACTCAGATCTTGATTCATCTTTTGACATTTCTGATTCACCCTCTTCCTTAGATTTTTCTGACTCACCCTCTGATTCATCTGGTGCATCAGAATTTGACGTCTCAGACTTCTCTTGTTCTTCCTCTTATTCATCATCAGGAATTGAGGCTGACCCTTCACCTCTTCTTACTTTTTCACGTTTCTCTTCATCTTCTCTGAGTTTCTTTAAATTTTCCCTGTATGCAATCTTATACTGCGCTTTTTCTTCTTTTTCGTTCCTTGGAGGTTCAATAGCAGAAAATGGTGAATCAGTGAATTTGATTGACTTTCCTCTTCCTTTGCCCAAAGTTTTATCAGTTTCAGCCAACACTGTCTTCAACTTTTCAAAATCCTTCCCCTTCTTTCCTTTACTGAGATCCACTTCTTTTTCACCCTCTTCATCACTTGATTCATCTCGGAGTTGTGGTTGAACTATGGAGAATTTGGAAACTACTTTCTTCTTCTCAGCTCTAGCAATTTTCTTTGTCCGAGAAGAGGCTGCTCGAGCTGGGATAGTTTTTCCAGTTGTTTTACTTTCTTTTCCCTTGGTCGGTTTTATAACCATAAGACCCACCTTTCCAGCTCTTTCAGCTTTATCATACATCTGATATGCCTCAGTATCCATCACTTCTTCACTTAACATCCTTTGTGGAATTCTCACACCTTGTTTCTCCGTGATTCACTGTTGTATTTTTACTCTGCAGAGAATGTGATCCATTTGATCTGTATGCATCTTCTCATTTTCACGTCGATCAATGTCCGGGTGTCTTTTCATGAAAAGTGAGATTAACAATTTGGTGAAACGGGGAAAAGGTACTTTGTATTTAGGCTTTTGATGAAAGTTTTGGCTCAGGAAGATCATGTCATTCCATATGTATTTGGCGAAGTCCACATGTATTAGGTTGACGAGCCCCAGAAAAATTGTAGGTGTTCTAAGCGTGGGTGTTCAAGACCAGTGGTTTTGCCAGTTATACTGTGCATGATGATGGTGTACAGGGTTAACCATGGTTGTGGGATGTATTTCCTATCTACATTGGAGAGTATGGTTAGCTCTTTCTCTGACTCATCATATCCAAGAAGTCTAAGTGTAGCAACCATGTCATCAAAAGTTGGGTCATCATGAAACTTTTGCATTGAGCCTGTGACTTCTGCAGGAAGTTGTAAGACACTGCGAAGAGAATCAACCTTAAACTGGATTTCCCTGTTGTCTATAGTGACTGTTATGCTCTCGTTGTCTTCTCTGATTACCATGGAATGCCAGAACTGATTGAGATATACTTCAGGAAAACTTGCAGTATTGGTCAGTGTTGGGCAGATGAAGTGTGTCTTGAGGATTTCCACGATGATTTGACAAGTTTTGTGGCAAGGCAGCTTCTTGAAATCAATTCTCGAGTTTGACTCACTTATCCTGCGTTCATCATCTTCTGGAAATAATTGCTTTCGAGTCACTGATTCTTGAGACATGGTTTGCCTGAACATTACAAACACCAACAACAATACAATGGCAATCGTATATATGTGTTAGTGAATGCTTTAAGTCACAAGATCATAACCTAACTATAATGGTACATCCTATAGAAAGGCTAAGTTCTGAAACTTCATACTCATTTTTGTAGACAATCCATTTGCAAACAATTGAGTTCTTATAAGTGTTTTCACATTTCCAAGTTTATAAAGATTCAAAGTTTGAAGCAAATTTTACAAGTTTGATACACTTGGAAAATATGAGACAAACTTGGAATTGTTAGAAACTTGAAAAACTTGAGACAGACTTTATAGAAACTCAAGAGTCACTATTCACAACCTAGATAGCCTAAGCTTTTATCAGCCGAAACTTCAGCAAAATCAATTAGTACTATCTTGGCTTACTGAACAAACTAGGTATGTCTCAATAGCCTTAGCAATCCTAGAAACTTGATAAGTCTTATGAGCACAGTAGGTCCTACAAACTCGAGATAATCAGATACTTGAGAGAGTCCAGAAAATCGAGATAATCAGATACTTGAGAGAGTCCAGAAAATCGAGATAATCAGATACTCGAGAGAGTCCAGAATCTCGAGAGTGGCAAGAAACTCGAGAGTGGCAAGAAACTCGAGAGATTTAGAAACTCGAGAGAGTCATGAAACTCGAGAGAGTCATGAAACTCGAGAGAGTCATGAAACTCGAGAATCTAAGACTATTGTCTCCTAACTCGGAGACAAAGTCGAGAGGGTCATACAAACTTAGCAGATTCAAACATATTAGCACAAACTTGATAAACATCAGTCACAAACTTGGTAAACATTATGCTAGAAACTCAGTATATGAACATTTAAGCATAAACATGGTGTCATAATCACAAACTCAACTCTGCAATCTTAAACACATATACAAGAATTGCAACTGAACATATCCCATCATTCAAATAATACCACATAACATTCATTCATCATATTTCACAAAATCAACAGCCTTAAACCCTAACTCAGCTGAATTGATCAATTTAGCGTTATTGAAACCAATTAATCTATTGTAATATACCCAGAAACATGTAATGAGAATATTACACTAACTTAATTAGATTAAACAATACTCATCCAGAAACACCCAAATTGTATGCATAAACCCTAACATGTTAATGATGAATTTATTCTACAGAAGCAATATACGAATGATTAAAATGCTCAATGGATTCATATCAGCACTTACAAGTTAAGATTTACACAAATGATCTGACTGTTCTTGATATTCTTGAAAGTTAAGGATTTTAGGCGGTATTTTGCGTGAGAGGGAATAGTTAATGCTTTTGCTATGTGTGTTATGCGTTTGACTGAAGTCAGAGAGCATGTTTTATTTAATAAGTTTGGCCTTTTTGTCAGTTTTAGTCCTCTAACTTGCATCCTAGATTGCATTAGGTCCTAAGTTGACAACTTATATCATTTTGACAGATTCAATCCTTTAACTATGAGCCTAACTCTATTTGAGGTCCTAAAACCACAACATTTCAAACTTGACAGTTTCAGCCCTTTAAGTTTAAAATCAAGATCCAATATTTTATGTAATTTCTCCCCCTTGAACTAAGACCTATTTTTGAAGAAAAAAATTAAGACAAGTAGCCCAAGAGTTCATAGAAATATTTTTCGATGAAGATTTTGAGATGTTAAATGTGCAAAAATTTCGCCCCCTCAAAATATGTTCGTGATTTGAAATAATGAAATTTGAAATGGCGAGAACATATTTTGATTAGGATACACTTTTGCACACTTAAAGTTTTTTTTTTCTTTTTTTAATTGTTTATTTATAAAAAAGAGGAAAATCTTTTTGAGTTTTTCAATAATTATTTACAAAGATAGTTTTGATGTTTGACTCGGTTAATTTTGTGTAAGAAATTTGTTCAAATCGTCTGGAGTCAAACATCGCATACCAATCTGGTGAACCAGTTCCACAAATCTTGCATGAGGCAAGGCTTTGGTGAACAAATCCGCCAATTGGTGTTCAGTACCCACAAAGTATAATTCAACTGTACCCATTTCCACGTGCTCTTTGATAAAATGATACCGGAGAGCAATATGCTTCGATTTGGAATGTTGAACCGTGTTGCAGGAAATAGCGATGGCACTCTTGGAGTCGCAGTACATCGGAATCTTGTTGAACACATATCCGTAGTCCATCAGCTGAGATCGCATCCAGATGACTTGAGCGCAGCAGGTAGACATGGCGACGTATTCTGATTTTGTAGACGACAGTGATGTACAGTCTTGCTTCTTTGACTGCCAAGAGACAAGCTTGTCACCTAGAAATTGGACTCCCCCAGACGTACTTTTTCTCGTGTCTAAACAACCTGCATGGTTGGCATCTGAAAAAACAACAAGTTCAAACCCGGAATCCTTCGGATACCAGATCCCCAAATGAATGGTTCCCTTTATGTATCGAAGGATCCGCTTAAAAGCAGACAAATGACGTTCAGTAGGTCGAGACTGGTAACGGGAGCATAAGTACGTGGCAAATACAACATCCGGCCGGCTAGCGGTGAGATACATGAGAGACCCAATCATACTACGATATTTCGTAGGATCAATGGGTGTGCCTTGTAAATCAGCATCTAGATTTGGGGATGAGGAGGACATGGGGGTGTTATAGGTGTCACAACTATTCATACCATGCTTTTTCAATATTTCCAATGCATATTTAGACTGACTTAAAAATATACCACGGGGCGATTGATGAACTTGCAGTCCTAGAAAGAACTTGAGTTCACCCATCATGGACATCTCAAAGTTTTGTTTCATAAGTCTGGCAAAAGCGTTTGAATATTTTTTATGAGTTGATCCAAAAATGATATCATCTACATAAATTTGAACAATGAGAATATCCTCCTCGTGTTTTTGTATAAATAAAGTCGGGTCAACAGATCCTTTAGTAAAATGATTGGCTAATAAGAATGCAGACAGTTTGTCGTACCATGCCCTCGGGGCTTGTTTAAGGCCGTAGAGGGCTTTCTTGAGCCTGTAGACGTGGTTTGGATGCTCTGGATCAACGAAGCCCTCTGGTTGTGAAACGTACACCTCTTCTCAGAGTTGTCCATTGAGAAATGCCATCTTCACGTCCATCTGGTATACCGTGATGTTCTTGTGAGCAGCGTACGCCAGGAACATTCTTGCAGCCTCAAGACGTGCCACTGGTGCAAACGATTCTTCGAAGTCAATCCCTTCTTCCTGACTGAACCCTTTAGCAACCAAGCGGGACTTGTTACGAATAACTGTACCGTCCACATCTAACTTATTTTTCCAGATCCACTTTAAACCGACGACGTAAACCCCATCTGGTCTCTCTACCAATTCCCAAACTTCCAACCTCTTGAATTGATCCAATTCTTCTTGCATAGACTTAATCCAGTTGTCGTAGGTAAGGGCTTCTTTAATGTTTTTGGGTTCGGATTGACAAACGGTGAGTGCATAAATGCAGGTTTCACCGTCTATATGGAGTCGTTGTCGTGTCATTACAGGGTTTTCTGGGTTGCCAATTACATTTACAAGGGGATGATCCTTTGTCCATTTGTGTGTTGATGGGTAATGTTGATAAGTATGGTGAAGATTTGACGGTTCCAAGTTGCGTGTGGATGACTCTGCGATTTCAGGAATGGTGGGAGCCGGCGCAAATGGATTGAAGAATGCATTGCCGTCATAATCTGCTGGAGTGGGTATTTCAGAAGAATGTAGAGGGGGATCTTCAGCTGCAGACGCAGAGGTAGAAGGTGTTTGATCTACGGATGATGATGTTTCTGGTTGAGGTGCATCTTCAGCAACTGCAGTGGTTGTAGTCACTGGTGTATCAGGTACTTGATTATCGACGAGTGGTTGTGCAGCGGAGCTTGTGGATATATCAGGAGCACGACTAACCATAGTATCATCCAACAATGGAGCAAACAAGTCTTCTAGATCTTTGCGGTTTAGAGAGAAGGATGCAGCTGAAGGATCAGGAAAGTTGAGATGGTTGGTTTCGGGTCCTAAGTTGTTTTGCTCAGAAGCCATCTCGGTGAGCTCATCGAAATTAGCATGTATAGTCTCCTGAATCTCCCGGGTGCGACGGTTCCAAATTCTGAATCCCTTAGAATTTTCACAATATCCGACAAAAATTCCTATGTCCGCTTTGGCCTTCAATTTTCCGAGGTCATCACGATCATTCATTGGATAGCAAAGAGCTCCAAAGACATGAAAGTAATTGATATTCGGTTTTCTACAGTGAACAATCTCATATGGTGTCTTGGTGTGCCTTTTGGTGATCATGCATCTGTTTTAGGTGTAGCAGGAAGATGAAACGGCTTCAGCCCATAGGTAGTCCGGTAACTGAGCATTGATTAACATTGTTTGTTCTGCTTCCACTAGAGTTCGGTTTCGCCTTTCGACCACACCGTTCTATTCGGGGCTGCGAGCAATGGATGTTTGATGTTCAATACCCACCTTCTCATAATACTCCCTAAGAGTCTGATTCTTGAATTCAGTTCCATTGTCTGTTCGAATTTTTCTGACGGTGTTGCGTAACTGAACTTGAATCTTTGTGAGAAAGGTGATGATCATGGACGGTGCTTGATCTTTACTGCGAAGAAAATATGTCCAAGTCCATCTTGAATAATCATCGACAATTACCAGGATGTACCGCTTCCCATTAATAGTTTAAACATGCATAGGGCCACACAGATCCATATGCAATAGTTGAAGTACGTGATCAGTACAATGCTCGGGTTTAGGAGGAAAGTGAGCATGAGTACTTTTTCCTTGTTCACAAGCGGGACACAGATGATCTTTGGCATATCTGAATTTTGGAAGACCATCGACCAACTTTTTACGAGCGAGTTCGGTCATTGTTTTGAAGTTCAGGTGAGACATACGCTTGTGCCATAACCATGCTTTGGTGGGATGTGCCTTGGATAGTAGACAAATTGGTGAGGAAGCTGTCATGTTCGAGAAGGAAATAGTATAAAGGCTGGTTCCGCGCTTTCCTTTCATTAGATCATTTCCTTGAAGATCTCGAACAAAACATGTTTTCTCCCGAAAAGCCACTTCTAAATCACCATCGCAGAATTGCCCGACAGAGAACAAATTATGACCAAGGCCCTCGACATAGTAGACAAGGCTAATCTCGATATTCCCGTTGACGTAATCAACATAACCCATGATAGCCGTGAAATGATCATTCCCGAACCTGATAGTGCCTATGAACTTCGCAACGAAGTTTACTAGAAGCTTTAGATTGCCTGTCATGTGCCGGGAACACCCGCTATCAACAATCCAGAGAACAATTTGGATCACCTGCATCACAATGAGAAGACACAGATGGAGAGTTGGAACCTTTGGATCCCGTTGGGTTAGTCATACAGGTGTTAAGCATCTTTCGTACCCAATTAAAACTAGGCTTATGCTGTAACCAACGCTGCGACGTCCAACTAGTCTCTGCTTTCTTCCTAATGTATGTACTTGGTGATCGGTGTGTCCTAGATGTAGCAATGGTCTTGTCAACTTTGGTCTCAAAAACTACTTGTGGCGGTTTTCCTAAAATGGACTTAGCAGCGGTTATGGGCCTATAGGAAATGCCATTAGTACGTTTCCGTCTCCTAGATAAAAGGGTTTTTGCTACACATTTTGCATGATTACCAGATAACATACTAGCACGACAGAACACACAATAAGCATCAACCATTACATCATTCATAACATTCAAAGATTCAGCATTCATTACATCAGATACAGAATTATACTTAGACAAGTTGGATTCTATACTAGACATAATGTGCGTCTTATTCAAACTACTAGCATTAACTTCTACTTCTGCATTCTTAGATAATCCACTCTTAGGTTGCCAAACTCTATTCTTCTTTTGACTCTTGGTGGTCTTTGAGCTGCTAGCCTTAGATGTGTTGTCTAATCCTATGGAAGTGGAAGTATGCACATTAGTAGTTGACGATGATGCTTTCTTAGGTGCCTTGTCGACTTTGTACATTCCTGGTGCAATTACATTATATTGTACAGCTTTCCTTTTGTCAAGAGTTCTGAGTTTCTCTTTCACTTCAATGATGATGTGGTTTTGATCTTGAATTTTGGATTCCAATTTTCTATTTAACCGAACAATTTCATTTCTATTTTCACAAACTTCAGCAATATCTTTTTCATACTCAAAATTTTGATGTTTTAAAACCTCAACTTCTTTTTCAAGAGTTTGAAGTTTTGAAACATGAATGTTTTGAGAAGATAAAGATTCTTTTTGACTTTGTAGTGCTAACTCAGAGTTAATACTTTGAGTCTGACACCATTGCAGTCTTTGGTTAAGTTTGAAAATTTCTTTTGCACATTTGGTTTCCACATCAGCATTGATTTGTCTGAGTCTCTTATTTTCTTTTCTCAGATTATCAATCTCAATTCTCATTGTCTCAACTTCAACACAGTGATCATCAACAAGCAATTCATTGCACGACAAATAGATAGCATTCATAAGCACAGATATCACATCAGAACTGAGAACATTCGTTAAGAGTCGATCAACATCTTTTTCTAAAGCTTTCTTTTGACCTTTTTGTTTTGCAATTTTGGCATCTTTTGCTTTGAAAATACTCATCATTGATACAACTTCTGACTGGAGTTCCTGTTTCCACTTATTCGCACAAAGTCGCAGATGTTTGACAAGTGGCAAAAATTGTTTTTTTAAAACTTCTCGCTTTTCTTTCTCATAAGGAGAGAAAAGTGGAGATTTTGATTTCAGAATTTCTTTCAATTGCGTTTTCCAAAAGTTGAATGTCCTCCATAAATGTTTTAAAATATTTAAGAATGCGGCATTCTTTTGGCATTTGTTCATTAACACCTTGACTTGGTAATTGACCATTGACTTGTGCAACAGTGGTTACTGGACCAACGTCAGATGAGGTATTTGTTTCAGTTAAAGAGCACGGTTGTACAGATCGTTCCTTTTGAAGTACAAAAGATTCTTTAATATGAGGTGCTTTCGAATAATCGTATGGTTTATTGTAATAAACACAACTCATTTTGGATCGACTCTCGTCCGCTTGTTCTAGTTCCTCTTTAGTATTATAAACAACAACACGTTGAAAAGTATCATCAAACAATAACTCTGCACTATACAACTTAGGATGTTCCTTAAGTGCTTTATTTAAAAAAAGAGGTTGATCATTTCCAATTGCAAATCCATATCCACGAGGATTTGGTTTGACAGTTAGGTTTTGAATAGTTGTAACAGAATTACCCGTTTTATAAACAACGTTTTGAAATTCTTTGAGCTTGGATTCCAACGAAACAATCTCCTCAAGATATGAGTTAACACGTTTCCTTGTGGTTTGTTTTTCTTCAATAAGATCATTTTGACAGTTTGAAAACTCTTTTTTAGTTTTGGAAAGCTTAGAGTTTAAGATGTCAATTTGTTTTTGAAATTCGAATTACTCTTGTTCTTTTTGAGAAATCAAATCATTTTTAGAAACAGTTAACTCATAAACTTGATGTTCTAAATTTTTTACCTGAACGTGTGATTGTTGGAATGCAACCTCAAAGCTTTTCTCACGTTTTTCTTGATTTTCGTAATTTGAAAGTTGCATTTTGTAGCACTCAAGATCCTTTGTTAACAATGCAATTTTAGCTTTTAAGTTTTTGTTAATGTCACTGCATTTGTCCATCTGGGATTTATGTGCATTTAATTGTGATTGGGTGGCAAGCAATAAGGTCATGAGTTCTGGATCCGAATCTTGCATAAGATCATTTTGTTCAAGATGATCATGATTGTCATCATCAAAAGAATCATCAAATGAAACCATTGGGTTAATTTGATCATCATCAAAGGTAACCACTATGTTTATTTGATCATTTTCTTGAGATGAAAATGATAAATCATTTTGAACAAAAGTTTCTTGTGTAGATGAAGATGCAGATGGTGAGGCAATTTCATAAATAAGACAATCTGCATCAGATACCTGAGATAAGCCATCGGTGTCATATACCGGGCCTGTCTCGGTCATGTTCATCTCCTGCATGTTGGCCATTAACATGACTGCAGCATTAGCCTCCAGATCCTTCATTTCATCCTCGGAGTATGCATTTTCCATAAAACTCTGCTCCTTCTCTGTCAAAATACCACTGGCCTTTTCATCCTTCAATGCCATGAGAAGAGCTTCTTTATGGTATGCACTACCCATTGTTCTCGGCTTGGGGCATGCATTAGCCATATGACCATTTCCCCCACAATTGTAGCAAGTGGTGGATGTATTAGCAATCCATTTTCCTTTATTAGCAAACTGAGTCCTTCTCTGAGTGTTTCCAATGCTGTTTCGACTGCCTCCCCCTGAACTGAATCGTTGAACACCAGAATTCCCCATGTTTCCTGAACCAAACCTTCCTGAAGACCGATTCTGAATCTCAACTCTTCCATCATTGACCACTGATGAACTCAAATAAGTACATTTTATTATCATCATTTATCCTATTTATTTGACTTGTTTTATTATATTATATATGAGAATTGATACGTTAATGTTTACTTTTGTAATTCTCAGGTAAAAACAAGTATTATGTGAAACTTGGCGATTTTGGACTAATTATGGAGCAAAACAAGCAAGATGTTAAGAGTCTACTGAAATGTACAAGATCAAGATCATTCTGCTCCAGATACGCCGCAACATACTTATTACATACGGCGCATCACTATCAAGATTTCACAAGTAACAATCCAAGACGGCAAAGGACATGCGCCGCATAGAAAAATGGAGTTACGCCGCATCTTAAGGCGGTGTACGAATATTCCTGAATATATTAATCTTGGACCCCACGCGAAGTTAAGTCAATGCGCCGCATCTACTTATCCTATGCGCCGCATCTAACCCTCAGACAGAAACTATAAATACCCCAAAGTCAGACGAATTTCGGGGTTCGACATATAATATCCTAAGGCCGAATTCAAACGTGTAGCAGCACAAGACACACCCTAAACGAAGATACAAGAGCTGTAAGAAGGTCCTGCATGTATTCAATTCATTAAGTAGTTTTGTTTTATTGTATTAGTACACTTTAATTCATCAGGATTGATGGGCCGATTCCATGTGACTACGGAAAACCATGGGCACCCCTTAAAATTGCTTTCCCATTAATTAAAGTTTATATGTTGATGTCTTTGGTGACTTTTATTAGTGCATTGATAACCTCTGTGTCTAGCTGAGCATTGCTTGGGTCGCCATGCCCCTTCCTCGCCTATTTATTCTATCGTTTCTAGGATAGTGGGATAGACATAAGTGATCATTAAGGGTTTACTCGCCGATAAGATTAGAGCCAACGAGAAAGGGTTAATTATATACACTTCATATAAAACTAGCAATAAAAAAAGTGACAAGCTACTTAATTATCAGGACAGGTCTTCTTATTGTCTCAAGTATCTATCTGTGTACGTGTGTGCTAATCGCTGATTCGTGCTTATTAGTTTAGTTTATATTTAATCATAACCAAACCGTGCCAGTCTCTCATGCTGAACCCCCTTGCGTTAGATTAGGTTGTATAGCTAACTTAAGATATTAAAATACTGATTAGAATAACTAGATAATACGTTTCACTCTTAGTGATCGACACTCTACTTACCATTATATTCATACTGACCGGGTACACTGCTCGTTAAAGTGTGTGTTTTAATTGATAAGTCGACTAAATATAAATTTAAAACTTGAGTAGGCATTAATACTGCTAAACCACAACGACACCGTGGATATAAAAGAATTAAAGCACATAACACGCACACATCAAGTTTTTGGCGCCGCTGCCGGGGAGTGAATTGTTATTATCTGTTAATTTGATTAGTATTTTAATTAGGTTTTTTCTTTTTAATTTTTTGATTCTAACCGCTAACTCCGTTGTATATTAGATAAATTGCATTCATTGTATTATTTGCATATTTTCTGTTTTTTTTTTTTTTTTTTTTTTTTTGTGTTTTTCTTTTCTTTTATTTTTATTTTTTTGTGTTTGTTTTTATTTTATTTTTTTTGTTTTTCTTTTTCTATTTTTCTGCATTCTGCTATCGTTGTACTGTGCTGATACAAACGATACGGCGCATCTGTTTTCACAGATACGGCGTATTGCGTTTAATTTTTATAAAATACAACGCGTTTAATAAATTCGATACGACGCATCTTTCCCCAAGATACGGCGTATTATGTTTTTAATAAGAAATTTTTCTAAACCCTAACGCCATACGACGCATCTGTTTTTGCAGATACGGCGTATTTATTATTTTAATTAAAAACAGTTTTTCGAGTTATTAAACAGATACGACGCATCGATTTTTATCGATACGACGCATCTTCTGAATCAAAAATCTTGTATTTTGAAACGTAACGAAAATACGGCGCATTAACTTTTGTTAATACGACGCATTTAATTTTAATAAATATAATCGATTTTTGATAATTAAAACTGATACGGCGCATTCTAAAATTCTAAGCGGCGTATCTATTTTCTGAATAAAAGTCTGATTAAATTTTAACGATTATAAGATACGGCGTATCCAACTTTCTGGATACGGCGCATCGCCTGCAGATATCAGTAACTTTTATTTTTCGTATTCCGTTTTCGTTGTTAATTTTCTGATATACTACTTTCTTGAACATACCCTACTGATGCTTTTGTGATAGTTTCAGGAAGTGCATGACCAGGAGTTCAACTAAGAACTTGATTACACCTTTCGAAGATCCTGAACGAGCCCTACATTCGCTTAAAAGGCTTTTCAACACAAAAAGCTTTGAAATTTCAAGTTCATTCGAGCTTGATTATTTTTCTGAAGAGAAAGAGGAAGAAGAAACAGAAACAATGGCGGAAAACACTACTATGGAGGAATACATGAACAATACCCGTGCTGATTACAGTTCAGGAGTTGCTAGACCAAAGTTTGATGAAAAGCCAAAGTTTGAGTTGAATGGTCAGTTTCTCAAGGAGCTAAGAGAAAATGCTTTCAGTGGAACAGAACATGAAGATGCTAATGAACATGTTGAAAAGGTCCTCGAGATAGCAGATTTGTTTACTACAGAAGGAGTCTCTGACGATCAACTTATGCTAAGGATCTTTCCAATTTCGCTAAAAGGAGCTGCTAATAAGTGGCTAAAGAATGAACCTGCTAGTTCAATCACAACATGGGAAGATTTGAAGAGCAAATTCCTGAAAAGATATTGTCCACCTGCTAAAACCGCTAAAAAGATGGAGGCTATCAACAGTTTCAAGCAAGATCCTGATGAAACTCTTTATCAAGCTTGGGAACGATTTAAAGACTTGTTGATGAAATGCCCTCAACATTATCTAAGTCCAATGCAGGAGATAATATTGTTCTATCAAGGATTGGACGTGCCTACTAGACAAATCTTGGATGCTAAGGGAGCTGTGCCTCAAATGAGTGCAGCCAATGCTAGAAAATCTATCCAAGAAGCTGCTGATCGCTCTCAAAAGTGGCACGACGGAACCTCTACTAGATCTAAGAGCAGCACTAATTTTGACGGGTTTGCTGCTATTCAAGCTCAATTGGATAAAATTAGTAGAGAGATGAAGAAGCGTGATGAGAAAGTTTATGCTGCCCAAGTTGGATGTGAAAAATGCGAAGGACCTCACTACACTAAAGATTGCCCTAATAAGAATGAAAGTGAGACGTTTGAAGAAGCATACTACACACAATTTGGACAACCATTCCGACCTTCAGGAAGATTTAGGGAAGCTACTCCGGGATACTATCAAAAGAACAACTTTAATCCCACTTATTAAGAAAGGAGGCAGACTTTGGATGACACTTTAAAGCAAATTATGGCCGATGCTGCTAAAAGACATGAAGAAAACACTGCTATGATCAAAGAAATCCGAGCTTCAACGGATACTATAACAAGAAATCAAGGTGCTTCGATCAAAGCATTGGAACAACAAATTGGACAAATGAGCAAAGTACTTCAAGAAAGGGGATACGGAAGTTTACCTAGCTCAACTGAAACCAACCCAAGAGATCATGTCAAGGCCATAAGCACCACTGAAGAAGTCACGCCTAACATACATTTTCCTAGAAGATTGATGAATGGTAATGATGCTGCAAAGCCCGAATTTTTCTTTAATTCTTCAATCAGTTTAAGAAGATTACTCAAAGAGAAGACAAAGATTGAAGAGGAGATCAAGGCCACAATGAAAGAAGAGAGCTCTGCAACCGACTTACATGCCTTGCCTCATAAAGAAAAGGACCCAGGAAGTTTTACTTTACCTTGTTCGATTAATGATATATCTTTCAATAATGTATTAGCTGACTTAGGAGCTAGCGTTAGTGTTATTCCCCTTAAGACATTCACTACCCTACGACTAGGAAAATTAGCACCAACTAAGTTGCTTATTGAATTGGCTGATAAAACGGTAAAACAACCTGAAGGGATTGCTAAAAATGTGCTAGTTAAGATTGAGAAGTTTATTTTCCCCGTAGACTTTGTTATATTAGATATGCCCGAGGATGTTAAGATTCCTTTAATCCTTGGAAGACCTTTCTTGTCTACCGCCCATGCTAAGATTGATGTGTTTAAAAGAAAAATCTCATTAAAGGTAGGGAATAATAAACTAGTCTATAAGTGCCAAAATCCTGCTAAAAGCATAATTAGAGGCGTCTATGTGCTAGGATTAAGAGAACGTATGGACCTCGATCTTGAAGCTAGGCTTATGGGAGAAACATTGATTCAAAACAACTCAACTAATCCTAATCATGAGAACTTCGAGGAATTTATTGACCTTAATGTACCTACCAAACTTGGGCGCGATATTGTTAATGATTCTGATGATGAGTGGTATGATTGTGAAGTAATTAACAAACATAGGAGAATAGTTGAGAATACAAATTTGAATAATGATGTGTTTATTGAACTACCACCCCACCTTGCATATTTATGCCTATATAATAATAAGAATTTCCCGTCTATCATTTTGTCATCTCTACCCGAAAGGGACAGAACTTTGTTTATACATATATTAAAGAAGAATGGCGTGGAAATTAAGGACGAGCAAGGAGTGTTCAATATTACTGGACTGTCGATGAGGGAGCACGATGCTTCCGACTCTTTCAGTGATCGGTATTAAGGAGCTGAACGTGAGTCTAACTTTAAGACTCTGGAATAAAGACAAGTGTTGACCGGGAGACAACCCGGAGAATTTTTACTTTTCTGTTCTGTGTCGAGTCTGTTAGACCTGTAGAAGATACGGCGCATCTCAATCCTAAGATGCGACGCATCGCCTGCACTGGTCATATCTTATTTAATTTTCTGCATTTTTATTTTTTACTTTAAAACTTTCTGTCAGTTTATTTAATGCGGCGCATCCCTGGTTAAGGATGCGATGCATCTTTTATTCTGATTCGTATTTATCCCAGGCTCGATACGGCGTATCTTCTTCCATAAGATACGGCGTACCGACTGACCTGATGATTTTCAATTTAATTTTTTACGTTTTATTTTTACTAACTACTAATGTATTATGCAAGTTTGAACCTTCTTAATTCAGGTGTGTTAAAGTCTTAATGGTATTATAGATTCCTGCATTTCCTGTGGATACATCAAATATGAAGCTTAAACGTTCTCATCCACAAGAAAGTTGATTTTTGCTCTTATACGAATAATGGAGGATCATACCGAGCAAATCTCAGGGGAGTTTTTCTGTTCTAATTCTTTTATTTTCCAGTTTTTAACCTTTGTTACAAACAACGAGGACGTTGTTTAACTTAAGTGGGGGGATTGGAGAATTAGAACACTTACTTGTCCTAAACTTTTTCAAAATATGCTTAAAATGTGCTTAATATATCAAAATTTAAAAAAATTTAGCATGTTTTTGTTTAAAGTCTAAATTACATAGCTGCACACATAACATTATTTCCAAAAATTGTGAACTTTTTCAAAATTCACAAATCTATGAGTGTGCCGGTGACTTGTAAACTTTAGAACTTGGCTTGTATACTATTCGAGACCACCATAATAAGTATTATCTATATAATTGGAATGACTTGTCTAAATTGGTAAATTTCTAGGATTACACCCAAATAGCCTTTATATGTTATGTGATATTAACTAACTACATTGGTTAGTTAACCCCCTTATAAACCCTTTTGTTACTCTCACTTTTAGAGTAAGATACCCCTAGAAAAACACTCAGAGCCATTCCTTTCGTTTCTTACACCTTTGTTATAATGTTTCGTTACACCCTTACACCTTAGCCTACCCTGTAGATTAAAATCCGTGGTTGGTTAATTGCTTTAGGCAAAGTGTGTTTTCTTACATTACCTGTGTTCGCGTGCGTAATTCATTATCTTTGATTGAGTCAGGAAATTGCACAATGCAATTGGTATGAAAGTAAATATTGTATATCTTTGAGTTTATTTTTCGTGTGTTTACTACTTTCGCTATTACAGTTATTTCTGAAAGTATGAAGAGTATGGAAAAATTATCCGGAAAGAAAGTGATAGAAAAGTTGTGAAATTTTACACTTATTATGTTAAAAAAAATAAAAATAAAAAAAATAAAAAAATAAAAAAAAAATAGAAAGGAAAAAGAAAAAGGAAAAGTTGGAAGTTTGTTTTAACCAACTTATGTAAAGTTTTGTATTAAGTGGGCGATATCACCATTATTTGTTGTATATTATATTTATGAATTGAAAGGGAGTTGGCCGTTATGGGAACGCCAACTAAGGTTATTCTTTTATTGAGATTTTGTTGAGTATAATTCGTGTCTACCTAAAGCGTGTGTTTCAAGCGTTAAAGCGTGAGTTATTCAATGATATAAGTCTTATTCATGGGATGGTTGGGAAAGTAATTTACCACACATAGGATTTTAATTTATCCGTTTTGTTTATTTTTCATTTTACACCAATTTATATCCCAAATATTATCCATACCATATACCATTCTTCATCCAAACCTTTGATTTATTGAGATTAGGGATTTGAGCAATCTTAAGTATCGTAGTCGTGGATTCGGCTATGTATTTATGATTTTGTCGCCCTTTTTGATATAATATTATTGGTGAAGATTACTTGGTCCTATCTTTAGCCTATTCGAGTTAAGGATTTGAGCAATTGCAAGTATCGTGGTCGTGGATTCGATCATGTATTTGTGATTTTGTCGCCTTTTCTGGAATTTGAGATCGATAGAGATTAAGAAGAATGATTAACCCTTAACCAACAAACCCTTTTTACCGCTTTAGACTTGTTATTCCTTAGCTTTAGTGGAGGAGATGCGTATACTTGTCAAGCTTATGATAGAATATTCGTCACGACTGGACAGTTAAACGATTAGATTTGCTTTTATCGAAATATTTTATTTTATTTCTAATTCGTTAAGTGTTTGGTTGTGCAATTATGACAAAACGAATACATGCTTTAATATATAAATAAATCCTAATATCTTTTAGGATACATTTTCATTAGATTTATTCTAAGGTTTACTTGGGGACAAGTAAAGTTCAAGTGGGGGGATATTTGATGAACTCAAATAAGTACATTTTATTATCATCATTTATCCTATTTATTTGACTTGTTTTATTATATTATATATGAGAATTGATACGTTAATGTTTACTTTTGTAATTCTCAGGTAAAAACAAGTATTATGTGAAACTTGGCGATTTTGGACTAATTATGGAGCAAAACAAGCAAGATGTTAAGAGCCTACTGAAATGTACAAGATCAAGATCATTCTGCTCCAGATACGCCGCAACATACTTATTACATACGGCGCATCACTATCAAGATTTCACAAGTAACAATCCAAGACGGCAAAGGACATGCGCCGCATAGAAAAATGGAGTTACGCCGCATCTTAAGGCGGTGTACGAATATTCCTGAATATATTAATCTTGGACCCCACGCGAAGTTAAGTCAATGCGCCGCATCTACTTATCCTATGCGCCGCATCTAACCCTCAGACAGAAACTATAAATACCCCTAAGTCAGACGAATTTCGGGGTTCGACATATAATATCCTAAGGCCGAATTCAGACGTGTAGCAGCACAAGACACACCCTAAACGAAGATACAAGAGCTGTAAGAAGGTCCTGCATGTATTCAATTCATTAAGTAGTTTTGTTTTATTGTATTAGTACACTTTAATTCATCAGGATTGATGGGCCGATTCCATGTGACTACGGAAAACCATGGGCACCCCTTAAAATTGCTTTCCCATTAATTAAAGTTTATATGTTGATGTCTTTGGTGACTTTTATTAGTGCATTGATAACCTCTGTGTCTAGCTGAGCATTGCTTGGGTCGCCATGCCCCTTCCTCGCCTATTTATTCTATCGTTTCTAGGATAGTGGGATAGACATAAGTGATCATTAAGGGTTTACTCGCCGATAAGATTAGAGCCAACGAGAAAGGTTTAATTATATACACTTCATATAAAACTAGCAATAAAACAAGTGACAAGCTACTTAATTATCAGGACAGGTCTTCTTATTGTCTCAAGTATCTATCTGTGTACGTGTGTGCTAATCGCTGATTCGTGCTTATTAGTTTAGTTTATATTTAATCATAACCAAACCGTGCCAGTCTCTCAGGCTGAACCCCCTTGCGTTAGATTAGGTTGTATAGCTAACCTAGATATTAAAATACTGATTAGAATAACTAGATAATACGTTCCACTCTTAGTGATCGACACTCTACTTACCATTATATTCATACTGACCGGGTACACTGCTCGTTAAAGTATGTGTTTTATTGATAAGTCGGCTAAATATAAATTTAAAACTTGAGTAGGCATTAATACTACTAAACCACAACGACACCGTGGATATAAAAGAATTAAAGCACATAACACGCACACATCAACCACTGCATGATTTCTTGTATTCGATGAAGATCTCAAACGATTGTTCGACTTGTTGGAAAATTTGCTAAATGCACGAGCAATTAATGCAAATCCTTCATTTACAGAGTTAAAAGCATCATCTTCATCAGTGTCAACATTTGAGTACATGTTATAATCAGAGTTGTCGTATGGAACAAGTTGAGTATCAGGGTATTGTGATGGTGCTTCATAAGGGACAATTTGGTTTGACGGTTGTGGTGCAAAACCTGAATGAGGTGGTGGTGGAACAAACTCCTGATTTTGTGCAAAATGCGATTGAGCCATTAATGCCAGTGAATTTGGATTAGGTGTTGATGAGAATCCTCCACGTGCGGCACGGTCCTTATCAACCTCAGATTGGTGTTGTTTTAGGTAATCATATAATAACCCACAAGAAACGTCATTTATCTTTTTGGCTTGTCGAACAAACGTGACGTACTTCTGCCAATCTGGCCCGAGACATCCCCGAAACTTTGAATTTACAGCAATCTTTGGTAAGGTGATATTGTGGCGATCCAGATCATTAATGATGTTGGTGAAACGATGATAGTATGATTCCAAGGATTCCTCAAGTTCGATCATGAAGTGTGTGTATTCCATATACAACTTTGATTCCATGTCCTCTTGATTGAGTTCAGTGCCTTCCATAAGCAGATGTACGTGCTCCCACATAGCCTTGGCTGTCTTTTGGGCTTCAATACTCCTGAAGATGGGATTAGGAATCCCTTGGAGTATATAAGACATAGCTAGCTCATTGGCCTCTTGTTGTAGGACTTGTTCAGCAGTTAGTTGAGCTAGAGGAATGGGGGTTGTTGTCTCTTCTCTTGGAGGAACTTGAGTTGGATCAGCAGGAATGGTCGTTGAAGGTGTTGGATATGCTCCATCAATGATGACTTTTTTCAGATATTTCCCGTGAGGTTTCCTTAGTTCGATGAATTGTAGAAAACGAATGGACTACTACACATAGTTTCCTGGTGTGAGCATAGGTGGTGTGTCGAAAGAACCAGCTTCATGCCTCGATTGTTGACTACTAATGGCTTCGCAAATCTTGGTAAACCAGTGTGGTTCTCTGGAAGGAGATTGGTAGTTATGCATTGGTTATGTAGGAAGTTGTTGCTGCTGAGGGAATTGATGTTGATGCATGAACATTTTTTGTTGTTGATACTGAGGTGAATATTGTGGTTAATATTGTTGTTGAGGATACTGATATGGATATGGTTGTTGTTGTTGACGATATGGTTGTTGTTGTTGATTGTAGAAATGGTGATTGTATGGCGGTTGAGACATCGTTAAGTAACTTGTGGATGTAGGTTTAGGATCTTCAAAGGATAATAACAGTTGTTGTCTGATTGCGTGGTTTTGTAACCTTACAACAGGTTTTACCTCTCGAGGGATCTCAAGAGGCTTACAACCCCACCAGGCAGTGTACCTGACCGATGTAGTATAGTGTAGTGGTAAGTACGGGGGATTGATCGTTCTCCACAGGGAATAGTGTTCGTTAGGTATGAAAGGCTACTCTAATTAGGTCTAAGGGTCGAGGAAGATTCTTTTTTATGTTTTTATATTTTTTTATGAAAGCAAGTAAAATCTCGGTTTTGAAGGAGTGGGCGGAATTAGTTGCTAGTCAACTAACCCAAATTACTACGAATGCAATAAAATTAAATAACTGAAAATAAAATGTGGTGAGAAACTTATGTGTAGAGAAATGTGTTTACTTAGATTTCCTTACTCCCTAACTATCTTTTACCGGTTAATTAGTGTGTATTAGTCGCGTGGATGACGGGTGTATTCCTTAATACCATTCGTGGGGTGGCGTACTTACTTCCCCAACTCTACAAGCTCCTACTTCACTCCTATGTCGAGCCGGCTAGGAAGCTCCTAACATGGGATCACTAGAATTCGCTTGTGCATTAAATACAACCATAAAAACCTTTAGTACGCGTTTGGTTCATGTTTCTTAAGACGTTCAAGCAAGTTACCGAATAGGAAGTTAGCCAGTTTTCTTAAGCCTAACATAGATAAACAATCATCCAATACAACTAATAACACACTAACAACCAATAATCAATAGCTAGGTTTCATTAGATCTAAGCAAACACAAGATAAAATTAGCCTAACATGTTAAACAAAAGACAAGAATAAGATAGAATCAAACAACACATAGACATATTGAATGATTAATTGATAACTTATCTTTCAATGAAACATGGAAGATCTCAAGGCAAAAAGCCCTGAAAAAGTAGCTAAAATCGTCTTAGGGTTTTCTCCCAAAATTCCACACACTAAGCTCTCCCCAATGACAAAAAATTAGAAAACTATATATAGATTTTTGGATCTGACGGCGTCACCTTATGGAGTGTGACGCCGTCACCTCGCCGCTTTTAGGGTTCCCGGGTGACCTTCTTGACGCCGTCCCTCTTTAGCTCTTCAAAAATCCATTCTGGCTTATCAAGGCTTGACGCCGTCGAACCATGAGCGTGACGCCGTCCCCTTATGATTTAAGCCGTGACGCCCTTGATCAAGTTAAAGCGTGACGCCGTCAGAATTCACATGCTATTTTCACTGGCCCGTCATGAGTAAATTTCACGTCCAACTTTTCTTGCCAAGGCATGACGCCGTCTAGAGTAAATCTTGACGCCGTCAAGAGTAACTTTTAGCCGATTCTTGAGACTTTGCCGTTTTCTTCACTTTAATGCTCCAAAAACATCCAAAATGCCTCCTTTTCCAGATTTCTCCTCAAAAGTACCTAAAATGACAAAAGGAACGATTTAGGGCGATATTTGATCAAATAAATACGATTTAAGGCTTAAATGACCCCTTAAAAGCGGTACACTTTTCGCTTCATCATTGTCGTAGATTAGATTGATGAATGGTGAAAAACTTGAAGAAACTTGAGGATTTTACTCTAGAAACTCTGAGATTTCAATCGTTGAAACTCGGAGGATTGTACACTAGAAACTCAATAAATTCACAAACTTGAAAAATCTCACAAACTTGGTAACAAATCAAGAAAGTCGAGAAAATTGTAGAAACTCAAGAAGCTTGGAGAAAGTCGAGAACCTGTAGAAACTCGAGAAGCTTGGAGAAAGTCGAGAATTTGTAGAAACTCGAGAAGCTTGGAGAAAGTCGAGAATTTGTAGAAACTCAAGAGGCTTAGAAAGTCGAGACACTTGGAGAAACTCGAGAAGCTAAGAAATTCGAGAGACTTGGAGAAACTCGTGAACCTTAGAAAGTCGAGAAGTTTTCCAAACTCGATAAGCAACAAGAAACTCGATAAATTTATCAAGAAACTCGAGACAACCTAAACTCGAGAATCAATAAGAAACTTGATAAAACAGACAAACTCGACAGATTTATCTAACTCGATAAATCTGACAAACTCGAGAGATGAACAGTACGTCTCGGATGAACAGTGTCTTCTCGGATGAACAGTGATTTCTCGAATTTTCTTTAGTTTTTACTTAAATCTAATCTTTAACAACCTAAATTACCCCTAGGCGAATGATACCACTTGATGAATCTATTAATTAATCACACAAGCTACCTAAACTAATCCTAGATCTAGTGAGAGAAAGTAGAGAGAGAAAGAGAGTGGAAGGATGACTAACAAATAATAGTGAAATGTTTAGCTCTTCAACCAACCAACCCTCTCCCTTGAATGGGAGGGGGTATTTATAGTTTTTACATGACATGGGCTCTAAGCCCTAATTAAACATACTTAACATAAATAACAAGACACAGCCCATGGGCCTTCTACACAGGCTAGGCCATAAATCAAACATAAAGGCCTAAGCAACCTTATTACATAATGATCAATACTTGATAATACAAAACATGTTCCCAACAAAATGAGACTGAGCAATCAAGGCTAGTGAATTTGGAGTTGATGATGGTGAGTAACCTCCACGAGCTGCTCTGTCTTTATCAACCTCTGATTGGTGATGCTTCAAGTAATCATACAACAACCCATAAGAGGCGTTGTGTAGATTCTTAGCTTGTCGAACAAAAGTTACATACTTCTGCCAATCAGGTCCAAGACAACTTAGGAACTTAGTATTCACTGCAATCCTTGGTAGTACGATGTTGTGACGGTCCAAGTCATTGATGATATTGGTAAACCTATGGTAGTAAGACTCTAAGGATTCCCCAGCTTCAATTATAAACATGGTGTATTCCAGGTAGAGCTTAGATTCCATATCCTCTTGGTTTAAGTATGTTCCTTCCATGAGAAGATGAACATGTTCCCACATGCCCTTAGCAGTCTTTTGTGTATCAATACTTCTGAAGATAGGATTTGGAATTCCTTGAAGGATGTAAGACATTGCTAGTTCATTTGCTTCTTGCTGTAGTGCTTGTTCTGTTGTGAGCTGAGCAACAGGAACAGGAGTAACAGTTGCTTCTCTTGGAGGAATGGTATTGGGATCGCCAGGAACCGTTGTGGTAGGTACTGGATATGGTCCTTCAATAATTACCTTTTTCAATAATTACCTTTTTCAAGTACTTTCCATGGGGTTTCTTGCGTTCAATAAACTGGAGAAATCGACTTGACCACTTCACGTAATTACCCGGAGTAAGCACTGAAGGTGTATCTAAGGATCCTGCTTCGTGTCTGGATTGTTGACTGCTGATTGCTTCGCACATTTGGTCAAACCAGTGAGGTTGTTTAGGTGGAAGTTGGTACGTCTGCATTGGTTGTTGTGGATATTATTGTTGTTGAGGGAAAAACTAATGTTGTTGCATGAAAGCTTGTTGTTGAGGATATTGTGGTTGTTGATGATATTGTTGTTGCTGATGATACTGTTGCTGCTGATTGTAGAAATAGTTGTAGTTTGGTGGTTGAGACATCTTGACGAAGTAACTTGCGGATGTTGGATCTTTAAGGATAACGAAGGTTGTTGTTGTAGATTAGGTTTCTAAGTAGAAGAACTTGAAGAAAAATCCTTAGTAGAAGAAATAATCCTTACTCGAAAAAATCTGCCTTGCTCGAAGAAATAAACCTAACTCGGAGAAACCTTACTCGAAGCCTAACTCGAAGACTGCACTTGTTCCTTACTCGAAAATGATTGCTCGAAGGATACTTTTCTTACTCGAAAATTCTGCTTAATCGAAAAAATGCTTCTAACTCGAGGCTTTCTTAGTCGAAGGAATTATCTACTAACTCGAAGGAATCTTGTTCGAAGGTTTATTCTTCTAACTCGAAGATTGTTTACTCGAAAACTTATTACTCGAAAATTTCTTCTTGCTCGAAGGATGACTTTTCTAACTCGAAAAGTTCTTGTTCAAAGGATTACTTTTTAACTTCTAACTCGAAGCTTGTTACTCGGAGAACTCTTCTAACTCGAAGAGTAACTCGAAGGATTCAAACTGGCTTAGAAACTTTAACTCCTAACTCGGAGTATGATTGCTAACTCGAAGGCTTACTGGAAGAATCTTCTAACTCGAAGATCTTCAAAGGTCTTTCTCGAAAATATTGCACCTAACTCAGAGAAATTCACTCCTAACTCAGAGGAATTCCTGCTAACTCAAAGAAAGGCGATGAATAGTAACCAGAATCTTCAAATTTCTTCCTAAATCTAAACTAAAACAACCTAAATTACCCATTGGCGATTGATACCACTTGATAGGTCACAAGTTTATCACACAAGATTACTTAATTCTCGAGAGAGAAAGTTAGAGAGAGAGTGTGTGGAAGGTTATGCATAAGACTAATGACAAATGAAATAACATTAACCAACAACCCTCTCCCTACAAGGGAGGGGGTATTTATAGTTTTCTACAAGTATTAGGGTGTTGCCCTAATTAACAATATAAATAAACTAAATAAAAGGCCACGGCCCATGGGCCTTCTATACAGGTCAAACATTGATAACTAACATAAAGGCCTAAGCAACCTATTATAATATATGACCTATACTTGATTATCTAAGACGTATTCCCAACAGCGGCGACCAGTGGCGGACCTAGAAGCAAATCTAAAGTGGTTCCCTCATTTAGCTGAGACGATAAAACTAATGGGTCAAAAAGTCAAATAATCAACGGGTCAGGTCACGATATGTTATATGTCGAGTACAATATAGCACAGTAATTAAAAAAACACAAAATGTATAAATTAAAACAAGATACGAAAATTAGAAGAATGAAATAAAAACTTAATTCCATTATCTATTATATAATGGAGCGTCAACCTAAAAACTACAGTGTTGGACTCAGTATTGGGTTGTGGGCTCCCATTTTTTCCCTTCCGTTTGCTTTGCCGCTTTTTTTAGCCCGTTTTTAATACCTAACTAATAATAGAATGCACTGGATGCGGTACCTACCTCACTTATTCTTGCATTTTCTGGTGTCTTCTGGCGAAACCCTACTTGACTGCCGATATTGTTTAGTTACGGATCGGTTATGGTAGCTGCTTTTTTAGATGTACCTGTTTTTTTATTTGTTCATCTTTTGCTTATGTAGCTGTTTTTTGTGGTAATCTACCGATATTTTGTTTGTTTATGGTTTATGATTTAGATCTATATATATGTTTATGTATTTGTTTTTTTATGACTATTATGTATCCGTTTTTTGGTGTGATATTGGGATTTTAGATCTATAGATGTTTTGACTGTAGCTTTTAACTTTGTGGGTAAAAAAGTTGTAATCTTTCTTGATTTGTCGGATGGTCTATGATTTATATGTAGATGTTGCCTTTGCGTATTTTCTTTTTTTATGCATCTGTTTTTTGCTGTCATATTGGGTTCTTTTATGGTTTATGGTTTAGATCTTTAGATGTTTTGTGTGGGTAAAAAAGTTATGTTGATATTGGTTTGTGTTTTCTTCTGCTTGATTTTATATGGTTTTCTGCGAGTACTCTTTTATTTGGTTTATAATTTGTTTGTGTATGTTTATGCAGTTACTGTCTGATATTGTGATGCGTTTGTTGAGTCACTTGATATGTCACCTATACCTGTTATTAGTGGAGATAGCAGATATGAGTGCCATATCAAGTGGTGTAACCAGCGTTTCATATTTTTTTGGGTGATTCAATTTACTTATTGGCGTTTTGCTTCTGTGTTGGTTGCATGGTTGCCTTGCAAAGGTATTGGCGACGCAATTTTTGAATGTCATAGTATAAATACTAACTATGTAACTGGGTCCATTTTGCAACTGCCCTTAACTTAGAGTGGCTATTATATAATTAGGTAGTGGCGTGGCAACTACCGGACGGCATAGTATAAACAATAACTAAGCAACCGGCCTTATTTTGCAGCCACTACCTGTTTTCAGTTGTCTCTGTAGAGCGATCATGATAATTTTGTCAACTTACATTTTCTGAACGCATGTTACTTGGCGAGGTAACCAGGATTGTGGTTGCAGCCATGGCGTGTGTTTAGTGTTGATTTTTTTTGTTTCTGTATCTGAGCCTGTCTATGATACCTACTTTAGCCCCTTTTCTATAGCTAACAAATAATAGAATGCACTCGAGACTTATACGTGTGTCTTCCGTGTCCTTTTCTCGGTATCTGCGCAGATCTTCTTCGTGAACTTTCATCGGTTGTTGTAGAAATGTCGTGATGTTTCATATCTAAGAGTAAACTCGCACAAATGTTTGCACAATAGGCTGTGATGAATCTGTGAGTCTTATTAAAGAAGTGAATCCCTGGCTCTTGGCAGGGCAAGCTTTTAGATTTGCAACTGTGCCAGGTGTATTTACTTCTTGCGATCACTTATTAATATCAATCCAATGATATAAAATTCAGAACTTCTTCACAGATCTGAGCAAAAATGTTTGAGTTTGTCATTTATTGGTTATGATAGGCTGTGATGAATCTGTCATTCTGATTAAAGAAGTGAATCCCTGGCTCTTGGTAGGGCAAGCTTTTAGATTTGCAGCCGTGCCAGGTGTATTTATTTCTTGCGATCGCTTATTAATATCAATCCAATGATATAAAATTCTGAGCTTCTCCACAGATCTGAGCCGGATAAGATACTTTATTAACAGAACTACAGCATTTAGTCAGTTTATGATGCTTCAGCACTGTAGTTTTTAGTTGATGCTGCATTATATAATAGATAATAGATAATAATTTCATGTTTTCTGAATTCCACATTCATTGATTCGAAACAGTTTACTATGATCCGTGGCTGTTATGGTTATACATTCAAGACAGAGAAACTATAGGTTTCAGAAAGCAAAGGGAGTAAACCTAAACGATGTAACAAAATAGACAGAATATCAGTGATGGATGTATGGCAACCAATCACAGTTACTGCAGATATGCACCTATCGCCTATTTCGTATGGTGTGTACATCCATCATTGATACTTTGTCGTTGTTTTTTGTGCTACACAACTTCTGACACTGAACTGTCTCACTACATTTAATTGCCACCTTTCAACTACTACTGTATTTACATGGTATTTACACTCACCATTCATACTTTTTAAGTGTTTTCGTAGTAACTGTGTTCATATAGATAATTTATTTATATTTTTTGATTGTTCAGGTTTGCGTTCTTACGTACGCCAATGACCAGAAGTTAAGCATCGCTTAAATTTTGCAACCTGTTTTTATATTTACTCTATTCATGTACATAATTTAATGATCTTTTCGTATTCTTCAGGTTACTCACTGCATTTACGCGCCTCTTCTCTATGGTTTACGTGCTGATATTTCATATGTACAGGTATATTGTCTGCCTACACGTAAACTAAAACTACAGTGTTGGACTCAGTATTGGGTTGTGAGCTCCCGCTTTTTCCCTTCCGTTTGTTTTACCGCTTCTTTTAGCCCGTTTTCAATACCTAATAGAATGCACTATATATATATAATATATATATATATATATATATATATATATATATATATATATATATATATATATATATATATATATATATATATAATATATATATATACATAATAATATACATACAATTTTTTTGGGTGATATCTTTGTTATACATTATTACTAAAATTTAAACAACACATTTATTATTTGCATACTTTATTCATTATCTATAAAATTTATATAACAATATATATATAATAATATATATATATATATATATATATATATATATATATATATATATATATATATATATATATATATATATATATATATATATATATATATATATATATATATATATATATATATATATATATATATATATATATATATATATATATATATATATATATATATATATATATATAAAACAGGAGGCGTTACACGTAGATAATGCCACATAAACGCCACCTCAATGCCACATAATCAATTTAATGCCACCTAATCAATTTATGCCACGCAAGCAAGCCTTTTCCATTAATAAATTCAGGATTTAAAAAATGACCACAGTAAGATTCGAACCTTCATATTTAGCTTCCAATGCAAACGTCCCAAACCAATAGAGCCAAGCCATTAATTGTGAACAACAACCAAAAACAAAATAAATATACGGCTAAATATTTAGCAAACTAAATCCAATAGATATATAGCTAAATACACAATATACAGTATTTTATTCATCCATGCAAGCCTAATATCATTCATCTCAGAACTTTTTCAAAAACCCTAATATCAATGATATAATTATCCGATCACTTCAGCTGTAAATATTGGGACGTGCCCATCCAAGGCATCCACTGATCTGTGCAATCTTCCAGAGAAAGTTGTAGAGGCAGTTGAAGAGGAAGAAGTACCTGAAGTTATTGATGAAGTGCCGGAGGCTTCACAGCAGGTTGTTGTGTCCAACACCAAAATTGAGGAAGTGCCAAAGAAATCATATTGTGTTTTAAAATATTATTACATACATATTGAAACAATCATGGGTATACTTTCATTCAAGGATATGAAACAATCTGGCCGGAAGGAAATTGATGGTAGAAGGTTTGCTGAGATCTTCAGTCTACAAGGTAATTTTTGTCAAACCTTAATGAACTTGTGATTATCTCTTACGTTTGCATCTTCATATATCATACCATCCATGTCTCAACATGGAACTCAATTTTTTGTATGCCATTGAAAGACTCATTCATATATACTGACACTTTTTGTATGCCATTGGTCTTCTAATGTGTTGATCACATTGTAGCTAAGAAAGCATTCACAATGTACAAAGCAATTTGTGTATTCATAATCAAACATTCAAACTGAATAAAAGCAATATCCAAACACCCATCTTCCAGTTTTTGTGATTTTTTAATGAGATAATAGCTTAGAATTATTAGGGTTTTTATGATGAAAGTATGTTATGGTACACTTTTTTTGAATTCTTATTTAATTCTGACAACTGATTTGAGGTGATTCTCTTCGTTGGTTTACATGTTTTTTGTTTCAACAACAAATTTCGAGTATGTGTAGACTCTTTATTTCTTTCTCTTTTAATTTGTTAAATATAAGTATCTCAGCGATTTGTAGTAGTTTGTTTTAAGAAAACTTTTTGATGTACTGTTTGCATTAGTTTTATATAACTTATTATGGATTTCATTAATCAAGTTAACCTTTATGGATTAGATCACTGTTTTATTGACATTGGTACAGAATGGTTAGAAGCTTGGTGTTTTCGGATCCACCGTGACAGAAGGTGTCCAACAACCACAACCTTACCAGATGCGTTTAGGGTTCGCTATCGATTTGCTTATGTGAGGTGTCTCTGCTGAAGTGGTTTGCCAGAAACTTGGGATCTGGAGGTGCAGCTGGTGCTTCCTCACTTCTATTCGTCTACTCTCTAGATTATGCCAGAACCCGTTTGGATAACGACTCTAAGTCTACAAAGAAAGGAGGAGAGAGGCAGTTTAATGGTTTGGTTGATGTCTACAAGAAGATACTTGCATCTGATGGTATTGCTAAGCTTTACCATGGTTTCAATATCTCATGTGCTGGTATCATCGTCTACCGTGGTTTGTACTTCAGATTGTCCACTAGATGAAAAGGATTTTGACAAGAGACCAAACCAGGACACAGAAGAGCACGATGCGGGTGAGGATTATGCATCATCTAAAGAGTACGACGATGACAATGAGGGAACCCGTTGTTTGTGTTGGTGGAGTTAGGTCACTATCTGCACTAATATTGTGGAAGAACACAGCCGTATCAGTGTATTCAGATGAATTAGGTGGAGAGAGATGGTGGTTGGTAGCGGCTCCGATAGTGAGTGTAAGGGATATTGGTCTGTTGGTGTGGTTATATTTAATATCATGGCTGCAATTATCTTATTGTTGTTGAATGCTCACATAGTTTTCCCTGTAATGTTTATATTTTATAGTTCTCTCATTTATCGGGATCCATTGCTCACGTAGTCTTCTTTCGACAGTGCAAATCCCCCTGAAGAAGTAAGTTCGTTGTTAATTTTTGTATTCTTTTCTATATGTTTCTACCCAGCGATCACATGGTATAATAATTTATTTGTCACTTGCTTGCAGGATACAATACGAGAGGTGCATGAAGAGGCTGTTCAGAAGACAGTTGCTGCATTTAATTCAATTGTTTTTTCGCGTGTGTTTCTACTCAACAATCACATGGTATAATAATTCATTTGTCACAAAATCAAAAGATGGAGCTTTCGAGAATAAATTAAAAACCATTTGATGCTTTAGTGAAAAGTGAGTTCCCTGAATTAACATTTCATTTCATTGCCATTTATTTTTTCTGTGATTGCAAGGAATTGGCTGGGCAACCAGAGGTTGATGTTTATTGTCAGAAGATCGGGAAGGATCTATTGATTTTGATGTCCATAATTAATTATATGTTTATATATAATTGTTGATTTATGTGTAAAGTTTGCTAATATATTGGTTTTAAGGGTTTAGATTGTTGTTTCTTGCAGATGTGTTTAGATTATAGGTGAGAAGAAGATGAGTTTGGTTATGGATGTTGCGGTTTTATGAGCATGGAAATTTGCTGCAACAGGCATATGAAACCAGGGAATCATACCAGAGGTGCATGAAGAGGCTGTTCAGAAGTCTTGCTGCATTTAATTCAATTGTTTTTTTGCATATGTTTCTACTCAACGATCACATTGTATAATAATTCATTTGTCACAAAATCAAAAGATGTAGCTTTCGAGAATAAATTAAAAAAGAATTTGATGATTTAGTGAAAAGGGTTCGCTATCGATTTGCTTATGTGAGGTGTCTCTGCTGGAAGTGGTTTGCCAGAAACTTGGGATCTGGATGTGCAGCTGGTGCTTCCTCACTTCTATTCGTCTACTCTCTAGATTACACCAGAACCCGTTTGGCTAACGACTGTAAGTATGCAAAGAAAGGAGGAGAGAGGCAGTTTAATGGTTTGGTTGATGTCTACAAGAAGATACTTGCATCTGATGGTATTGCTAAGCTTTACCATGGTTTCAATATCTCATGTGCTGGTATCATCGTCTACCGTGGTTTGTACTTCAGATTGTCCACTAGATGAAAAGGATTTTGACAAGAGACCAAACCAGGACACAGAAGAGCACGATGCGGGTGAGGATTATGCATCATCTAAAGAGTACGACGATGACAATGAGGGAACCCGTTGTTTGTGTTGGTGGAGTTAGGTCACTATCTGCACTAATATTATGGAAGAACACAGCCATGTCAGTGTATTTAGATGAATTAGGTGGAGAGAGATGGTGGTTGGTAGCGGCTCCGATAGTGAGTGTAAGGGATATTGGTCTGTTGGTGTGGTTTTTATTTAATATCATGGCTGCAATTATCTTATTGTTGTTGAATGCTCACATAGTTTTCCCTGTAATGTTTATATTTTATAGTTCTCTCATTTATCGGGATCCATTGCTCACGTAGTCTTCTTTCGACAATGCAAATCCCCCTGAAGAAGTAAGTTCGATGTTAATTTTTGTATTCTTTTCTATATGTTTCTACCCAGCGATCACATGGTATAATAATTTATTTGTCACTTGCTTGCAGGATACAATACGAGAGGTGCATGAAGAGGCTGTTCAGAAGACGGTTGCTGCATTTAATTCAATTGTTTTTTCGCGTGTGTTTCTACTCAACGATCACATGGTATAATAATTCATTTGTCAAAAAATCAAAAGATGGAGCTTTCGAGAATAAATTAAAAAACCATTTGATGCTTTAGTGAAAAGTGAGTTCCCTGAATTAACATTTCATTTCATTGCCATTTATTTTTTCTGTGATTGCAAGGAATTGGCTGGGCAACCAGAGGTTGATGTTTATTGTCAGAAGATCGGGAAGGATCTATTGATTATGATGTCCATAATTAATTATATGTTTATATATAATTGTTGATTTATGTGTAAAGTTTGCTAATATATTGGTTTTGAGGGTTTAGATTGTTGTTTCTTGCAGATGTGTTTAGAGTATAGGAGAGAATAAGATGAGTTTGGTTATGGATGTTGCGGTTTTATGAGCAGGGAAATTTGCTGCAACAGGCATATGAAACCAGGGAATCAGTTACTGTACCGACACGTGTAAGATGATTGCCACTATAGATGTAATAAAATACATATACAGCAAACGGTTGGCATCTATTTTTTCCAGTTATTTTTATACACGATTGAACTAAATTACATATACTACTTTTTCTCACAGACAACATCTGAATGTGTCGCCATAACAGAGTATCAAAGCTTATACTACGGGAAAGACAACCGAAAACCAAAGAGAATTGGAAGCCACGAATTCCAAGGTTAACTCTCGAAGCTGAATACCAGTTCCCCTTTTTTTTATTTAAATTTGATATGTTCAGTAACTTCTGTTATATGGGGTGATGACCAGTGATACAATCAAGGTGGTAGGATGCAGGATGACAATTTCAAGTATCAAGAAGGTGGTGGTATTGCAAAAGAAGGTTGCTTCAAGCACCAACAAGGAGGGGTTGTTTACATTATAATGCGTCCGCTTGGTGAAACATTGACGAAAATAGGGCAGGCGAGAAAGATATGTAACAATGCCAGGATAGCGTGGTGGTGCGAGGCAAAACAACAACATCATGGTTGAAGGTAACAAACACTATGTTGTAATAGGACGTACATAGTCGTGTCCTGATATTTACATATGTTTGTAGTGTGAACTCATGGTAGCTGCTGTTGCCATCACTGATAAAGGAACAATCATTCGACGTTGCGTGATTAAAGAAATACCAGGATATCTCACGGTTTTTAACAAACATAAGAAACTGAATTTGAAGCCGACGAAATTTGGACCTGATATATTGGCCAAACTGCAAGTTTGCAATGACAGATATTGCGTATAATGGAGTGGTGAACATTTCACGTCGCATTCCATAAAGCAATGCGTCTGCTAATTTTGCAGATCATCTTTGACACAGACGTTGATAGGTGATCTTTATTTTACACATTCAAAATATTTCTATATGCAAAATTTGTGGTCATTTTCTGTATTTTGTGGTCTTTAAATGGAAACGTATGATTGCTTTGGTGTCTGCTATCATTTTAGAGAAAGTAAGTTTATTTGAATGTTTTCAATTTTGTTTTTGCCATGAATTTGAGCTACTTAAACTTTTATTTTATCCTACAAGCACCCCTGGAACAACAATTGTAACACAATCTTACTTCGGCTGGGCTAATAACCTTTATTGAGAAAAAAATTAGGTAAGAAAAACCCTTCATGTCAGCATGTGCAAATATTTATAATCTGGAAGTATGCATATAAAGAACTAAAATTGTGATGATAGTTCCATAATTCTTGCAGGAGCACAGCACTATAGGTTCAACATAGGGTATAAAAATATTACCGATCAAGCAGTTCGTCTGATAAGATTTAAGAATATTCCAGTGTCTAATAAACTCAACTGGGGTTTATTTTTCATTGCAACTGGGATTTTTTTTTTTTCTTTATCTGAGTATTTGGATTATTCTATATGTAGCAATATAGCAACTCCTCGACCTTATAATGCACGTACGTACATACAATAAAGTGCAATATGAATCTTCCAGATCTGTCGAGTTTGTTGCTACATGTGTTTGGTCATGATTTGCAGTTTCTATGGTGTTTGGGTCATTTTAATGGTGTTTGGGTGGTTTTAATGATTTTTTGGGGCTGTTATCCGCAAGCCCAAATTTTGTGTCTTATGAGCTTATTAAGATTTAAAGATGAATTTCTAGACGCTCTTTCATAGAGAAATCAAATTAAACTGAAATGAAACTAAGGCATCTACGTGTTTGGTCCTGCCTTTATATTTGCAGACCTGAGCCATGGCTATTGGGATATCAAGAAAAGAACTAAATGTCGTTAACAGAAACCCACAAGCCCAAATTTTGTGTCTTATGAGCTTATTAAGATTTAAAGACGAACTATTAGTTCATAAGCTGAAACATAAGCCTAAGGGCTTATGAAATATAAGCTTAAATCATCATTAATGTTCATAAGCCAATATTCAAGCTTAAACAAAAGTCCCCTAAGTTATTAGTATTGACTATTGAAATTAATAAAGTGGTACGTTTCCAATTAATAGACTGAAATGAAAACTTTTAACGATGTTATGGAGGGTTTAAAAGTCATCGGTGCTGGAACTACTACAATTGCTTTAGTTGGAGCTGCAGTCGGAATTGAAAAGATATTCAGTTCGTTGATCCATTCAGTAGCACGGAGTCCGTAATTGGATACTAAATTGTTTGGTTATGCCATTTTAGGATTTGCTCTCACGGAAGGTACAAAGCCATCGGCAAAAATATACACTCTCCAATACCATAAAACTCATATCCAAACACCCTTCTGAGAGACAAACCATTGAATAATTGCTTCTACTTTAAACTGTAGACCTCTTCATGACATTTACCAGGTCATTAATTTGTATACTATATAGTCAATAAACCTTCAGGATAGGAAACTTGATCACAATAGTTACATTTCCTTTAACTACTTGAGATCCACATTCAAAAAGAAGTTGTTCCATCTTTCATGACACACTAACTTTTGAACATGGAAACTCAATGATTTTATGCATGTTTATTAATTATTTAGTCAGTTCACACATGTTGTACTTGCTCATGGAGTTTATTCAAACACATGGAAATGAGCTCAACAAGAAAAGTAAAAAGAACCAGTGGTTTGCTTGGAGAAGTCAGTCGTGCAGGGACTATGGATACCTCGACGATTATTAGGCAGCACCGTACTATATAGATGTTATTCTTTTAGGTAATAAGAATTGGTATTATGCTTAAATAGCCAATGCAACCTGCGTTCTATGCTGATCTGACTTTTTTATGTAATCACAATTGTCTTTTAAGTTGGATGCTATTTCGGTTTATTAGACTATAGTTAAAAAAAGTGTGTAAATTGGAAATGAATAGGAAATAAGTGGTATCAAAGATGTAAATCAGGAAACTTATTGTCAAACAAAATGAATACGAACCCAATGTTATTGATGTTGGCTGAATGCTTTGATTGCTTTGTAGAATTTTAATATCACAATACTCTGCATGAGAAAACTATAGCACCTTAGGAATGGTTGTAGACCGGCATCTAAAAATCTGATTAATGTTGCAACTGTTACTTCATGCTGGCTGGATACTTGGAGTGCCTTTTAGACTCATAGATTCACAAAATGAAGATTTATAGCACCTTATTGACGGCCATAGATTGCATCTAAGAGAGCTGAAGTCCATTCAGTAAATTCTCAAAGTTTCAAGTTAGTAAAAAGGACACATTTCCAACACCATAATGAATCCCCATAAAAATACTTAAATATTCTTCTTAATTAATAACAACAATAGATCCATGTTATAAAAATGATATAATAGGGTAGCCTATGTGTGTAGACAGGAAGTATGGCTATGGTTTTCTTATAAAGTAATTTCTTTATTTTTACCCATCAAGCTGTTGGCATTTGCAGGTCAACCAATTTAGATTCTTGGACACTAGATCAGTTGAAGATGATGGCCTTTGGGGGTAACAATCGTGCTCAGGTCTTCTTCAAGCAGCACGGGTGGACTGATGGAGGCAAAATTGAGGCCAAATACACTTCAAGAGCTGCTGAGTTATATAAACAGCTACTTTCGAAAGAAGTTGCTAAAAGCGCTGCAGAAGATGTTGTCTTACCATCATCGCCTGTTGCTGCAAAAAAAGTTGAAGCTTTTGATGGACCCACTGATTTCAAGGCCATTGAAACCCTAATAGAAAGCTCTTCAGCAAAACCTGACACCAATGGCTCTGCTCCAGTGAAAGCTCCAGTAATTCGTGCAGCTACTGTCAAGAAGCCTATTGGCTCGAAAAAGCCTGGAAAGACTGGAGGGCTTCGTGCAAGAAAGCTTAGCACCAAGGTAAATTCTACGAAACATAATTTTGGGATTTGAGCTTCATCCTTACTATTTGTACAAATCTATAGCATAGATTTTACCATTTTGCTTATCGGAAGTCAAAGAAATTGTTGTATGACGAAAATGTCTCAAATTTTTTACAAACATAAATATTTATGATGAGGCGTCAACATAATTAGGTTAAATTGTTGTTTAAGCCTATTTTTGTCATCCTGCATGTTTGGGCGCCGAAATTGGTAAATCTTTTTTATGCTTGGGTGGTGAATTAAGCAGCTCTAATATTTTATTGGCTTAATTAAAAAAGCTGGATACTTTTGGTTGCCTTCGCTTACATCATCCCATATATTAATATTCTGCAAATAGAGTTTGGGATGTAAGCTTCATTTTAAGGATTTGTAGTAATCTATAACTATGCACTTTACCATTTTTATGCAGACAAGTGAAAGCTTATATGATCAGAAGCCTGAAGAACCAGTAGTACAAGTGTCCACCTCGACCAGCAGCATACCACCACCATCAGCTACAACACCTCACATCTCTTGCTTTGAATATACAGATAGTTCTGAAACTGTTGAAACAGGTCCTTGAAATTGAACTACAGATTGCTTGAGAAGGAAAACACCTGTATAATGTTGCAGCAGATGAGGTATGCTGATGTCTGCAAGTCTTGAAACTACATAAATTGTTTGAATCATGACCTTATAAACTGTAATGGTGAGACCAGTGACGATAGGGTGCTTCTCGGACATAATTAATGCTATCTAGGATGTCAGACTGACTAATGTGGTAAGTTTAATTTAGGTATTGATAGCTATTTTATAGTACATTTTAAATGGAAGAACCCTTCATGTTGGAAGACATCATATTATATCATATTTAAATTTGGATATATATGTATACTATGTTTGGGTGTAATACTTATTATGGTACCATCGTTATTGTTAGTTTTGATCAATTGTATGTCCAATTTTTTGCACCTTAATAGTTTCCATACCTGTAGAGATCGACTCATGAACTGAATCCCAAAGTGCAAGATTCAGTAGCAACAACTAATGTTTCTTCTTCATATAGCGTTAAATCAAGATATATATGATCAAAAGAGGTGCCTTCGAGACTTAGCAAGTCATGGGTAACAAATTTATCCATTATTGGATTTTTCTGACTTATTTAATGCTATAACATCTACTTATTATATGGACCAATTAAATGTATGTCTGGGTTCTATTTAAGACTGTTTGACTATAAAAGTACACAATTAAATATGAATTTTTATTTCATCAAAATAGAATTTACATAGTGGTTGAAGACAAATGAACAACAATCTGCGCCACTAGCCCTTTTTGGATTGCAAAGCTAACTCTTTTGAAAACTACATTCGTGGATCTATGTGTCTTTGACAAAAATAAAGCTATGTGTGATGTTGAGGTATGCAGATCGTTCTTATCATGTTATGATTACTGTATACAGAATACATTTATGTTATATTACCTGTAATAAACATTACCGCAACATCACTTTTGCTTCTTATAGTAACAAAGGTATGCAACGATTTACACATTTTAGATATCCTAACCTATATATGCCCATATGATATACTATTTACTAAATTAGCTTGATATTGTGACAGTTCTTCATAGCTCATTTTGAGGTGAAAGGTGGATGCATCTCACTGTGACAGTTCTTCCAAATGCATCTCACTGTGACGGTTCATGCAAAATAGACATTCTTATACATATAATACATAAACGTTAAAAACCTCTAACATATTCGCCAATGGCCCCAAACCTAAACAAATACTAATCCTACACGATTACTGATGACATGAAGAATATCCTTAATCTTTATGTTAAGATACGATTGTCCTATCTACATCGAAGATCTTTTAAAACTCAGTGATGTGATGAATGGATATATATTAACATGCATGAAATGATCATTTTCTACTACCCTTCTTTCGCTACAGTAAAATATACAACAATAATTATAAGACATGCCCGCCTGAAGCGTATGTAAACGATAATTATAAGTCATGCCCGCCCAACGGGCGGGCTTACCTGCCCGTTAGGGCTTATAATCCTACACGATTACTGATGACATGAAGAATATCCTTAATCTTTATGTTAAGATATGATTGTGCTATCAACAACAAAGATCTTTTAAAACTCAGTGATGTAATGGATGGATATATATTAACATGCATGAGATGATCATTTTCTACTACCCTTCTTTCGCTACAGTAAAATATACAACAATAATTATAAGACATGCCCGCCTGAAGCGTATGTAAACGATAATTATAAGTCATGCCCGCCCAACGGGCGGGCTTACCTGCCCGTTAGGGCTTATAAGTCATACCCGCCCATCGGGCGGGCTTCGACAACTATATATATATATATATATATATATATATATATATATATATATATATATATATATACATATGCAGTAAGTTTAAACTTTTTACTAGAAGAATTAATAACAAAGATATGTACCAAAAAAAAAGTGTGCATCTATTTAATACATGTTATATATAACAAAAGCCGGTCGCTGACAAAGGAATGCAATTTTGGGAGATCAGTGCGAAGCGAAATAGTATAGTCTTAGAAGTGATTTGGTGCAGATCGCTTCTTTACACTATGCTATTTCGCTTCTCACTGATCTTCTAAAATTCAGCCATATTGTTGACCATCACTTTTGCTCGAGGGAACGCACATCTGTGGTTGCTGTTATCTTTAAATGCATACGACGTATTTACAAGTATATACATTTTGCCAAGTTCAGCGGCACGCTACGATGGTCGATTTCATGAATTGCCAACACATGCTGCTCTTTACACTCGGGTAAGTTCATGGTTGGTGCATAATACATTCATTTATCTGAGGGTAACCATTCGCTGTCCGTCAATCGTTTACTGATATTCTTTATTTCATCTTTCCATGTTTCAAACATATTGTTCGCTACGACTTTTTGTCGAAGGAGCTGTCTGATGTTACGTTTCTTTTCAAGGCCATTCTGAACAAAGCAGTGCAGCAATATTTATCAGAAAACTGAACCAGGCTAAAAGAAAAAAAAACAGTTAATACGCATCATGATTTATCATCATTTTTCGCTCCAGGAATAGCAGCAACTACTAATATGTGATCTTTTTCTATTTGTAGATATTAACATTTGATCCCACGCGCCAATCATAGATAATTTTTTTTCGCATATTCATAACTGTAGTGGCACAAATGGTTCTGGTCAAGAATACGGTTCAATTCGGAAAGAGGGATGAGAAGCCGAAGAGAATGCTGTGAAAAGTAATTTGAAGCAAATCTCTTCTTCGCAGAATCCTCTTCCGTTTCCCATCTTTCCTTCGTAGTTGAAGCATATTGTTGACCAGAACCAATTGTGTCACTACAGTTGCGTCTATGCGAAAAAAATTTACCTTTGACCGGCGCATAACATCAACTTTTTGTATCCGCCTTTTACTAGGTAAAGAAAGACCTCAATTGAACGTTACAAAACTCAAGTTTATACTCATTTTAACCAGATTTTTTCATGTTATCAATATCTGTAACAGGTATCGTGCATTCAACAACGGCACTACGTGCATCACATGAGTACAGCCAGGATCATTAACCTGACCTTCCCCTCGAATTCCTTTTGGTATTTTAATCGTCTATCAATATGTCTGGTGCAGAGTATTGTTTAAAGTACATTTAAATAACAAAAGGGGTTCGAGAGGGAGATCAGATTTTCCACCTATATGCGCGCAGGAGATAACAAGAAAGCTAAGGCAGTCGATAAAAAAAAAATTCTAAACATAAGAAACAAAGACTATTTGGTAGTTTCTTTGGTTGCCGATACTAACAATTCATGTCATATGTCTGTAATAGTTACCTTTTTCTCGCATATGCATAAGTGCAGCTCCAGAAAAGGACCTGATCACCACTAAGGTACAATTCTTGAAGAAAGATGAGAAACCGGAGAGGATGGTGTGTCAGGTAGTTTGGTACAAATTACTTCTTCGCACTATCCTCTTCCGTTTCCCATCATTCTTCGATGATTGAGCCATACTGCTGATCAGCATCTTTTCTCCAACTCCAGTTATGGATATACGAGAACAAGTTAACTCTCAGAGGCACATGACATCAAGTTTTAGTATCGGCAAACAAACAAAGTAACAGATAGCCTTTGTTTGTTATGATGAAATTTTTTTTTTATCGAATGCCTCACAATTAAGTCGTCTGTTGATCAGCTGAAACATAAGATGGTCATCCATGTACAGGTATATCATCTGCCTTATTTCACGTCAGCATAGCTGTTAATCTTCAAACTATACTTGCGGATTCTATCAAACTATTCAAAAAAGAAATTTAAAGTAGCAACCTGTCTGTTGGATATCTACATTACTTAGTCAATGAATGCTTTAACTTAATGAATTAGTCTGGAACTTAAACATAGTTACTCATTCTAAGTTCCCATACAGTTCCTTTTGTTCTTTCAACAACCTAGCAACTCGCTTGGTGCAAGCGGTTGCACAAAGGAAGTTGAAACAACAAATGGAACTGTAAGGGGACTTAGAAAGATTAACTATATTTATTTTTTGGTTCCATTCTTTTTTACAACCTAAAACAGTCATCTACAAAGTAACGTCGCCATACATAGCTGGCTACATTGAACTTCGCTTTGAAAGTCTCAGTTATTAGGGCAGATCTATCTAACAATGTATCTTACTTCCGTTGTTTGAATTGAACGTTGTCAAAAGTTTTGTTAAATTAAACAATGGAAGTCATATACATCGTTTGATAGATCGGTTCTAATAACTGAGACGTGTTGATTGTGATAATGATATAGTGGGTATTGTTTATGACAGGCCACACTCCTTCATTATCCCATTCAACACACGTACTGATACTTACATGTTCTTCAAGAATCGGCAAATTTTGTTCTACGATACACTTTTCCAATATATATATATATATATATATATATATATATATATATATTATATATATATATATATATATATATATATATAAAATCCATTTCATTAGTTTTATTATAAAAAAAAAAAAAAAAAAAAAAAAAAAAAAAAAAAAAAAAAAATCTATACTACATTACATGATATTTAAAAGTAACTATTCTCTTTTATATCCATGTTTCTTCATATGAAATACTGTCGGCCGATGGATTTGATGAGTTCTGAACCATTACCGTATTCCCATGGTGATTGCATTCAATTCTTGCTCCTCAGGTTTGCACGCTCACTCTCATTATTACATTTGTCTATTTACCTGTTCGTATTGCGTGATAATCGACATGCAGCCTTGCAATTGATATCAGAATGAAAAAAAACTGAAAGGACTCGAAAATAGGTTTTCTAAGCCTCATTAGGATCAGAAGTACGACAAGATGGAAGAATACCAGGTGCGTTTGCTCCTATCTCCTGCTTCAAACACTAACTTTTTCTAAATGCAAGTTATTGTTTTTTGTGACTTTCTAAAATCCCTTTTTCTGAATGGTTTGCAGCCACGTTGTTTAGGCGATGATGATAACTTTGTACATTTCCATTTTTCCAGCTGCGCGTTCGTTGGCGGGGCAACCACGCTTTGGGTTGCAGCCACGACGTGCATTTAATGCTGATTACATACGTACATATCTGAGCCTTACTGACATCAGAACGTGTGGCCCCTCACTCAACTGCGACTACTGATCCGAGGTATGTTGGATTTGTAGGATTTCGGGATACAATGTGTATTTAGTGATTATATGCTTCAAGTTGCATTAATTTAAATCACTTACTTCAAATTCTCTTTTTAAAATATGAAAAGCATGCATCCTGTATTTTCACCTTTCCAACATGGAAGAGGAGACAGCAGAAAAGTTGAACCGCTGGAAAAAGAAATCACGATCTTGCTGAGCTGTTAAATGCTATTTTCTGAGACATAAATCTAATGAAGCATGTGATCTATGTGTCACAAAATAGCATTTAACAGCCCAGGAAGATCGTTATTTCTTTTTTATGCATATACTGTTGAAGGATCTAAAAGAGGAGCGCAGACTTATTTTCCGCGACACACGACACCTATAAGGTAAATGTTGTATAATGCATTATCAAATACACTAACAGTATGCATAAAACCTAACAAATAACTGTTACAATATTTTATGCATAACTGATTATTTGCACAAACATTTGCAGCAGTTAAAATTCACCACAAAAGCAACAATAACCATCATCAACATAAAAACCTTTTTCGACTTCATTCTACCGAGAGACGATAACCAGCATCAACATAAAAACCTTTTTCGACTTCATTCTACCGAGAGACGATAACACCTGCATCTACAAATCAGGAAACAAGCTGATGCTTTGGTTGACTTCCAGAAAAAGAACATACCCGAAAAAGAATTAGGCTTTTGATTGGTAACATTAAGACATTTTGTATTGCACCATAGCTAAGGCATTTTGCTTTGTAACATTGTATTACGAAAATAAGCCATTTTTATTAGTAACATTGTATTGGGGCTGTCAGCCGATCCTTTGCTTGACTTCCAGAAAATGAATTAGGCGGAAACTTTGCCGACTATTTTTGTATTAGTGTGAGTAAAAATTCTGCTATCTATTACTATGGGTTTCTACATATACTCAGAATTACAAAAGAAACACATACGAACAAACCACATAAATTTCCTACATAATAACCACTCCGCCGCTATCTACTACTATAGGTTTCTACATATACTCAGAATTACAAAAGAAACACACACGAACAAACCACATAAATTTCCTACAGAATAACCGCTCCGCCGCAACGCGCGGGTTCGTCGCACTACTCGTTACCTAAATGTAAGCACAATGCTCCAGCAAAAAATAAATAAATAAAAAATATAAAAAACACGTTAACCAAGGTGGTGTTTGTTTTTTAAGAGGTTCTGAATCTGAATCTGAACCGCACATCTAAATCTGAATCTGAGGCGTAAATGTCTGAATCTGGCCGCATCTGAACGGGAAAAAAAAAAAACTCATGTTTGAACCGCACATTTGCTTGCTCGTACTAATTTTTATTTTTTTTTTTTTTTTTTTTTGTTATTTTTGTGTCAACAAGAGGCATTAAGACACCCTCTCAAGTCTAGACCATTAAGATCTAACTGCCTCTGACTGCGTCTGAACGGGAAAAAAAAGCAAACGGTCTGAACGCCCAAAATGTCTGACCGATTAAGAAGTAGGGGTCGTTAAGAGGCGTTAAGAGGCATAATAATTATAAAAAAAAAAAAAAAAAAAAAAAAAAAAAAAAAAAAAAAAACAGCCTCCAAGTCTAAAATGACCATATTCGGAATAATATTAACATCTCTCTAAAAACACGTTAACCAAGTCTAAAATGACTATATTCGGAATATATTAGCTACAATTAATTGTAGCCAGTTGGCTACAATTTTATGCTATCAATGTGGGCCTTTGATTTTTTTGTGGGACTTGATTCTTTTTTGTCGGTCCTTGATTTATTGCTTGTGTATTTTTTATGAAGGATTGTAGCTAATTGGCTACAAAAATTGTAGCCAAGCTATAGGCTATATTCGGTAAAAGTAACAGTGAGCTGTGAGCAGTAGCTACAGCTTACAGCTCATCGCTCACAGTTTCTTAAAAAAACATTTGAAAAATGAGTTTTCTTAAAAAATATCAAAACTCACCGCTCATTTGACAAACAAATAATAAAAATTAAAAAAATCTTTGCCCCAAGAAACTCCAAACAAACTCGGCGCCAAACATGTATGTATCCCATAAAGACTGACAAGACATGTACTTTATCTTCTTCGCTAGTTTATCTCCCATCTTCGGCAAGATTTTTTTGTTTTCCTTTTTCCATTTTTTTCTTTCATATCATTAGATCCAAGCTTCAAGGTGGTTCCTTGTTTATTCTCATGGTGGTTCCTAAAAAGATTACTACATCACTTGTAAAAGAATTTTTTTCCAAGGTGGTTCCCGGGCACCACCTCGTCATACCTAGGCCCGCCCCTGGCGGCGACCCATTTTAAACCATCTTGAGATCCATCTGACCCATTATTGATTTCACACAAATAATCAGATGACCCATTTGGACCATCACTCCAATTCCTGTGAGGTGGTGAAAATAGTTTTTGTTAGAATGGATTGGAATTGCCAGGTCTACATATATTATTCTGAACACATAGCATCCATATACACCATAGTATGTAAGTAAAGAACATTTTCTTCCTCTAACCAATGCGCACGGATGTAAGATTAAAATGGTTTTACATATAATTTTGTAATAAGGCACCAAATGTTGCCTCGTGAAACTTTGATATTCTAATCGATACATTCCATGTGTTCATTAATCATATATTACATCGTTTATCTTTGGAAGAATTGAAGCTACTCGGTAAATAATGGCCAAGTACTGTGAAACAATTGGATGCGGAGATCATATCCATGATTGAGTACAAATTTATCACTGGTTACACGTATGTTTACTTATATTTTTTTTATCTTCTTTATTTAGTCGTGGACTCGTGGTTAAGGAGAAAATCGACCCTAATGCAACTCGTTTTTTGTCTCTTCAATTCCATGCCATGATGTATAGTGTTGTTCGTACTCTAAAGTAATTTTTTTTTTTTTTTTTTTTTTTTTTCTTTTTTTTTGGGTTCTAAAATCGAGTAACTCACGGTTAGTTGTTTGCTTCCATCGGTTGAAGTTCAATTTATAATTTACGAATGTCATTTGCTTTTAGGCTAGAAGCAAGGTAGTTTTTTTTTAATCATACACCTCAGCGCCACGTCAGCTTTCTTTCTCCTCTCACTTCTCTTCACCTCTCTTCACCTTTTAGTGGGCAAGGGAAACCCATCTTCACCTTAACTCACAATTTTTTATTTTTTTTATTTTTTTTAATACTTACACAATTAAAAACGTAAACGTAAAAATATAAACACAAAAACGTATACATACAAAATAGAAAACTTTTATTCATAACTTAAAAACATTACACAAACTTATAAATTAAAAATACTAAATTAAAAACTGGAATTAAATATTACGAGACAAATGCTCGACCAAATTGGCACGAAGGTTTTGATGCATTTGAGAGGATCTGATGTACCTAATAACCTTTCGCATTTGTTCATCAGATCGTATGGGGTCATCCGGTTGATGTGCTTCCTCTGGGTACCATTCGGGAGATATTGCATTTTTTTGACTTTTCGAATCATGTTATGTAATATGATGCAAGTATACATCATATTAACTATTCTTTCTTTTTTCATGATTTTTGTGGGAGTGGCAAGTACCGTCCATCTCTTCTTCAAAACACCAAACGCCCGTTCTACATTTTTCCTTGTCGATTCCTGCATTTGCTTATACCTTATTCTCTTGTGGTCATCATCTGCTGGTTCTTGAATCGTCTTAACGAGTGTTGCCAATTCCGGATATATCCCGTCAACAAGATAGTACCCAAATGGGTAAGTTACCCCATTAACAACAAATGGAATCTCCGGTGCGATTCCTTGTTTAAGATCGTTAAATAAAGGAGATTATCCATAACGTTGATGTCATTGTTCGCCCCAGAAGTACCAAAGAAAGCATGTCATATCCATAAGTCTTGTGACGCAACCGCTTCCAGCAAAATGAACGGATTCGAACCATGATCACGTCTAACATATTGACCTTTGTGTGCATTCGGACAACCAAACCACTCCCAATCTGTACAGTCAAGGCTTCCTAACATACCCGGAAAGCCGTGTATTTCTTCGTGATGTTGATAAAGCTTTATGACATCAGTCATAGTGGGTTTCCTCAAATACTCTGGACCAAAAATTTCCATAACAGACTTACAAAAATGATCAAGTGATCGACGAGAAGTTTTTTCACCCATCTGCAGATATTCGTCTAAAGTATCAGGAACCGCGCCGTATGCCAACTGACGAATTACGGAGGTGCACTTCATCAACGCTGAAATGCCTTCTTTTCCGGTACAATCAACATTACTACTAAAAAATGGATTATGAATAGTTACCTCCCGAACTATCCAGTTGAAAATAGTTCGACTCATTCGGAACCTCTTTCGGAAACTACGTTCATCGTAGAACGGGTTCTCAGAAAAATAGGCGTCAACTAAACGTTCATGAGCACCATAATGATCTCGATGAAGGCGTTTTATCGCCGGGCGATTTGCTTTTCGTGTATTTTTAATAAATGACAACGATCTTGCAATAAAATTCAATCTCCGACTTGTAACTTCTCGTTCTTCTTCTGAGTCAGTGAACATAATCGTATCGAAATTCATTTGGAAAATAAAAGGAATGAGATATATGTTGTTTGAATGATATATTGAGAAGATATGTATAAATATTGTGTAGTTTTGAAGTATTTATAGAGAAAAAAGGGATAGTGGGAAAAAAAAAAATTTTTTTTTTTTTTTTTAATAATTGCAACGGCTAGTTTTAATATACAATGGGTGTTTTATTTATTTTTTTATTTTTTTACAACGGATCTATTAAACACATGGGCCCGTTTTTTTTTTCTTTTTCGCTTGGTGATCAGACCACCATAACTCTTTTTGGTTTTTGTGTTTCGCGCGTGAACTTGGGAAGTAGGCAAGGCACATGGCGCGTGAGACTAGGTGAATTGGTGAAGTTTTCACCTCCTTGCCGTTTAGCGTATCGTGAGTTAAACATAATGATCTCTAGCGTTTAGGCTTTCAGTTATGTCACAGCAATATAGTTATATATTTTTAATTAGCTTGTGTATCATTTATTATGAAAAAGTGAAAAAAAAAAAAAAAAAAAAAAACAACTTAAAAAAAGTTAAATAAGCGATAAAATTAAGGCTTATTAATACCTCTTTATATCAGCTCATAAGCCTTATAAGCTTATCGAAGACTTTAATGGGTTTATTAGTGTTGCATAAACTAATAAGCTCATACCCAAAGGCCTTTGGTTTAGTGGTATGCAGGGACGGATTCAGGATTTTTAAGAGGGTGTTGCACAAATTTTTTTTATGACCATGAGTACTAAAGTTGCCTGATAAAGAAATTACTAGGTAAAATTGGGTGTTGCACGAGCCCAGAAAAGACATATTTTTAAAAAAAATTACACTTCGTGACCTAAAATTGGGTGTGGCCCGTGCCACACCCGGCTCCCATGTGGGTCCGTCCCTGGTGGTATGTGAGTTGCCAATCAACCTAGATGTTGTGGGTTCAAGTCTCGCTGAAAGCATTTGTGAGTGTTGGTCCGTGATAAACTTGTGCAACACCATAAGTTGAATAAACAAGAGTTTGAGCAAATGAGAACTAATTTTATTATAAATAAGGACATTGTTACACGATCTTGACCATGATCAACTAATAACACTCATTTATACATTACAACTGTAACAGTCTCACACTAGGGGTTGAAGGTGAAGGATTTTACGAGGGATAGTTGCGGAATACTATCCCTAGTAATGACAAATGCTACTCTTCAATTTATGAAGAGGTGGATTCCACTTAGAAGAGCAAGTATATTCTAGAGGTGGAATCGTTACCTATCACTACTACTAACCTCCCTTTTTATAGACAAAGGGAGATACACTGTTATTAGTTACAAGAATAGTAATAACTAAACTAAAAGAAAACTGATAGTTAAGGTACACGTATACTTTGTGTGGCTAAGGTTGCTTTACTGTGCTGACATTTGTAAATACAAGTAGCTTTCCCTGCTCTCTATGTATCCTTATCTTCCCAAGGGTTTTCCCGCTTTGCTTTAGCTTTGAATTACTCCCGTCTAAGCATGGCTAAGTACTCTAGTCATCTTCAGGGATACACTTTATAGTATGTGGCTGAATACTCTGAGTGTATCTGTTATGTGCAACCGATACATTTGCATGGCTTAAGATGATAAGTCAATGATAGAGACTCAAGGGCATTTGTCAGTCCTTGAGGTCTCAGTAGTTGTTGTCCCTTCTCTGCTTTTTGTTATAGCTGACTCCGTTATCAGTTTACAAAGTATTTAGGTTCAGACTTTGTCTCTGCATAGTACTCTTGTTGTGGCTGAGAAGGTACAAGGCATCTCTGATGTGTTTATCATCAGATATGTGAACACTTAGTAAGTCCTTTTAGACCGTTGTACTTCCATTCAGTGGTCTTTTACTCTGACTTCTCTGAGGTTCGCTCATGGTATTTTACCAATGAGTCTTTTGGATAGTTGATGATGTTCAGCTGTATTGTTCATTCAGTCAAGGGTAAACTTTGCTCTATGATTTACCCTGTTGACTCTGTCAGAGAGAGAGTTTGGATCTCTGACGTGATCAGCTATCCTGAACTTAGGCTGATTTAATATTTCAAATACCTGTGAGGGATAATTTGGTCAAATTAGACTCAACAGTGAGATATATTGTGAGATAGGCGCTATAGGGTGTGAAAAGAATTGTCGTTCAAAACAAAAAAAAACTAATAAACTCATCTGCCGTTTATAAAAGCTAAAACAAAAGATAATGTCTCTACCCAAATGAAATAATTAAAAGAAAAATGATTTGTATGCCTTGCAAGGTAACGGATCACCTAAACACTCGTCTTGTGGATTCAGACCTTCAAGCCCATATTGGTCCTCTCCTTAGCCTTGAGGTTTTAATAAGACAAGTCGCTCTAGGGTTTAAGCCGATACCAAGCTCCAGTGTGAGGACAAGTATTGAATGAATAGCAAACGATGAACAAATAAGGGTATGGTGCTTCAGATTAGAGAGTGTTGAATGCCAACCACCAAGGTGAGTGAGTAGTATTTATAAGACGTCACATAGTATTGAATGAATAGCTAATTCTACTGTTTATGACGTCACTGCCGTTTGGAGTGGGAAGATATGTTAGATCTTCTCATTGAGAACTCTGACGGCATATTAAATGCGCGTGTAGGGCATCTTGCTTCGATACCCGGGGTCCCAGTTGTAACACCCCGTGAATGACACGACTTAAAATAATTGAAATTTGAACTTTTACGCTGAAATTACCCAACTTTAACGGACATTCTGTTACTCTTTTAACCATTAACAAAAATCTATGAATATTCAGACCTTGAGACTATTTTTAGTTGAAACTAGACTCAATTACCTTCGAAACTCCGGGTGGCGCGACCCGTGGTGACTTACCATTTTAAAGATATGATTTTTCAAAAACTGACTCCAACTAGTTCTCCAACTAGTTCTCCACTAGTTCTCCAACTATTTTAATCACTCTACAAACACTTAAACATATAAATTGTTTTTCTAAATATTTTGACCCGTTTGACCCAAAATGGGTTAAAAGGGACTTTGTCCCAAACACCCATTTTTCTGAGGGATAATTACCAAAATAGCCCAAACACAAATGGGCGGTTCCCTATCTAACCCGAAATCCAAAAATAATTGTGTTGCCCAGGGCAACCGGCATTTTTTGGGGCAACCGAAGGATTTCCAGTGTATTTTTTGGGCAACAATCGCCCTTTTTTGGGCAACTGGGGGCATTGCCCAGGGCAACCGGGGTAGAAATATCCCATTTGGGTTTTGGGCTATTTTAGTAATTATCCCTTTTTCTGCATACCCCTTTTTATGCATTTTTGACCCATTTTTCGGACAACGACTTCTATTACTCGGAAAGACACCAAAATTTTCAGAATTTATTAAGACCTCATATATATCATTTCCATGCATAAGCATTAACCAATTGACATTCGGAATAGTACTTTACAAAATGACGGGTATTATGTAAAATACCCGTTTTGAACCATTTTCATTATATACAATCTTTACCACTTCCGAATTACTTCAAACCTTCCAGAAATCATTAACTTAACATAATAAATCATGTTCATAGTCATTAACCCATTTACAACCCAAAATGGGTATAAATACACATTGTTCCAAACACCCCTTTAAACATGACCATAAACGCTTAAACCATGCTCTAACATACCATTTGACGACCCAATTACTTCGACGACCATAACATATACCTTGACACTTGACAACATGTTTTCAAACCATTTAAGACTCTCGGGGGTACAACATTGACTTGAGCTCGGTATCTACCTAAACTCCTACTTTCTTACCAACCTTCTAACCTTCCGCACTAACAATCCTTAAGCCTTATTCGAAGCTTCACCGACTTAGCATAAGCACCTACAAACATGGTAAACATCTAAATCGTAAGCACGAGGCTTAGTAAGTAAATGATTATAACATAATATCATGGTCATTCACACGTTACACATCATAACCCGTTAATCTTTACAATATTAAACATTAACACATACCTTAAATCACTTAAAGCACCAACATTCCTAATAGGTCATAGCATCAACATACCTTAGCCTAATCAACCCTTATCTAACTCTTCATGACTAGTATGCCAAACTAGTCTCAATCACATTTTCACATAAGCACATACATTCTATCGCTCAATTAACTTAACAAGGCACGTAACACATAATGTACAAAATCGTCATAACATCATATTATAACCAGTTTATTTACCTTGATTCCAAGCTAATGAAACCAAGAACATCATCATTCTCCACTTTTGCAATTTGTGGGAAACATATTTAGAGTTTATCTACTTGATTAGGACCATAAATCTTCTTTTATCTTCATCATCAAAATCTTTTTCTCCCTATCTTTTCTTTGAACCGCCATACTCACACACATCCTAGAAACTCTCTGGAGCCATATAGATACTATGAGGAGTATCCAGATATATGTTAGTTACATCTTTGGCCATTTGATATAATAGGTCCCTTAAGTTCAATCCTTTATATTTTGACCACACTAAACTTTCTATAACATTTAACAATTATCTCCCTTAAGTCATTTTTTCTTATAATTGTGACACATCATATTTTATATAACCATTTACATAACATTAATACTTATAATTTGACTATCGGGGTTGACTAACCAATCCCGTAAGTCCTTAGAACTTATAAAAGCCATAGTCAACTATTCAAATGACATTCTTGTAATAAAATACTTAGGCCCGATTTCAGGGTGTTATAATTCTACCCCCTTATTTAGATTTCGTCCCCGAAATCTCTCGTATAAACTAACCTTTACATGGTTACATATTACCCCCATTCTTAGCACTAAGCATATTTTCATTCAAACATTCCGTTGCAAATATCTAAGTGATCTTGCAACACCAAGAAACACATTCCAAAAATCCCTGATTCACTCTACTTCTTGCTTAACTTTCTATAACCCTACGGCTCTTACTAAGGTCATTATGTCATTCAAGGCTCATTTACTATAATCAACATGTCATTTAACCATTTACATCACCGTTACACCACAATTTAACTTGCTATATTCTAACTCCTTAATCAAGGACTAAGTGTCACTTGAGTAAATCTGCACTATTTTGACTTTATATAAGTCAAATAGTGGCTAAAAAACATTTTCATTTTTACCGTAGTCATCTTATTATTTTCTTAACATTTTTGCTTTAACACCTTACCTTCTCTACTTCATTTTAAGGATTTTCGCTAATGATTATGAGTCACTTAGGAAATCTTAAGTTACATTTGACTTTCACAAGTCAGCATTTTCTAACCCTTACGCATTCTACCATGGCCATCCCATTATCCTATTAACATTTTACTATATCATCTCATTTCCTCTACTTCTTTCTATAAATTCCTCGTCAAGGACTATAAGTCTTATAAGAATTTCACACTCGACTTCATAAAGTCAAACTTTAACTTACGTCGTTGCATTTACAAATAAGGGTACCAATAAAGATTAGCATCCGTTACTATCATTACTCACCTTTTGTACCACTCCTCAAGGCACATTATAATATCATTTCAAATTCTTAATCCTTTCGAGTTGTACTATAGACATCTCAATAGAAGGTTTTCATAATATCTCAATAAAAGTCGCATTCTAATTTTATTCCACTTATCTTAGTTCTTATGACTTCTAACTAATACTAGGTCCCCATTTTCTACTCTTCTTATTTACTCATGCCATGTCGGGAATACATAAGCCCACTCATTTACGCTTCCTCATTTACATGGAAAGGCGTCCTAATCGATGCAAGTCAAGAAACATAAACTCATGGTTCGGCGATTCACAATTTCTTTAATTAAATGAAAAGACTTCCCAATCCATTTAACTAAGGAGATTATAAATCGTCCTACTTATACACTTTCGACATAACACTTGTACTCATTACTCATTTTCACTTTACTTTCTTTCTCTTAATTCTTATTATACTTTACATTAACTTTTTAACTTTTCAGACTTGGATCCATACCTTTATTAACATCATTAGCTTGGTCATCATGAAGGATACCACCATTAACATGGTCATCTCAAAAGATGCCATTATTAACATCATTAGATTGGTCATCCCGAAGGATACCACCATTAATATCATTAGATTGGTCATCCCAAAGAATACCGCCATTAACATTATTAGATTGGCCATCCTGAATGATACCACCATTAACATTATTAGATTGGCCATCCGGATGCCACCATTTACTATCATTAACTCGATCATCCCGAAGGATGCCATTATTAGTCATCATTAACTCATTTGTTATATGATAACTATCTTTAACATTTCACATTTTAACATTGGATCAAAGCCATAATATTTTAAAGCACACATTATCTCTTTCATGCTATTTTGCTAAAGCAAGCGTCATAGGATATATGAAACTTGCTTATCGTACTTACACATTTACTATGTGTTTACACTTCTCATTACAACTTACATTCTTTAACGTGCGTTAATCATTTTCACATCTTTACTATTACCTCTTTTAGGTTACTTGATTCTTTTCTACATTTAACCTTACATAGGTTAGTTCGATAACACATTCACTAACTTACATTCATCCTTTATCTTCACTTTTTACATTAATACGATCTCTTCGTGTTTAATTTAGACAACATATCTTTACATTCTTACTTACATTCTTAACTCATCCCTTTTTAGTTATTAGCACATTAGCTATACCATTTTCATCTCATCATTACTTGTTATCGTTTCTTAATCCCATTCTATAATTCTCATATTAATAGACACTTAACAATTAGTGTGTCAATTCTCATCTTACCTTCACACGTTATACTTTAGCACACTTATCATTACTACGTTTCATACTTTAAGTATCAAATACTTTGATTCACCGTTAGCCCATCTCTAATACCACTTACCATTTCTAACCACATTCCATTATCTTCATTCTAACACACATTCATAAAATAATAATACGATCACCGGTACTAACCGAGGTGCACGACAATCTAATCACTTAAACACCTCAAGTCCTCCACGAACTTATATCACATAGACATTACCACTATAGAACACATTCATAATTATCAACTTAGGTTCATATAACCTATCACATAATTCGCTTTGAAACTTAAACATTTACTTTCCTGCATTACCTTCTCTTACATTTAACGCATCTTGTGAAAAACTAGAAGGGGGGTTGAATAGTTTTACCATTTTAAAATTCTTTTGCTTTGAATACTTAACGTGATTTCAAGTTATGCAAACAATAAACAATATATAACAAGTAAGTAGAGAAAGAAATAATCAAATCACAACACGGATGTTTATAGTGGTTCGGTCTACAAGGACTCTCTTCCCTGCCCTACTCCACTCCTCGAGCCTCTAACTCGAGAGTTTTTTTTCACTAAGAAACAAGCTCCCTTCTTGGCGGAGAAAACCTTTACACACGTCGCTTACACTTTTTTCGGTACAAAGCTAAATACCGAGTTCTTTTACAAGGGCACAACCACTTCCGATACTCTATGTATTTTGAGGACTAAAATACTAACCGATCACAACAGAGGTATATGATAGTTTGGTACAACAATGATGTGTGAAAAACAACAAATTCACACTATGACTAATCTAACAAGTCTTGCAACGCTTAGTTAAAGCTTGTGATGCTTTGATCTCTTTGCTACAAAAAAAAGATCACTAAGAATGAAATATGTAATATGAATGGGTTAGTAATGAATGAAAGAATGTATAATGTTGTTTATGCTTATGAGTGATGAGAAAACATGAATGTGTGACTTGCTATTTATAGGCAAACTGCAAATGCAAACCACGGATGGGACGGATCCAATTTTAGGGATCCGTCCGTTATGCATTTTGGATCCGCGGGTTCCTGACAGCAAATCTCCAAAATCTTCTTCAAATCTAACCAAAATATTTCCATATATTTTCTTTGTGTGAAGATCTAACCAAGATATTCATATGATCTTCAATATCTTCTAAAGATATCAAGGTGATGCATGCCATGATGTCATTGTACATTTTCCAAATTAAGCATTAAAATGTAATATGTAAATGTAAACATATATAACTTATGAATGTAGCATGTATGTACTAGTGATCATGTATGTAGCATGTTATGAGTTTTAAAATCTTATAACTATATATGTAAAACACTTAACTTATATTTATGTTTTGCTCAAGATAAAGTTTATAATTGTCATTAACAAAATATAGCAAAGATCGTAAAATAAAAATAACGTTTTTTAGACGATATTTTTATTAACAATCTCCCCCTTTTTGTTGATGACAAAACATAAAGTTTATTTTTAACCAATGAAATAAATAGAGCGCAAGTCTTTTAAAAATATAGATTAAACTAGTCTTATGCAATTTTTAAAATCAATTTAGGTATCTTTTTCAAATCTTTTGACAATTAAGTAATGTCTGTTAGTCCTTTATACAAACGGTCGTTAGTCCTTTATATGTTTTCGTCTGTTTTTACACATTTTCGTCCGTTTTTGCACGTTTTCATTCGTTTTTACACGTTTTCATCCGTATTTACACATTTTCGTTCGTTTTTACACGTTTTCGTCCGTATTTACATGTTTTCGTCCGTTTTTACACGTTTTCATCCGTATTTACACGTTTTCGTCCGTATTTACACGTTTTCGTTCGTATTTACACGTTTTCGTCTGCTTTTACAAGTTTTCGTCCGTTTTTACACGTTTTCATGTTTTTACACGTTTTCATCCGTATTTACACGTTTTCGTCCATTTTTACATGTTTTCGTCCGTATTTACACGTTTTCGTCCGTATTTACACGTTTTCATCCGTTTTTACACGTTTTCATCCGTATTTACACGTTTTCGTCCATTTTTACACGTTTTCATCCGTATTTACACGTTTTCGTCCGTTTTTACACGTTTTCGTTCATTTTTACACGTTTTTATCTGTATTTACATGTTTTTATACGGACGAAAACATATAAAGACCGAGAAAAAATGTATAAAACATACGAAAATATGTAAAAAACAGACGAAAACAAGTAAAATGAACAAAAACGTGCAAAACGGGTGAAAATATGTAAAAATAGACGAAAACGTGCAAAATGTGTAAAACGGATGAAAACGTGTAAATACAAATGAAAACGTGTAAAACGAATGAAAACGTGTAAAACGAACGAAAACGTGTGAATACGGATGAAAATGTGTAAAAACAGATGAAAACATGCAAAAATGTGTAAAAACGGACAAAAACGTGTAAATACGGATGAAAACATGTAAAAATGGACGAAAACGTGTAAATACGGACGAAAACGTGTAAATATGGACGAAAACGTGTAAATACGGATGAAAACGTGTAAATACGGATGAAAACGTGTAATAACGGACGAAAACGTGTAAATACGGATGAAAACGTGTAGAAACGGATGAAAACGTGTAAAAATGGACGAAAACATGTAAATACGGACTAAAATGTGTAAATACGGACGAAACGTGTAAATACGGATGAAAACGTGTAAAAACGGACAAAAACGTGTAAATACGGACGAAAACGTGTAAATACGAACGAAAACGTGTAAACACGGATGAAAACGTGTAAATACGGACGAAAACATGTTAAAACAGACGAAAACGTGTAAACACGGACGAAAACGTGTAAATACGGAAGAAAAAGTGTAAACACGGATGAAAACGTGTAAAAATGGACGAAAACGTGTAAATACAGACTAAAATGTGTAAATATGGATGAAAACGTGTAAAATCGGACGAAAACGTTAGAAAACCTAATTTTCGGTTAGTTACTAACGGTCGTTAGTCCTTTAGACTAACGGCCGTTACTTAATTGTCAAAAGATTTGAAAAAGAAGATGACAAGGGCTTTTTGGTCATTTCATTCAGATATGGACTGGATCCGTAACATATGCAAACCACAGTGACCGAACCAGTAAAAAAAAAAAACTTCAGTGACTGATAGGGATGGCAACGGGCGGGTTTAGGGCGGGGATAGCTCCCCCATCCCCAAACCCGATTAAATAAGTTAGCCCCAAACCTGCCCTAAAACCCTTCGGAAGAGTTGTCCACCAAACCCGCCCCAAACCCGATAAAATATGGTGTACCCAAACCCGCCTTAAAACCCGTCGGGGATCTTATCGGGGCAAACCCATCAAGGAAGGGTTCTCCCCCAAATCCACCCCTAGCCCGGATTTTCACTAACACTTCTTGAAATATGACCTTATATGTAGCAACAATGAGTGATGCGTTAATAATCAGATAAGCACCAACAATAATTTTTAACAGTTAACACAAATAGTTTTTAACAACAAACTCTTACATAGTCCCAATTAAAAATCACAAGCTACTGATTAAACATACGACACAAAAGATCATTCAAAAGTTCGAAACAAAAGACCATTAAACACAAAAGATCATTCAAGAGAAAAGATTATTCAAAGTTCACGATGGGAAATCATTCAACTTGCTTTTCTTCATCATTCATAACAGCTCACGAAAGACGGTCTTCAAGCATTACCAAATAGTAACTTAATTTGAATCATCCAAACTTGTTGTTCCACTTCCCTTGGTACTTTCCTATAAATAAGATAAACATTATAAGATTAGAGACAACTAATATATCCAAGTGTGTTAAGTTAGTAACTTTAGTACAGATATCCTATTTTACCTCTTCCACATCGTAATCAAACTCAACTGTACGACAATATGCCTCGGTCTCTTGCGAACAAGTTTCTGTTTGTATAAACAAGTAAACACCTTAACATACCACATGTATCATCTATTAAGGAAAAAAAACAAGTTTTTATAACTAATATCAAAGAATAGGTTACCTGGTATTTCATTTAGCAACCAACTTTGAGCACACATTAGAGTTTCCAATGTCTTTGGGTGAAGTCGACTACGATGAGGACTTATTAATCTTCCATTGGTGCTAAATGCAGATTCTGAGGCGACAGTGGAAACTGGAATAGCTAATATATCTTTAGCAATCCTTTGAAGTATTGGGTACTTAGACCCATTTGTCTTCCACAACATTAGTAAATCAAGTTTCATGTCTTTAGGCAAAGGTTTTTCGTTATAATAGTTGTCTAACTCAGTCGTACCACTTGAATTATCATGTTGGCTGGCAAATGTAGCAATGTCTGAAAATAGATTTTTGAATCCGGCACGGGGACCTGATGATGAACTCGGAGAAGATCCAACACCTTCATGATGATTCAATAGTTAATATATAGACTAAGAAGTAAATAAAACAAATAAACTAACATTCAATTATACAAACAATAATAAAACATACCTTCAAACTCTTTAACTTTTGAGCATGAAGCCGTAGATTCATACTCTTTAAACAAATTTTTAACAAATTCCTTCAAAGTATGAATTTCAGTAGTTGCCTTTTCTTGTCCATAAATCTTAGGCAACAGTAATTCCAAAAATTTCATCTTGTGGCGTGGATCTAAAATTGTTGCCATTCCCCTGACCCCACTAATAACCGACCAATACTTGTTAAACTTTTCAAGCATCTTGGAAGCCATTTTCCGAATCACTTCAGCAGAAGAACCAGCCCACTCACGCAAAGAATATCCAATTTCACATACTGATGCGAAAAACACATTTGCTGTAGGATATTTTGAACCAGAAAATGTAAGGGTTATCTTATAAAATACCTGTAATTTGTCACAAACTTCCATAGCTAACTCCCAATCCTGCTCTTTTGGCAAACATCTATACTGTGAATCCCTTGCCTTAAGACGTCTTTGTAAAGAACAGCAACACTAAGCATCAAATATGTAGAATTCCACCGTGTCTTACAATCAAGTGCCAACTTCTTCGTAGACGATATTATAGGTGATGTTGAATATATAAAAACATATTAAACAAATAAACGCAGCGGATACATCACCTAGAGACGGATCCATATAGCCATATGATCAATCACATAAATGAATATAACTATTATACCTTTGAAGCGTGATCACGGATGCACCAATATCACCAAGATGAGATTGAGAAACCCAAGAGATCAATGAGGTTGATCTCTTCTAAGAGTGATACACACTACACGTCCTTGATCACCAAATAGATGCTAGTCTTTTTACTTGTAACCTCTTTCTTGCAACACATACAATATGTTTATGCAAAAGTGGGATGGAAAATAAAACCCTAGGAGGGGGGTGATGGTGCCGTGAGGTATAGAGAGGAGAGGGAGAGAATCACTCAAACTTTGGTGGAAAGTATTAAGTTTGATTGATATGATTAATTCTTGATTGATCTTATCAATTACACATTTACACTTAGCACCTAGTAAAAGCACCATAAGTTCCTCCAAGCCCCTCCATAAGGCCGGCCACCATAAGGGCCCACAATGGGCTTGCCCATTGTTGGTCCAATCCAAAAACGCTAAGTCTAACTTAGTATTTAATGGCCCATTATAGATCCCGAGTTACATAGTCGTTTATATATTGTAAATACGATAATTACAATCTATAAAATGATGTATCTGTGTATAAGTGTGTGACCCCATAGGCTCACATATGTCTAGCCATATAATTATTTATTATGACACGAGCGTACTCCAACAGCTCCCACTTGTGACATCATAATAATCAAGTAATTATACATGCAAAGGTTAGCGTCTAGCAACACACCAATGCCCCTAGATATATGTGAGAATAGTTTCTCAAATGTCTCATTTTAAATGGTTTATATGTCATCTATCCTTTTGTTACAGATACCATGTTGAACATTAGACATGGATCAAATGTCATTCTAATTGTTCAATTATTATGTTTCTCGATATAGGTATTGAACAAGATTACCAAGTGGATCGAGATTCATCTTAATCTCATTTGGGTACGGCCATACAAACATCTGTCCAATTTATCGAGGGGCCCAATATTATCTAACTCCATAACATGTGGAGGAACAAATCCCATTTTGACTGCACGTGTCATTCATGTTGATGGATCGTGTTTTGGTGTGAATATTGTGAATCGGGAGGTCTTGGAAGATGAAAGAACATCATATTCATGGTAAAGGTTAGAGAGAGAAAGTGTAGAGAGAGAGAGATGGAAACTTGGATGTTTTATTGATAAAGGAAAGATGAAAATTACACACACAAGCTCACCCTCCTAGTGAAGTCTAGGAGGGTTTATAAAGGGCCAAACACAAGACTTTACATAAATGACGGTTCTAGTCCTTGTGTTTGTGCCTTACAATATAGATAATGTAATCCCAAATATGTTGTCACATTTTAGTGTAAGAAGCGTACCCAACAATCTTCTCCCAATGTGGCAACATATGGGATTACTTGCATCATTTCCTACAAGTACAAATATAACTAAAGAAAGGTCTTCATAAGCTCTTCAAGTGCTGAGGATGACTACAATTGACGTTCTTTGTCTTCATCTTGTACCTTGGCTTGAGAACTTTTCATCACTTGTAGGTAAACGATGTATTATGCATGAATTGGATTAACTTCCCCCCAATTCATGATGCATGTCTTAAACGGCTTCTTCATGTACTTCTTTTTGTCGAAGTTTCTGAATTAGCTTCCCCCCAAACTGACAACCGTCTTCAGCAGATTCGAAACTTTGATGTAGTTAACATGTCTTCTAACTTTTGAAAGTTGTAAGTACGCAGCGGAATTTGTAGATGACATCGTAAACCACACCACACAAATCTAGCGGAATTTGTAGATGACATCGTAAACCACACCACGCAAATCTGACTAATACTAAGTAACGATTATGCTCAATGCGGAAGTTCCGTTCGGGGGTAACATGCAAGAAATCAGCAAGATCTTCTCACATAAGTAGGTTACTTCGCACATCACACCCTGCGAAAGTTGAAACGATTACACCAAAATCACAAAACTCAACCACTGATCATCTCTGCAGACGTTTCTCTGGTAGTACTAAAATTGTAAGCTCGATCACGTGAGTCTGTTATGCGTCCCCGATGTGCACATTTCTTCCCCCTGAATGCAGATCCATCTGGAAAAAGAGTGTTTTCGCAAAAAATGCAAGAAAAGTCAAAGCACATCTACTCTTTCTTCCCCCACGATGTCTTCACGGAATCAGAAGCATACACACTATGGTTACGATGGAAACGGAGGCAGTGTAAACCCTGTATGTCCAATTAGTTGAAGATGTGTGAAGTACCAAAAATAGCCCGTGAGAATCAACTGCTGATAAAAATCTCTACTCTTCTATACTCTTCTCATCTAACTCTTTTCCGACCCCATTATCATTCTGAAGGCTTTTTGTAGTGACCACTGATGGAGAAAACCCAGTATTACGAACTTGAGACTGAAGTAAAATAACCCAGGCTTGTGACTTAAACTTGCACTATTGTCTGACTAAGAACCTATACTGAGCACTACAACGTAACTCCTTAAAGCATAGATCGTTTCATATACCCATCCAACCTTCCTTTACTGTATATGAACTCATCTTGAATAATCCACATCTTTGTGTGACACTTGAGCACTACAACGCAACTCCTTTAAAGTGATAGCTATACTCTGTGAGCACAACAACGCAACTCCTTACATCAGGTATAACTAGATAACTCAAGTCTTAATCATTTTGAAGGTTATAAGCTCGAACAAGGATATCGAAGAATCATGCATCCAACCAACCCCGATATCTTCAAGATACTAAGTACACGCACCCGTGATATCCCACTTCAACCTCAAATAAATAATAAAGAATTAACCCCGTAGTCACATCTTGCGGTTCAATACTCAACACTAGCCTTTTGACGGTTTAAGTGAACTATGATAATGGTTTTTCCCAATCTTGTCAAAAATGTATCCTCGTGAAAATTTATAACCGAAATACTACACCTTTTTAACCAACAATTGTAACAAAAATAAATTATCACAATGTATAAATAATACATTTGATAATTAATTTTGATCCAAAAGTGTTAAATTATTCGGACATATTAAATCATTCAGCCCAAAAAAAATTTCGGAAGTCAAGGCCCAAAAAAAATAATAATAATAAAAAATTTCATCCCGGGCCCAAAATGTAAAAGAAAATCTGATCCCAAACATCAACCCTAATATTTGGGTATTTAACAATCACTTAAACATATATCTCAAACCCTAATCTCATAATAATCCGCCTCCTTCCTATCATTATACTCTCCCCACAGACAACTCATCTCACACCAAACTCAAACTCATCATCTTCTCAATCTTAGACTTCAATCAATCGTAACCGAATAACATAAACACAAACATCAATTAAGCAACCAACTGATGCTTAATGATTCTTCTTTCATCCCTTGTAGCACACGAAGCATATTCACATAACCATACACCGGCCTTTCTTCTTCTTATGAGAATACGAGCTTCAGTAATGGTTTCATGATCTTGACAAAGATGTCACGGGTAGGTTTTCTTCTTGTATCTTTGTTGTGTTTTGTTTTGTTGTTGTATTTTTGAACGAACAAAGATAAGAGAAAAAACAGATTTGCTATTTTCTTTTTCTTGCTTGTTTCGTATATTAAATGAAGCTAGGCTTCAACAAAAGTTCGATCGATGATGGTTTTAGTTCAAGCACCAAAGATCTTAAAAGATCTGTGATAGTGTTAGAACCAAGATGAGATCTTTAGTTGTTAATTAATTTGTTGTACGTTTTATGTTCGAATTGTGTCTGTAGAGATTATGATATTGATTGTGAGTTGAGGAGTGATGGTGAGCATCATGGTTGAGTGTAGATGTAGGATATGGTTTGTTTGGTCTTTTGGGTGATGATAGATCTGTGATGTAATCATGTTTACACGAATCAAATCGTTAAAGATTTGTAATAAGTGAACAAATGACTAAGATCTTGAGTCCTTTTTAATTGTTGTAGATCGATGATGAGTTCTTGTTTCATGTGATAAGGTCTGTTACAGGTCTTGAATTATCTTAAGGTAAACATGAAACTGTAACTGAGATCTTGTCTGTTTCATCTTCTATCTTTTGTTTTTAATTTTCGATAAATGGCTGTTGACCGTTGACCCGATAAAGCCATTTGCGATAAGTGGTCTTATGTCGCGTTTGCGATAACATCGTTTCGTTTGCGATAAAATCGTTTGCGATAAAAAAAGGTTCATCGCAAATGCTTTACAAGCATTTGCGATATCAGTCCGGATTTACGATAAAAAGGGGTTTATCAAATGGTATCAAGAGCTAAAAGATGATTTAGAAGTTTTTTGTGTTTTTATTTTACTGTTACTGTTCACGTCGTTACTATTAACATCGTTACTTTTCACGTCATAGCTTATTTGGTGCTTATTGAGTCCAATCAAAAGCTTATTACTAGTTTTTTAGCACTTCAGTTTATCAGATCTAAAGTTTTTTTGTCCAATAAATCCAGAACAGTCCTGTATCAGTTTTTTGTTTTTTTTTTTTTGGTGCGTAACTATCCAGATCTATCAACTCTCTTTGTCCAATAAAAGCTGTATTAAGTGCTTCATTCTAAGCTTATTTCGAACTGACTGATAAAAAACTGGTAAACACTCGTCGGAAAAAGTTGGTCGGAAAAGTCATCGGAAAACTCATCAGAGAAAACTGGTAAACAGAGTTGGTCGGAAAATTCATCAGAAAACTCATCGAAGAAAACTGGTAAAAGAGTTGGTCGGAAAAGTCTTCGGAAAACTCATCGGAAAGTCTTATCGAAATTGCTTGTATAAGTAATTTATAAGTAATTTCGATAAACTCTCTTCTATCGAAATTGGATTTCTTGTAAAGAAATTAAATAAGCTATCAAAATTGTGAAAACTATCGCAATTGTCGAAGTTATCGCAAATCTGGGCTCTAAAGTTTATCGCAAATGCAGAAACTTTGACTTTATCGCAAATTCTAAAACTTTGACTTTATCGCAAATGCAGAAAGTTTGACTTTATCGCAAATTAACGTCATCAGCCAACACTAATATATATATATAATATATATATATATATATATATATATATATAGAGATATATATATATATATATATATATATATATATATATATATATATATATATACTCCCTCCGTCCCATATTAAGTGTCCACTTTCCAAATGCACAAAGTTTTAGGAAATTCCACTAACTACACTCTCCACCAATCAAATATCACTATTACCCACTAAAGTCTCTTCTCATTGGTTGAAATATTCCCTGGACACTTAATTTGGGACATCCCAAGATTCCATTATGGACACTTAATGTGGGACGGAGGGAGTATATAAGAAACAAGATCTAAAACTACAACAGCCAACAACATCAGCCAACAACATTCAACCATCTCTAATCCAAATAACAACAACAGTTTTCAACAAAAATAAAATAAAATAAAAATTACCAACAACAACAATTAACAAAAACACCAACATCAACATTTAACTACATCAGCCAACATCAAGCTCTTAAAATAACATAACCCAAAACAACAAAGAACAATAAAACCTTAACTGTTATTATTAAATAAAAGCAAGTAATCACCAACCAAGATCTCAGTTTTTTATTTCGTGATATTCAAAAAACCATCAAGACCAAGGTTTTCAAGATCGGGATCCTACCCAGAATCATTTTCGTCTTTGCAAGATCGTGATCGTAAGATCGAATCGGGATCTTAAGATCATACTCTAATGTTATTTCTTAATAGTTTTTGTAATATTATACAAATCTAAAAATTATTATACATTATAAACATAAAATATTATGAATGTTTCATAGAAATATTGTTCTAAATTATGATTATGAAATGTTTAAAAAGATTAACATGTTATTTTTTGAATTCTACAAAAAAACAACCCATAAATTTATAGTTTTTTAGTTTGTAATCCGAGAAAAGTAAGATCGGATCGGATTAAATCTTAAGATCGTATGGTCAAGATCGGGATCCTATAAGATCTTGAGCTTGCAAAGATCCTATGTAGAATCCGGATCGTTTTTGCTTTGCAGTATCGTAATATCGTAAGATAGTAAGATCTGGATCGGGATCTTGACAACTATGATCAAGACCATTCAAGGTCATACACGAAATAAATCATCACTGATCTATTTTTTTTAGGCTTAGCTTCATTGGATATTCGAATCAAAAGACAAGAAAGATAACAAATATGTTATCCAATTTTCTTTAATTCGTTCAAGACACTCGACACAGATCTTGCAACTGTAACGAAAAAAAAAAAAAAAAAAAACTTACGATCTCAGATTCGTGTTTGATATTAGAAAACAAAATCTTTAAAGATTGAAACACGATTTCATCATAGATCGTCTTGAAGCATATAACTTCTGCTAATATCCGAACTTTTTCAAAGAAAGAACACCACTCGTGTGTCATTCTTCCTATCATTCGAGTTAAACGAAAAAGAACAAATGACAGAAGGACAAATTTTTTTTGTGTTGTGTTTATAGGATCGGTTGGATAAGAAAAAGGTTGAGAATTTTTTTTTGGCTGCGTGTTTATCTTGGAGAGTAGTTAAGGTTTATGAGTGGTTAAGTGGTTATATATAGTCCAAAACGAGTTTGGCAACCCGCGCGTTGCCGCGGGATTGCCTTGTTGATAGTGTTGAGAGCAGATGTGTTGGTGTGAAAATGTTGCGAGCATTGTTTAAGTAACATTTTATCTTTCAAATAATGCGACTAACAACCAACCATTTACAACTTTTAAACATAAATTGAATCATGCAGTACGTAGTGTTAGATACATTGCACAATAAACGTATCTCTTGGATAAATTTTGTAAGGCTTTTTTAACAGCTTTATGAAAAAAGAAGAAAAAAAAATTGCACATGAATTGTAAGCAATAGGTTCTGTACTTGGGACCGGTTCTGTACTTGGGACCTAAGCTTCTAAAGATAGAAAAAAGAGCTATACCACGCAGTTGACTTTCCAGATTATTGGGTCTACATGAATTGTTGTAGATGCATTCCCTTCGTCCATCCTTGTCCTTGTCGGGTCAGGTTGGTGAGGTTATAACGCTCTTCCATCATTTTCTCCATCTCTGCTTCATCCATTTTTTCTTCTTTGGGGAAAAATGGAATGTTGGGAGTCTTTGGTTCGGGTTTGACTTCAGGAACACTACAAAAGCATACGAACAGTAATTAGTAAGTTTTAAATAAAACAATAAAACAGCAACTACAATATCATAACATGCAATGACTGCGCTATAAACATACTTATTTAGGGGGTCTTGCAAGGGCCTCTGTTGCTTTTGCTTTTTCAAGTTCTCTAAGAGCAACCTCCAGCTTCTCCTCTGCTTCTTTGTTGGCATTTTCAGATTGATCAGCTTGTCTCTCAAGTGTTTCTTCCTGTTTTTTAACATCTTTTTCTTTCTGATGTTGCTTCTTCAATCTCCAGTTTTATTTTGTCCAAGTCGGTTTGCTGTTGCTCTCTTTTTATGTCATCTCCTCTTAACAAAGAAATATGTCGCCTCACATGTTCGAGGTACTGTTTTAGTGTTTCAACCACAGGTCCAAGTGAGGCCTCTTCTTCTTTTCACTCTTCCAGTCTTCTTTTTGCTTCATTATTCCTTCTAAAGTAAAAACACACAACTTTCTTATTTGTTCTAAATATGGCAAGACTCAGATAAACTTGTTACTTAGCTGAATAAAAATTATATCAACTAAAAAGGCAAGTACGTCTAAGAAAATACACGTTAGGTTATATGTTGACAAAAAAACTAACAGAAGTTAACAGAGCCCTTAAAAAATAAAAACTAATCCTCTGCTTCCCCTAACATACTAACGTCAATAAAAAAATTGTTATCAACCATAAAAGTTCCATTAGTATTTTTTTCATATATGCTACTTCCTCACATGATCCAAGCACTAATGCGCATACCATCACCATGACCGCATCTAACACTATCAATTTTATTATATATGAACAAAATTTTAATTTAGAATGGAAGACATGGAGTACCTGGGTGACAATATACAGATTCTAGTGTTCCATGGTCCTAATTCCTAAAGGCAGCTCAGCACTTTAGTGGGGCTATATAGCTTTTAACATAAGTAAAATTATAAAAGTGAGTTGACAATCCTTATGTCCTGGCGTGGGGTTATTTCTAATTCGAGTTCTTTGAATAATAATAATAATCACATAAACACATATCCAAGTAACTACACAATATTTAAAACCAATTGATAAAAATAATTACATTGACCATAGTCACATAATTCGCTCAAGAGGTAGAGTACCACGAATTGGTACGGGGTGTACCGAAACGCGGTACACCAGCGTTCCAAACGCTCTTGGATTCGTGTTCCAAACCACCATGGTGCAGCGTACCAAGTCTGAGGGTTCAGCGATCCAAAACGCAATAGGAACTCGTTTTATTACTGATGGTACAGCGAACCAAAGCTTAGCGAAAGAAAATTGTCAAAAATGGAGGAGGAGATAAGAAATTGAGTGTACCTCTGATAGGATGAAGAATTTCGATGATGAAGATGGAGAAGACCTGGCATGTTGTCATTTGGGGCTGTTGTAGAAGAAGTAGAGTAGGTAGATGTAGATCTAGATTCATGGTGGTAGAAGGTGAAGATATACATACATAAAAATATACAGATATAGGAGAGAGAGAGAGAGAGAGAGAGAGAGAGATGACAACTTTTTGTTCTTGAGAGAAAGAGATATGTGGTTGAATGGGAAAGTGAAGCACGTGAGTGAGTGAGTAAGTTGGACAGTTGGTTTTTTTTTTTTTTTTGGTTTTGGACTTATTAAGCTTATATTTATATTTTATTTTTTGGACTTCTATCAAAAAAAAAAAAAAAAAAAAAAAAATTGTATATGGTTTATGGATTATTTACTACCGGTAATTTATATATTTATTTTAGATTTATTTTATTTTAATATATCTTTTATTCTGTCAATATTCCATCATTAAATACAAATCTTTATAAAAAATTAACTTATTTAATAATAATTAGAAAATCAATTTTACATATAATTTGTTACATTCTTTTTTCTATATATATAGTTCTTCCATTACAATTCTTCCATTTGTGAAGCTGTGATACCAAATTCATTCCACCTCACATGAAAATCACAAGAGCGAATTGCGTACCGAAGCGTACCAAATACATGGTACACCGTACCGATACGTACCCATGCGTACCGAAATGAGTATACCCCCCACGTACCGAATTCGTCATCAAGAGCGAATTGCGTACCAGAACCGCGTACGCGTACCGAAGCGTACCGCGTTTTATGTGACTATGACATTGACCATCAATAACCGCAATTTTCCCAACAACTTCATATGCTCATTTCTACAAACCTGATAAATCTGATCCTAAATAGTAACCAAAAGTCAAAAAGCATACATGAATCTCAAAAGAAATTCATACCAAAGCTTGAATCTTTTTTAAGCTACTGTATGAAGCAGCTTTACGTTTCCTTAAGCCACAATGTTTCCTTTTTGTTAACACTATATTTCATATTCTCCGGAGGTTGCAAACAATTTTCCATATGAAACTCAAAGAATTCAACTGCTTGTCATTTCTCACAACTCTCAAGTATTCATCATAATATGAATTAAACTATTCCTAAGATTATGTCTTATAACAATTTTTTTTAATTGTGGATGAATTCATCTTTTTTTAATTCAATTCCACCCAATTAATTTATATAAAAACAAACAAAAAATTAAAAATACCAATTGAAAGATAACAACCAATTTGACTTTCTTTTCTTTGTGTTCATCTGAATCCGAATTCTTGCTGTTGGATTCTTCTTGTTCTAACGCGCGTTTTTGGAGATCTATTAGTGACGGTCTACCTTTTTACTTTTTTGCTGCCGGACCTCCGCCTCCACCAAGCGACCTATACGAAGGGAATTTGGTTATGAATTTGGGGATTTTTTGGTTATGAATTTGGGGATTTGAATATGACAATTATTTAGATTGATTTCGAGTGAAGAACAGGATGATTAGGGGAAGGAGCGAATGAGTGGAGATGGCAGTGAAAGTGAAGGATCTAGATAAAAAAGGTGAGATGATGGGTGATTTGGGAAGAATCGAGAGAGATATTTTTTGTGGTTTTGAGGGGCCTCCCTCTTTTAGTGAGTAAATATGTTACTAATCTCACAGACTGCTACAGTTGCCTTGAATATATAGTGGCAACTGTAGCAGTGCTATCATGAAGAAAATGACCAATAGAAAAAAAGATTAAGAACTTAATTACTTTGTTAAGCAGTTTTTTGGCTAATCCAAAAAGTCACTTTTAGTATATATATATAATTTAGGGTTATTAGGAATTGGGCTTGGATTGTTATTGGGTTTTAAGTGGGCTTCTGTTGGACTTATCAAAGAGTTATCAATGAGTTGGGCTTGAATTGTTATTATTTCACTTGGACTGTTGGAGAGTTAATCACAAGGGCTGAATTTTTTTTTTTTTTTATTATTTAAAAAAAAAATTGATATTGAGTTGGTAATTTTTGGGTTATTAATTTTGGACCACGATTTTGATCGAGCTTCGTTATCCGGGAGTGATTATAGTTTGGGTTGAGATTATTCGGGTTCGTTTGAGATAACTACCGTGCTAGTTATTGTAAAATCGTGAACGATTGCCAAAGATTCATTTGAAAAACACAATCTTACTTATTTATCGTCTACAAGATCCATTTTCATTTCACATCGAAATTTAAATGGAATCAAGTTCAAAAGAGAGAGATACGCAAGAGCTATTAATGCAAGAAAAAAAAGAGAGAAACGAAAGAGAAATGCATGGCATGTTTTAGATTACTTCTTTCACGCCTTACGGTCCTCTCAAACATAGACTTAGCAGGAACTCGTACCGAGAATGGATTTAAACGAGCATTTCCATCACTCTTTGGAGAAGACGTTGAGACGTTCACAAAAACCATGTTCCTCAACGTGGATCAACTGGAGAAGCAACTTGAAAACGAAGAATTTCACGAGAATGGATCCACGGTCATCTTTAGAGCGCTCAAGGAACAGTTTCAGCAGTTCATCAATTAGCGGTTCTCTTCGGATTACGACGGTGTAATGGCACGCAAGTATTTTTTAGAATACACTCGAATCGAGGTTCAAACTTTCAAAGACACATTGATTCAACAAATGGATTCTATTGAGAAGTCAATTGCTGAACGAGTACTTCACAGAAGAGAGTTTGACAGAATGATGAATGAAATGAAGTTGCAGACTCAAGAGGAACAGGTTCATGAAGTTAAAGCAATGGGTGCTAGTTTGGTTGTTACGAAAAGCAGTGGGACAGAATCAGAACAACAACAAGAAAAACGCATATCAGGGAATGATACTGATGCTGAAAGTGCATATATCAGACCCATTTATGACACAGAGCCTTTGGCTGAGGTACCAAATTATAACATTTTTTATGTCAATGATATGAGTTCTTCATCTTCTGAAATACAGCATTTTGAGCAACCTCAATTCACTAATGAAGGAGAGGTTGACCAGAATATTGAACAATTTCACAACAAATGTCCTTCACGTGTTTCATTAATTGAAAACAAAACAACTGAACTGTCAAAACAAACTCTCGAGTCTGAAAAATCTTTGACATCGGTGCTTAAAGGAAAAGAAAACGTTTTTGAGAAAAACCATGAGAATGCCAAAATCAAGTTTAATTTTGAAAAACTTGAAACCAAAAATATTGAGTTGGAGCATACTGTGGCATCATTACAAAAAGAAAATGAGCATTTGAAACAGATTTACAAAAACCTGTTTGATTCAATCAAACGTTCACGAGTTCAGACACAAAACTCAAACAAGAAACAACAAGAGACTGAATTTGCTGACAAAAAGTTTGAAAATGTTTTGCAAAAGATTGAATCAATGAATATGAAAAAGGTTGAGTCTCAAATCACAAAAGTTTCCTTTCCAAATACCATGTTCAATTCTAATACTCCAGATTTTGAAAAGAAAACGGGGGAGAAAATGTATCTTTTTGAAAATAAAATTGACAAAGAAAATCATGTGCTTCAAACAAAAGTGGTTGAGCTTGAAACGCTTCTAGCTCAACAAACAAACGATCTTGAGAATGCCAAAATTGACTTTTTCAACAAAACGACAAAATTCGAACATTACTTTGAAAGGCTTGAAAAAGAAAATGTTGAGTTCGAACGGAAATTGGCTCGTAAAACGGATGATTCTAAAGCCGAAAAAGATCAATTTTTGAAACAAATTGCCTCTTTAGAATCAAAATTGGCATCCCAAGATCATCTTTCTCTTCAAAAAGAATACAGTGATTTGAGAACTTCATATAATGCTTTAAAAGTGAAGTTTGATTCTCTTAACCGATCACAGGGAAAAGCTCATATTTCAAAGTATTCAACACCAGAAGTGAGTGTTTCAAAGAAGGTTTACACGGGTGAATCTTCAAAACCATTTTCGAAAAAGGTTTCCCAGTTTATGACTTATTCTTTGCAAAAAGGAAGGAAGTTTTCGAAGAAACCAAGTTTTTCTGAAGCACCTACTTCTCAAAAGTTATCAAATCCAAATGCTTCAAAAGAAAAGAATCAAGTTTTTCAAACTCTACACTCTCGTTTTACACCGGTAAAGCAAGTGTGGAGACCAAAGCAAAGTCGTTCAAAACCTTTCAAATATTCAATATCAGAATTGCTTTCGATGCAACATAAGAATGACTCTGCTTTGAACATTCCAAATACAGGAAGGTTTCCATTTATCACAAAAACAAATCTTCAAAGAGAACCCATGAGGTTCAACTCTAGATGGAAATTTTCTTCTTCAGATTTTAAAACTCCAAGAGAAACACCAGGTTTCTCAAACAATTTTCACCGGAAAAAGAGTTTTAAATCTCCATTGATTCCACGAGTGTTATTTCAAAATGAAACACCGGTTTTCAATCCTCGTTGGAATTCAACATCTTTAAATCTGATAAACACAACTTACAAATGGATTTCAAAAGTTAGTAAACCTGTTAGCACCGTGCTTAAATGGGTTCCCAAGGTTGTTGTCTAATCTAAACTTTAAATGACTTCTTAGTAATTCAGCTAAGGACTCGGACTTCAACATGACGACTTGTACACGCATTACAGTGTACAACTCGGGTTTCAAAGAAAGGAAAGTGCCTTGCTAAACCATTCTTTAAAACCAAGCGTGCACTTATCCTAAAAACTTCTTAATCTTGAGCAAAATTTACTCAAAAATTTTCAACAGGTTTTTCAAAAAATTTCAAAATTTTGCTCAAGATTTTTCAAATCTTTACGCCCCAATTCACTCTAAAGTTTAAAAATGTCAAAACATATGCTTGTTTTGAGAGGGAGTATTTCAGAGAATAACGGTTTTGTTACCTTGAAGCAAGATTCATTCAAGAATTTTTCAAACTGAAATTTCTAAATCTTTCAGAATTTTGCTTCAAGAGGACTCCTTCCCTCAAACTTTAAAAAGTTTAAAATTCTCAAAACAAAGCGAGTTTTGAGGGGGAGTATTTCCAAAACAAAAATGTTCCGTTAAAATCATGCTTTATGGCTTGTGTACACATAACAGTGCACAACCCGTACTTGTAAAGAAAGGACCCTGAGGTACGCATCAGTGCCTCAATCCTGATCAAAGGAGCGAAAGCTTCTTTCTTATAAGTAGAATTAAACCATAAATTTTTTCAAATTTTTTATAAAAATTCTGCTCATAAGGACAAGTATTCCCTCATTCAGGGGGAGTATTTGAAAGTAATCTTTGTTCATACAAAAGTTCTAGAAATTCTTCCCACAAAACTCAAAAACATCATATTTTAATCATAAAGTTTTTCAAAAAAAATCATGAGTATGCTATTTTTGAGGGGGAGAATAAAGATATGATTAAAATATGGTAATGTAAAGTTGGAATCTCATGAGTGCTCGACTCAGAAATTGACCCTCGAATTGACGATAGGAAAAGTCAGTAGTCGAAAAGACATGTCCCGGACGGGTAATAATTTCAAGCCAGTCTATCTGGTGATGTAAACGTGTCTCACAACGGACGTGTCTGAGTAGAATGTACCGATTTCGAGCGATTTTCCTTGAATATGATCTAGACGGGTAATAATTTCAAGCTAGTTCTACTAGTGATGTAAGCGTGTCTCGCGACGATCATGTTCATTGAAAATCAATCAATTCAAAAGTGCCAACTTTTCCCGGCATGTGCAAATTTCAATTAAAGACATATGAGCACATGTTAAGGGGGAGTCTTTCTGAAAATCACAAAACTCTCAAAGTGTTAACAAAATATGTTTTTCATAATCATAAACATTTTGAGAGATTTTCAAAAAGGTTTGGTTTATGGCATCAATAGGATAGTCATGGAGTTATAAGGTGACTAAGGTTAGGAATAACCGTCCTATGATCTGCCAGAACCGGAGGGATCTACCCAAGGACAACACCAATAGTTTAGAACTAGAAAGTCCTAGGTATGATTGAAAAAGGAGAAATGAAATGAACGGAGAAAGAAGGGGTTGAAGAATTAAAAAGAAAAGTAAAGAAAAGGGTGAAAAGAAATAGCCCTCCATTTGTTCAACCTTAGGGCAGACACCGGGTTCAATTCATAATCTACTGGTTGATGGGCATCACCGGTATTGAAGAAAAAAGACGTCATGGACCCAGTGACGCACTGCACTAACCTTCTAGCCACTCAGGTGTCTCTCAAAAGACACTTGTTTCATTTCACACGGAGAACCCTTCATCATCTATCGACCTCTCACTACGAGATGTGTTGATATTGAAAAGGAGGCACTCTGCTCCACGCCTCCGACGACCAAACAAATGTGCACTAATTGAGTCTAGAGCCATGAGATTCATCAAAGATCTCTTAGGAACACTTAATATTACACTGTTGTTCTACATCATGGGCAGCAGTTGTAAAATTAAGAAGAGTCCTTCGCAGATCTTAGCAATCTGCCAAGAACATTCTTGAGAGAATTCACAATTGTGATTCTCAGTGAAAGAATGGAAATCCTGCCAGGGCCAACATCAAACAACCTTGACAGCAGGTCACTTCGGTAACTCCTTGTGGGTTACGCTTAGTGAAAGCTCCAAAATGGTCTACAGTCGTGGGGTGATCTCCAGCGACTCACTGAATCGTGGGTGCACTTCGGTGTGTCCGTGTAAGCCCTTTCGGGGGTATCCGGTTCAGAACGGCCTGGGTTTGGATTAGAGAAAGTCTTCACACTATGCTGTTGATAATCTCGAAGTCCAAATCTGTAAGTGCCGGATGGTTCGTGATGTACCTGCGGAGGATCATGAAGACCTGGAGTTCTACCACCATCAAGACTCCATCGTGCTCATATCCTGAAGATTAGTTCTCACAAAGACTAAAGACAGCAAAAGTTCAAAGTTATTAAAGAAAAGTCAAAGATCAAGTATGTTAATATTTCACAAGTCTAAGATCTGCTTATGAAGAGAGAACTACGTGATGTATGAAGAGCAAAAGTCAAAGAACATATGAGCATGATGGAAACAACGTGAAGATACCAGTACTAAAGACCATTGGAGGACGGCAGATCATTACCATACCATATCATATCAGATCAAGAACAAAGAACAAAGATTATGAAGACGTTAGAAGCCCAAGAAGCAAAGATGACGTCAAGCAACCAATATGACCAAGACTTAGGGGGAGATTGTTGGGAACACGTTTCATAATTGTTCAAGTCTTAGTCATTTAAGGTTGTAAAATTAAAAAGCATGATTGGAACAAATAATCTAGCAAAGCTATTACACGAAGACTCAAAGTTCAAGACAACAAGCATCAAGGAAGATAAAATGATCATCCATTTCTATTGATGGACCCATAACCCACATGTCACAGAATGAGGTCTCAATGATCAACCCTTAAGGGAAGATTGTTGGAAACGCGAAAGTGATGATCATAAATGTAATCAAAGAAAGATCTCAATGATCGTCCCTTAGGGGGAGATTGTTGGGAATGCTTAAAGTGACGATCATTATCGAGTCAATGAGTCTTGTAATATGGTCATGTAATAGCTCGTTAGAATTGGAAAAATATAGTCTACATGATAGTAGAAGTGTGTCGTCTAGATTAGTTATAGTATTTACGTTAATGATGAATTAGTGAAATATGTAAGGACGTCACACTTCCCCCTTCTCATTATATGGGAGACTATAAATAGTGTAAACCTCTCATTTGAGAGGTAGTGGTTGATAAAGTGTAAGAGAATTTTCTCTCTTATTTTCTCTCTAGCTCTCTCTCTCTCTAGTTTCATCTTTCTCTCTCTAAACATTACATAGGTGTGATTTGATCTAAAAGGAGTGACCAACACATGTGTTTCATATCACTCCTGAAGATGGTTTTTATAACTACCTTATTCAGGACAGCGTTTAACCATATCAAGGAATGAAATTCCACGCATGCAAGACCTACTTGCATCTCAAGTCTATGGATAAAAGACATAACCACTTGCGAGATTCACTATTGACGACGATCCATGTAGTGAATACTCGTAGGTTGGGTCAGTCCAATGTTCATCACAATAAACAACATGTAAGTTTAGTAAATAATCACCAACACGCTCACATTTTCCTTAATTTGATGATACTCCCGTATCGTCAACCGACAATGGACAATTTTAGAATAACTAAATCATTCATGGATTAAACGTGCAAATATAGAATATAGTTGATATAAATGAAAACTATCATACCCAGTATATCAATTCATTATAAATATAAACTGTTTAACATTCCAATTATTCAAATACTAAAAAATAGATCTACATGAGACTACTAGCAGGTCGAAGCCCAATGTTCCTAGCATGCTCGACATGTTTGGTACAAGGCATTGGTTTCGTTAAACGATCAGCTAAGTTGTCATCTGTGTGAACTTTGAGAAGACGAATATCACCACTTTTGATAACTTCTCGAATGTAGTGAACATTCCGACGAAAGTGTTTGGAACCCTTTAGAACACCTGGTTCATTGGCTATGACAATGGCACCGGAATTATCACAGTACATATCCATAGGTCGTTCATTGCTGGGGACAACGCCAAGCCCATAAATGAATTTTCGTATCCAAATTGCTTCCATTGCAGCTTCAGAAGCAGCTATGTATTCAGCTTATGTAGAGGACATTACAATAGTGCTTTGTTTGGCACTTTTTCAGTCAACAGCACCTCCGTTCATGACGAAAACATATCCAGTCTGGGATTTGGTGTCATCACGATCCGTCTCCCAGCTTGCGTCAGTGTAACAAGTAACACTGAGCTCACGCTTGACAACACCACCATAAAAAAGAAACATATCTTTAGTATTTCGCAGATACTTCAATATGTTCTTAACAGCAGTCTAGTGACATTCTCCTGGATTCTGTTGAAATCTACTCGTTAGGTTATGAGAGAATGCTACATCAGGTCTAGTGCACCTAATTGCATACATTATGGATCCCACAGCCGAAGCATAAGGGATTCCTTTCATCCTCTTCACCTCAACGGGTGTAGAGGGTCCTTGAGCCTTACTCAATTATGTATTTGGTTGCATTGGAAGACTTCCACGTTTGGAATCTTGCATCCTAAATCGCTTCAGGATTTTGTCAATGTATGCACTTTGACACAAGCCGATTAACCGCTTTGATCTATCCCGATAGATCTTGACTCCAAGTGTGTACGCAACTTCTCCTAAGTCTTTCATGGAAAAGCAATTTCCAAGCCAGGATTTTACATCTTGTAGCATTGGAATGTTGTTTACCATGAGTAATATGTCATCGACATATAAGACTAGGAACACGACAATACTTCCACTAGTTTTCATATATACACATGGCTCATCGAGATTTTGAGTAAAACCAATCTACTTGATTTCCTCATCAAATCTCTTATTCCAGCTTCTGGATGCTTGCTTTAATCCATAAATGGATCTTTGAAGATTGCATACCTTACTGGGATGTTTAGGATTCACGAAGCCCTCGGGTTGCACCATATAAACGTCTTCGTTCAGGTGGCCGTTCAAGAAGGTTGTCTTGACATTCATTTGCCAAATCTCATAGTCATAGTACGCTGCTATGGCTATAAGAATCCTAATTGCTTTAACGTCTGCAACAGGCGAGAAGGTTTCTTCATAGTCAATCCCGTAGGTTTGAGTGAAACCTTTTGCTACTAGACGAGCTTTATAGGTGTGTACATTGCCATCCATGTCGGTCTTCTTCTTGAAGAGCCATTTACTCCCAACGGTTTTAGTATTAGGAGGTAGGTCGACTTCGACCCAAACATCATTGTCTTTCATGGATTGCATCTCCGCATTCATAGCTTCGATCCATTTATCGTGTTTAGGACTCGATAATGCATCTCGATAGTTAGCAGGTTCACCATGATCCCCTAACTCATGTTCCTCAGCATCAACATAGAAACCATATCGCTCAGGTGCTTGAGGTATCCTTGCGGATCTACGAATGAGAGCAACATCTTGATGAAGTTCAACATTTTCATGTTCAGTCTCATTGTGATGTTCACTAGTGTTACCAGAAGGTTGTGCATCTTCCTCTTGAATTTCATCAAGGTCTACTTTGCTCCCACTTGCTTCCTGTGAAATGAGACTATTCTCAAGAAACTCAACATACCGAGCAACAAATATTTTGTTCTCGGGTGGGTAGTAAAAGTAGTAACCCATTGTTTCCTTTGGGTATCCTACAAAGATACATTTGATAGCTCTGGGCTCAAGTTTGTTAGGTGTGTCTCGTTTCACGAGAGCCTCACAACCCCAGACTTTCAAGTAAGACAGATTAGGGACCTTCCCATGCCATATTTCATATGGTGTCTTATCAACCTTCTTGGTTGGAACCATGTTGAGAATGCGTGCAACAGACTCTAGAGCATAACCCCAAAAGGACATTGGCAATGTTGTTAGACTCATCATAGATCGAACCATGTCTAGCAAAGTTCGATTTCTCCTTTCAGATACACCATTATGTTGTGGTGTGTATGGAGGAGTGAATTGTGAGACGATCCCACACCTTTTTAGATGATCTAAAAACTCTTGACTCATATATTCACCTCCTCGATCAGATCGAAGAGCCTTTATGGTCTTGCCGAGTTGATTTTCTACTTCATTTTGAAAGACTTTGAACGTTTCAAAGACTTCATGTTTATAACCATATCTACTGAAATCATCAGTGAAAGTAATGAAGTAGTTAGCTCCTTCCCTAGACGTTGTTCTAAATGGGCCACATACGTCAGTATGTATGAGTCCAAGTAGATCTTTAGCTCTTTCTCCAACATGGGAGAAAGGCTTTCGTGCCATCTTACCAGATATGCAAGAAATGCATTTATCAAACGACTCTTGGTCGGTTGACTCTAAAAGCCCATCGCGTTGCAGCTTCGTAATGCGTTTCTTGTTTATGTGGCAAAGACGGCAATGCCATAGAAAAGTGGAATCCAAGTTACGTTTGGATTTCTTTTTGCTAACATTATATATAGAACCATCGTTTAAAATAGAATCACGCATATCAATTTCAAAAATACCATCACGAGGAATAGCATTAAAATAAAAAACATGATCCTTAGAAACTGAAATGCCAAAATCCGTAAAAGTATGAATGTAACCATCATCTTTCAAACGTGAAAGTGAAACAACACCTCTAGTGATAGTAGGTGCAAAATGGCAATTATTCAAAACAATAACTAGTCCATTAGGGAGGATGAGATCAAAGCTCCCTATCGCTTCGATAGCTGCACGGTTGCCATTACCAACATACAGGTTCAAAGCTCCTTGTTTCAACTTCCTGCTTCCCCTAAGACCCTGCACATTATTACAAATGTGAGTACCACAACCTGTATCATATATCCAGGATTTGTTGGGAAAAGTATAGAGTTCTATAGTGAAGATACCTGATGTGCTAGCGCCGCTAGCTTTGTTCTTCTTTAACTCTTCTAGGTAGACCAGACAGTTCCATCTCCAGTGCCCATTCACTCCACAGTGGTGGCAGGGGGTGTCCTTAGCCGGGTGCTCCTTATTGGCAGGTGGGGGGACTTTTGGTTTGGGGGCGTAAACACGCTTACCTTTGCCCTTACCTTGTCCTTTGCCATGTGCCAACGGCTTGTTCTTTTTCTGGATTCTGCCTTGCTTGATAGCTAGGAACATTGGAGCCTTCTTGGGCATGCCTTTTTCTGCAAGTTTAAGCATGTTGTGCAGTTTGGGAATGGTCTTGCCCATGCTGTGCATGTTGTAGTTCTGCACAAATTGATCATAATCCTTCGATAGTGAGGTAAGAATCAAGCTCAGTCCAAGGATTTAAGGCATGGGGTATCCCAGATGCTCCATTAGGTCAAGATAGCCTTTCATTTTCATGACATATCTACTAACCGATTGGCCCTCCTCCTGCTTGCAAGCATGAAAAGCTTTGACAGTGTCAAACAATTCTTGCTCAGCTTGCTATTCGAACATGGTTTTCAGTTCTCAGCATGTCAAATGCTGCAAGGTCCTCTAAGTTCTTTTGGAGCTCAGGGATTGTTAGGAATATAAATATTCAAATGAAGGCTCGGTCACCCCGAGCATCTATTTAGGATTGCGTGGTTTTGTAACCTTACAACAGGTTTTACCTCTCGAGGGATCTCAAGAGGCTTACAACCCCACCAGGCAGTGTACCTGACCGATGTAGTATAGTGTAGTGGTAAGTACGGGGGATTGATCGTTCTCCACAGGGAATAGTGTTCGTTAGGTATGAAAGGCTACTCTAATTAGGTCTAAGGGTTGAGGAAGATTCTTTTTATGTTTTTATAATTTTATGAAAGCAAGTAAAATCTCGGGTTTGAAGGAGTGGGCGGAATTAGTTGCTAGTCAACTAACCCAAATGACTACGAATGCAAATAAAATAAAATAACAAAAATGAAAAGTGGTGAGAAACTTATGTGTAGAGAAATGTGTTTACTTAGATTTCCTTACTCCCTAACTATCTTTTACCGGTTAATTAGTGTGTATTAGTCGCGTGGATGATGGGTGTATTCCTTAATACCATTCGTGGGGTGGCGTACTTACTTCCCCAACTCTACAAGCTCCTACTTCACTCCTATGTCGAGCCGGCTAGGAAGCTCCTAACATGGGATCACTAGAATTCGCTTGTGCATTAAATACAACCATAAAAACCTTTAGTACGCGTTTGGTTCATGTTTCTTAAGACGTTCAAGCAAGTTACCGAATAGGAAGTTAGCCAGTTTTCTTAAGCCTAACATAGATAAACAATCATCCAATACAACTAACAACACACTAACAACCAATAATCAATAGCTAAGTTTCATTAGATCTAAGCAAACACAAGATAAAATTAGCCTAACATGTTAAACAAAAGACAAGCATAAGATAGAATCAAACAACACATAGACATATTGAATGATTAATTGATAACTTATCTTTCAATGAAACATGGAAGATCTCAAGGCAAAAAGCCCTGAAAAAGTAGCTAAAATCGTCTTAGGGTTTTATCCCAAAATTCCACACACTAAGCTCTCTCTTAATGACAAAAAATTAGAAAACTATATATAGATTTTTGGATCTGACGGCGTCACCTTATGCATTGTGACGCCGTCACCTCGCCGCTTTTAGGGTTCCCGGGTGACCTTCTTGACGCCGTCCCTCTTTAGCTCTTCAAAAATCCATTCTGGCCTATCAAGGCTTGACGCCGTCGGATCATGAACGTGACGCCGTCCCCTTATGATTTAAGCCGTGACGCCCTTGATTTAGTTAAAGCGTGACGCCGTCAGAATTCTCATGCTAACTCACTGGCCCGTCATGAGTAAATTTCACATCCAACTTTTCTTGCCAAGGCATGACGCCGTCCCATGTTAATTGTGACGCCGTCAAGAGTAACTTTTAGCCGATTCTTGAGACTTTGCCGTTTTCTTCACTTTAATGCTCCAAAAACGTCCAAAATGCCTCCTTTTCCAGATTTCTCCTCAAAAGTACCTAAAATGACAAAAGGAACGATTTAGGGCAATATTTGATCAAATAAATACGATTTCGGGCTTAAATGACCCCTTAAAAGCGGTACACTTTTCGCCTCATCAAATACCCTTACACTTGAGATTTGCTTGTCCTCAAGCAAATGCGCTTTTATTCTAATCAAAATACAAGTTAGGGGTCATTTAATGCAAACATAAAAGTAATTACAACAAATATTCGTTCCACTTCAATCATAATAAGCACGGAGATTACATACTAGCACCTCACAAGTAGTGTTTAGATACTCACATCTCTCAAGTGTCATCAAAATAAATCTCATAAATGAAAACGGAAAATATCTCTCACTACCTGTCATAGCAAATAGATTACCATAGGCTTGGGAAAGGATCGAAAACCTCCTCCACTAGGCGTAAGCACCTAAGATAAACTATCAAAGAGGGCTTTTAAATGGGTTATAACGTTAGGTGTAGGGAAAAGGAGAACACGGTTTTGTTGGATAAAGGATGTTTTACTGGTGGCTAGTTAAAGATCTTGATCAATTACATGTACTATACAATGTTGCTAAGCCAAGACTAGACTCAATTTTAAGCTAGAAACAAAATAACAAAATAACAAAAACATAAAGATAAACATAAAATGAAACGGGATGGTAGTCCGTATGTTTTTTTTTTCTATTTTTTCTCATTTTTTTTTGTGTTTTTTCTTGATTTTTTTTTTTTTTTTTTTTTTTTTTTTTTTTTTTTTTTGCATACACTTTTACCCTACCATCCAAAATAATACATCATAGGGGCGTTGCATTCCCCTTACACTTGAATTTTTACATAACTTTACAAATAACTATTCTAATGACTCGAATTAAGATAATTGAAAAACTTGGAGTACTTTTAAAACATTTAGCACATATGGGGGTAATAAATGATGTTCTTCCCCATTACTCCATTACACTAGTACTTTACCCATGAGTCCCAATCGTCCCAAAACAATATGTACAAGGATATGACTCGACTTAGCAACCATGTAATCAATTAGATAATTAACTTGGGTTTAAACAAATGTTGTAACAATAATGCACTAAAGATGAGTGCATACAAGGTAGGCTAAGGCGATTTGGGTGTACATTTTAGTGGGGTGTAACAAATTCTTCCTTTAAGTAGAATGCTTAAAGGTCGAAACGAAAAGATAGGCTCTGAGGGGTGTACTAGGGGTATCGTGTACTAAAAATGAGTACAACGCAAAGGGTATGGGAGAATTACTTGACCAATGTAGCCAATGTAATTATAACAAAAAACACAGGTGTAAAACAATGGGTTAATCCTAATGCCTCTTATCATGTAGTAAATCTAACTACACGAATGTAGTCTCACTTGTGGCCTTGGAATGGTCCTAACGCAAGTTCTAGAATCTAAGTGCTACCGGTACACACATCATAGCATAAATGCTTTTCCTACCAATTCTAGGGGCGAACCTCACATATTTGGGGTGGAAAATTTTTTAGTGGTACGGTTTTTGTGCTAGTCATATAACTCCTATCCGTGAGACGCTCATTAAGATCAAAGTTTCACTCCTATATGTTGTAAAAAATTTTAAATTTGGCACTAAAATTACCCTAATCAAGTATTTCTCTCAGTTTTATTACACATCTATTATTAAACAAACAAAAATCAAGCGCAATTGTATTCTCTAAAATCGTACTTTTACCCTCCCCTTACACTTAAGATGAACATTGTCCCCAATGTTCAAATAACAAGATGTAAAAGCATAAAGTAAAAGAATGAAATCAAATACTCCCCTGATTCGCTCGGTGGATAATGAAATTACACGGTTAGATCTTCCTCCAAAGTAATGTTGAAGCTCCATGACTAATGCATCGCCACAAGCTTGATTCAAAACATTTCCTTGTCCAAAATAACCTGTTAAACCTGAGAAAACAAACACGAAAACCTGCATAACATCGGCGGGATAAAATCTATATATAAGGATATAATGCTTGTGGAATGATAATTTTGCAGATTCCTGGAGATTATAAGTTGGAGATTTTAAATAAAAACTTTTTATGAAAACAAAACTTTCAAAAATTTCTGGAAATTAAATCTGACGCCGTCAGGTTATAACCCCTGACGCCGTCAGAAATGACCTGACAAAAATTTTCATTTTAAGTTTCCGGAAAATTTCTGGAAAAACCTTTACCTTACTTCCTGGAAATCCTGCAAAACATCATTATGACTCGATACAAGCATTTGACTCAAACAAATACGAATATGTATGCTAATTTATTATTATTACGATTCATGTTCATTTGTGTTCTAATAAACCGATTTAGATTTCCCTTACACTTATCTTTTGCAAAATACCTTTATATGTAGTTAAGACGAAGTTAAAAACAAAATAAAGCATTTTCACAAATTAGTTTTTAACATGAACCAATAATAATAAAAATTAAACACACATACGGAAAACAAATAAAAACAAACAAACAAATAAATAAACACACAAAGCAAATAAAACAAATAAAGCTTGGGTTGCCTCCCAAGAAGCGCTTTTCTTTATTAACGAGTCTTGTAGCTAGACTCAAAGTCACGTACATTACGTGACTCCATCATCGGTCACGGTTCCTAGGCCATCCTCCTTCGATCCTCTATCAAAATCACTTTCATAGTAAAGGTATTTCGGGTCTACGTGATCAAAAGGATTGTTTCGGTATTTAGAACTAAGTTCCTTATCGTGCTTAAAGAATCCGCTTGACAGGTCAAAGGTGTCCTTACATCCCCTTCTCACATCATCATCACATAACACGAGTTGGGAACTTAACCTATCGAGCCCTTTATAATCATTCTCCATGAATTCTCTCATCTTGTAAGGCGTTTGGTACGAGATTTCCCTAATCCCATCGGTGAAAGTCATGATCCCATTGAGCTCGTCCACAATCAAGCTTGTGGCCTGGCAAAAAGGTGCCCCAAAAACAACTTGTGATAACCTGGGATCGATGTACTCTTCGATATTATCGACGATTGCGAAGCTCATAGTGAATGTCATATTTCCTACAAACACCTGTACATCATCATCTATGCCGATGTCGTCCTTCCCTTTATGAATCATCCCCCATCTGCAAATGTTGTTATAATGAAACAAGGACATCACATTTTTGGGTAAACATGTGTCAATGTAGACATTATAAAAATGCTTGTGACCAATCATGCAAGGTATTTTGAGATTATTTGGATCATGTCGCTTAATTCGGCCAGGCCTTCTACCGTGTAACCCCCATGTGTTGCTACTCGCTGATGGTTGATACTCATACACTTCTTCACAGCCATCCCGAAAAATCACTTTCCTGACACCATCGGTAAATAATGCACTCCTATCATCCTCATCGAGTATCACTCCCGTTGCTTTTATGAATGGTTTGCCTAGAACAAGGCCAGTTAAGGGTGGGCTGATGATAGGGTTCATGTTATTAATTACAGTTAACTCGATATGAAAGAGGAACTTTTCTATCACAATTGGTACCCTCCTTATTACCCCGATGATATTAGACCCTTCATATTTGACTTGTTCAGTGAAGGCTTCATTATATAGAGAAAGGGATATTGCGCTTATAGAAGAGTTGGGGTTTATGTAGGCATCTTTTATAAACTTTTTCCTAGTGGTGCAAGAAATCTTAAAGACCCTAGGAGCGCCATCCTCTATTCTCTCTCCGAATCCCATAGGCGACCTTGCTGTGCCCCTCTCAAGTTCCTCTACCAGGGGGCGGTCCAGCAGTCCTGCAAGCCCATGAGGCATTTCGGATTTCTCTTCCGAGCCCTCCTCATCACTCACCTTTATTGTACTCGAGTTCTTTGGTGAGTCTAGATAGTAGTCGGGCGCCTCGGGTTTCTTTTCGGGAACTTCACCCTCCATTTCATTGTCCACATTCTTGGCTGTTTGTTGGTCCAGATTTGGTTTAGGAACAGGTATTGTTGTAATGGTGTTCACGAAGTGGAGAGGTTTCGAAGGGGTATGAGTATCTCCTGTTTTTTTTTCGTTTTGTGATATGTATTTGAAGAGTTTACTAGGGTGCTTGATTTTTACAGGAGGGGGTGTTTGGTGGGTTACCGTAACAGATTTGATCTCATTAACTCGTGCCAACTCACAATTTGACCTGCCAGCAAGGCGATCATTGATAACCTTTAACAGGTTATCAACCTTGTTGTTCATATCAACTTGCTGTTGTCTGAATTGATTCTCAAGTTTGGAAAGCTGTGTTTCTTGAGAGAGAATGAATTTTTGCAGTGATTCCTCGCGATTTTGTTGTTTATGCGTGTGTCGCTGAGGATAATGTTCAGACCAGGTGAGCGGGGTAGAGTCATTGAATGATACGCTACGAGTTTGGTTCCAACTAAAATTTGGCTTATTCTTCCATGCCTCATACCCATCTTCGGAATTTTTGGGCCCATAATTAGTGGCGAGCCACTTATCTCCCGCCTTATCGATTCGCGAGGATGCGAATTCTTTGAAAGCCTGTTTGGGAAGTTCCATGCAATCATGAGTGTCGTGGGGACCACTACATAATTTACATGAAGAAGTGATTTTGTTCACTTGGCTTGAAGGTTTAGGAGCCTCGTAGGATTTCATGAGAAACTTGACTTGGTCTTCAAGTTCTATGATCCTACGGTCAGAAGTGCTTGAATTGTTCGAAGGCAAAGATATTGCCTTGACTGTTTTATTCAAATCACGGGGATCACTCCAACTTTCGTTGTCATAAAGAGCAAGATCCTCTAGGAGAGCCCATGATTGTTCCGCACTTAGATCACGTAGCTTGCCACCGGCCGATTGGTCAATGGTTTGCCTCGTGGAGAGATTGATATGGTCATAGAAGATTTGGACTTGGAGCCAAAGTTCTATGCCATGGTGAGGGACTTTTTGGAGTAAGTCCTTGAATCGAGTCCATGCCTCGTAGAGAGTTTCGCCTTGACGTTGTTGGAACATCAAGATATCATTCCTTAGCTTGGTAGTTCTTCCCGGTGGGAAAAACTGAGCAAGGAAACGAGTGGTGAGATCATCCCAAGAGGTGATGGATCCTGCGGGTTGACGTTCTAGCCACTGACTAGCTTGGTCCCGCAAAGAGAATTGGAAGAGACGCAATCGGGTCGTCTCTCGAGTGGCAACATCAAGGTCTATAGAATCAACGATTTTAAGAAAGTCCTTGAGATGTTGATTAGGATCTTCAGAACGAAGTCCATGGAATGCGCATCCACTTTGCACCAACCGGATGGTGTCGGATCGCAAGGGTGTGATATTGGCTCCTTGAGTGAGCTCAATGGTGTTTCGATAGCCATGGTGGCTAGGACGGGAATACTCTCCTAAAGTACGGGCTCTAGGAGGTGGTGGTGGTTGTTGTGGTGGTGGGTTGTGGGGGTTAAGGATATTACCATCTTCCATGATGTCGGACGGTATGGTTACGAACAAAGACACGAAGAAAATAGATAGACTAAAGAAAACCTAGAAAAATAAAATAAAAATCTCACTAGAAAGGAATCTAGTGAGTAGACCTAATAGAAATAAAAATTCAACCTAAACAATAACTATTCCCCGGCAGCGGCGCCAAAAACTTGATTGCGTGGTTTTGTAACCTTACAACAGGTTTTACCTCTCGAGGGATCTCAAGAGGCTTACAACCCCACCAGGCAGTGTACCTGACCGATGTAGTATAGTGTAGTGGTAAGTACGGGGGATTGATTGTTCTCCACAGGGAATAGTGTTCGTTAGGTATGAAAGGCTACTCTAATTAGGTCTAAGGGTTGAGGAAGATTCTTTTTATGTTTTTATAATTTTATGAAAGCAAGTAAAATCTCGGGTTTGAAGGAGTGGGCGGAATTAGTTGCTAGTCAACTAACCCAAATGACTACGAATGCAAATAAAATAAAATAACAAAAATGAAAAGTGGTGAGAAACTTATGTGTAGAGAAATGTGTTTACTTAGATTTCCTTACTCCCTAACTATCTTTTACCGGTTAATTAGTGTGTATTAGTCGCGTGGATGACGGGTGTATTCCTTAATACCATTCGTGGGGTGGCGTACTTACTTCCCCAACTCTACAAGCTCCTACTTCACTCCTATGTCGAGCCGGCTAGGAAGCTCCTAACATGGGATCACTAGAATTCGCTTGTGCATTAAATACAACCATAAAAACCTTTAGTACGCGTTTGGTTCATGTTTCTTAAGACGTTCAAGCAAGTTACCGAATAGGAAGTTAGCCAGTTTTCTTAAGCCTAACATAGATAAACAATCATCCAATACAACTAACAACACACTAACAACCAATAATCAATAGCTAAGTTTCATTAGATCTAAGCAAACACAAGATAAAATTAGCCTAACATGTTAAACAAAAGACAAGCATAAGATAGAATCAAACAACACATAGACATATTGAATGATTAATTGATAACTTATCTTTCAATGAAACATGGAAGATCTCAAGGCAAAAAGCCCTGAAAAAGTAGCTAAAATCGTCTTAGGGTTTTATCCCAAAATTCCACACACTAAGCTCTCTCTTAATGACAAAAAATTAGAAAACTATATATAGATTTTTGGATCTGACGGCGTCACCTTATGCATTGTGACGCCGTCACCTCGCCGCTTTTAGGGTTCCCGGGTGACCTTCTTGACGCCGTCCCTCTTTAGCTCTTCAAAAATCCATTCTGGCCTATCAAGGCTTGACGCCGTCGGATCATGAACGTGACGCCGTCCCCTTATGATTTAAGCCGTGACGCCCTTGATTTAGTTAAAGCGTGACGCCGTCAGAATTCTCATGCTAACTCACTGGCCCGTCATGAGTAAATTTCACATCCAACTTTTCTTGCCAAGGCATGACGCCGTCCCATGTTAATTGTGACGCCGTCAAGAGTAACTTTTAGCCGATTCTTGAGACTTTGCCGTTTTCTTCACTTTAATGCTCCAAAAACGTCCAAAATGCCTCCTTTTCCAGATTTCTCCTCAAAAGTACCTAAAATGACAAAAGAAACGATTTAGGGCAATATTTGATCAAATAAATACGATTTCGGGCTTAAATGACCCCTTAAAAGCGGTACACTTTTCGCCTCATCACCCCGAGCATCTATTTAGCATTCACATAGCTCGTAGGCTTATTAATATTAGCTTAGTAATATTAGTATTATTAGTTTTATTAGTTTAGTCGTATTTATATTTGTGGAGTGGGTCGGGGCTTTCCCCACTGTCAGGCTTTCAGCTCACTCCACAGCCCACTAGGGGCACAATATTAGTAACTATATAAAGCCCTTCCCACACTTGGGAAGGGTTGGAACTCTTGTTACTTCACACACTTAATCTAATATTCAGATTTTCTCTCAAGGGTTCCCTCTCTCTCTCTAACATCTCACTAACTCCATGGGTTTCTTGATCTTTCAAGATCCAAGACCACCCGAATAGATCCACACAATCAAGTTGTTTAGATCTCACAATTGGAATCAAGAGCCATGGTTAGGTTCGTTTGATTGTGTGTCGGTTTTACTCTCTTTGGTTCGAATCTTTTATGCTTAAACTGTTCGAATCTTTTAAACGGTTTGATTGAGTTGTGGTTTTACATCTATCTTTATTCGAATTGTTGGTCCTACAAACTGCTCGAATTCATATTTCCAAATCCAGATGTGCTTTAATATTCATGTGGGCCTCCAACATTTGCGTTTAAGCATTTAATGTTGTGGTCTCTATGTTTTTTTTTTCTGGATCGAACCATGCTTGCTGCTTTTAATTGTGTTGTTCAAGTTTAAATATGCTTTTGTCTAACTGTTTTATTTGTAATACTTCATTGTGGGCCTCAAACTGTTGTGGATTTGCTTTGTTTTCGCTCCATGTTTTGTTCAAACACACAAGTAATATTTCATTGTGGGCTTCAACAGTAATATTCCATGTTTTGTTCAACATCAAAAGATGTTGGTTGTGTTGCGTCAGTCTTGGGTTTATCACTTTAACCTTTTCTTGGTTCATTCACAAAACAAGATATTCATGCCAAGATCCAACTAAAATTGCTTTGGTGTTTTGCTTTTGGCTTTTGTTTCTCTAAAAAACGTTGGTCCGAACATTCTTTTAAATAGCCTTGGTTTGATTTTTGGGTTTGTGTAAACTCGTGACTTGTGCTAATGATGTTCATCCTAGCGTATTGTGGCTGAGAAAAGTGGTTGTTCATAGTGGCGTTTTGTGTTGTGCAAGGGATGAATTTTGGTTTGTAGCCAAAATGGGAAAAAGAAAAAAATTGTGATAGCGACACTTCACATGTGGTTTTGCAAAAGTTGCGTTTTGTGTTCTAGCGTTTTGTCCAGATTGCAAGCATGTGTTTTGTGTTTTTGCAAGCAGGCGATTTGTGTCCTCATGAATCTAGCGTTTTGTCCACCAAATGAAAAAGAATATTGATGAGGCAGTAGCGTTTTGTGTGTATCGCTTTAGGCGATTTGTAGCCATACTATATATTCAAATGTAGTCAACTCACATAACATTGCGTTTTGTGTCTATTCAGTCAAAAGAATGAATATTAAATGTACTTTTATGAAAGAATGTGAAATAATTAAAGGTAAAATCACACACGAGAAACGATGTGACTTTTATCATTTTGTGGCGTTTTGTGTATCACATTCTACAAAGACAATCACGTGAAACGTCAGTGGGACAAAATGACAAAATCAAATTCTTCAAAGCTTCAAATTCTTGGCAAGCGGAGATATTCTAATACTGGCGTCACATTCTTGGCACGTGAAACAAGTTTCAAAGGTTGTCACATTTTTGGCAAATGATAAAGCGATAAAATGATTTTTTTTGGCACGTGAAACGAGTTTCAAAGGAAGTCAAATTCAAAGGCAGTTCATCACATGTACTGAAATGATTTTTTTTTGTGAAATGACAAAGCGACAAAATGATTTAATAAAAGTAGAGAAATGATCTTTTATTTCAAAATCACTCTACTTTTATTCTACAATACGACAAAATGCCAGTGTCAAAAGAAGAATGTGATTAATGAGGCTGGATTACGTTTGGTTTAGATTTTGGGCTATTAATTTTTTTTTTGGGCTTCTACCTATCCTAAATGTGACAAAGGGTGTTGGATCGTGTTATTTTTGGGATTGGACTATATCATTCTCATGTACTGAAATGATGGCCTGCACATATTGGAGATATAAAATTGCTACTGTTGATACAAGAGAGTGGTATTTTGAACATATTGTAAAACCCTGAAATCTAAAGCGTGTAAAAAGACCAAAATACCCCTACAACTTTAAAATTTAATTAAAGCTTCTATAAGTGCCAAATTAAATTACAAAACCTATGTAACTAAACCATATATGATATGAAATAATTATGAGGCACCAATCAAATATTTGTACCAACCACAAAAATGTTTATAACACACTAATTAAGTCATATGGACCAAAAATGTTATGTTATTATTTAAACTTATTTTTAAAACTAATAAAAGATGGATAATTATCAATTACATGAGGTAAATATGTCAAGTAGTTAAAGGATTGATTTAGTCTTCATTCTAGGCCGAAATTGCTGCCATTCCCCCTCCTAATACTCGGCCAAATCTTTTATTTATTTGTTCCTATCCTTTTCTTCTCCACAAAGAAAACCGAGAACTCAAAAACCCTAACAAAATTCGTTCTAAATCCATCCGAATTTCTGGAGGTGTGAGACCAATTTTCCTGTGTTCTTTATCATCATAAGAAGCTTAGAAAAATACATTTGAGGTCATGTGTTGCTTGTTTCGTTCGTGGTGAATTATTTCTTGTCGCGCATAAAAACGTAAGGTAACTCCTCCATAATTCATACGACCTCCCTAAAATTCATTTGTTATTTTTCTCATGATCCTCACATGATATATACTCTGTGAAAAATGGCTACAAGGTCGTGGGATCATTCGTGTGCTCGTGGAGATTTTGTGGTGTCGCGTGCTTATCCGAGGAACAATAATTCGTTACGCTCAATCTATACGTTCTATATTCGATCTGGTATTTTTCCTATGAATCTTACATCATATGAATCTCAAATAAAATGATATATACGAACCATGCATGATCTATAATTTATTTGTGAATTTAACCTTAAAAACGTAATAAAACTCTAAATAATTCTATATGATTTTTCTGGGCAAGAAACATAATTTATTTAAGCTTCATATAATCTGTTTAAGTCTGTAAAAGTGTTCATTCGAATTTTCATGGCCTATAGAATTGTTGTCGAATTATTTTGTGTAATCGGGTTTAATATAAAACAAGAAAGAAAAAGAAATAAAAGCGTACGAATTAGGGTTTAGGAATTTAGGGCTGTTCTTGATTAGTTAATGATGGTTTAATGATGATATGAGGATTGGATAATGATTGGACATTTTAGGGATAGGGTTTTATTGATTTAAAAAGTCCATACGATTTGTTTTAAAAATATAAAGGGTGTGTTTTGTAAACTTTGAAACTTGTGAGTTATTTTTAGAATATTATTTGGACTGGGTATAATTCGTATAAAATATAAGATGAAGGGCTCATGTGTAAATTTTGTGTTTAAAAGGGGTTTAATTGGTTAAAATTAATATGTAATTCGATTTGAAAATAAATAAAGTAGAGGGACTAAAAATGTAATTTCTAGAAATTTAAGGTTGGTTCGTATTATAAATCATATTGAGGGTGTAATGTGTAATTTTGGGAATTTAATGGCCTAATATGTAATTATTAATATTTAAGGATTTAAATTGTAAATTAAAGGTTTAATTTGTAAACTAATTAACTTGAGGGACTTGTTTTGTAAATTATGGATAATTGAAGGAGTGTTCGTACGACTTATTAAAATAAGGACTAATTGTGTAAAATTGGAAAACTAAAGGTTTGATTTGTAATTATTAATATTATAAGGTTTAAAGTGTAACTTATATAATAAAAGGGTGTAAATGGTAAATTGTGTAACCTAAGGGACTAAATGTGTGATTCTGGATAATTTGAGTATGAGAATGAGTTAATATGATATTTTCATTGTAAACCTTTAACTTTGGTATAATTACAATTAGAACCTTAAAATATGGAAAGTTGTCAGAACTAACCTTAAACTTTTATAACTTGATAAAATGCATCCTATTTTCCATAATATTATTAAATAAGGATTTAATTTAATTATGATACCTAAATCTTACTAAATATGGAAACCTGCTAAAAATAGAAAGTTATTATAAATGGAAAGGCAAGTTAAATAAGAAGTTAGAACCGTTTGTAATTCTCTTCTACTCCTTTAGGTGTGAAGAAGGAGAGGACCTGACTCCTTTTGTGCTATCTATCTTTCTGATTTGTGTTTGCGTTGGAATAAGGTACAGATATTCTGCTCTTTGTATAAGGAGCCTTCGGTCTCTATTTTGATTCGTATTAGGGTTTCCCTATACCATTGCTATGTTCCCTACACTTGATGTGATCCTTTCGATTTGCGACCCTTTGATATGAACCCTTTGATATGAACCTTGATATTTGAACTATGACTATGACCATATGAACCTTTGACCTTTGACCTTTGACCCCAGTTTGATACCCGAGCCAAAATATGTTCCCTAGCCATGAAGGTAACATGGCCGTGTCTGTGATGCACCACTGGCATGACTAGTGTGTGGCCCTAGTGATTTGGTCACACCGTCCCCATTATGATATGATATGAGCTCACTATGATTTGTTTATGGCCAATATGATTTGTTTGGGGGGCGTATGGATGCATCCTAGATATGTTCTGTTATGATATGCTATGATATGATATGGTGACTGAGGATGGGTGCAATCCACTTCTTTCACAAAAATATGGGAGCTGATCACTCCAACTGATACATGAGGACACCCCTCATATTATCTGTTTATTTGAGAGGTATCCCCTCTATATGATTATGGTATGATATGATATGTTATGATATGGGCTCGTGGTGGATTACTGTCCTAAACCTTACTCTTTATTCCTTTCCTGTATCTCATTTATTATGATATGCCTGTTCATTTCCATTTGCTTTTGTTTCCGTTTATTATATATCTGTTCACTGGGCTTTTTAAGCTCAGCCGCATGTTTCTTTTCATGTGCGGCAGGTACTTAAGCTAGGATCTGGGATTTGCTATCGGGATGAGAGCTAGAGCTTAGATGATGTCCTACCTTAGTTTACCACCATTTTTATGACATTTTGTTATTGGATTTGTTTCGTTATTTATTCCTTTGGATTATTCATTATCTTTTGAACTTATGTATTTGATTCAAGTCGTGTTGACTTGACTTTCTTTAATGATTTATTTAAGGCTTCCGCTGTATTATGTATGCTTTGATTTGTCGCCATAACGTGATATCTCTACCCTTGTCGGGTTGGGGTGTTACAATTATGGTATCAGAGCCCAGGCTGCGACCTGTAGTAAATAAGCCATGGCCTGTGAATCATGTGGACCCTAGGATTTGACCCTTAGGACTTAAGTTTTGACTGGTGAGGATTTGGGTAGGCATTAGGATTCTGTTCTGTTTTTCCTTTCGTGCTTATTCTCCCTATTTTTCTGCTAATCATTTTTGTAATCGTTCAGATGGTGAATACGCGCTTTACTCAGTACACTAATGGGAATGATGGCCCTGATTTTGAGGCCATGATAGCCGCTGCTATGGCTTCTGCTCTTCCTCAATTGGTGACCCAAGTCACCAATAACATCAGAAATGGGGCAAGTTCTTCTGGTGGTGGTGGTGGCGATGCTCCACCCACTGCTCCACCCACTTCTCCACCAGTTGGTATCCACGTTTGGATCGAGAGGTTTAATAAGCTCAAGCCTCTCTCTTTCAGGTCCGCTGCCACTCCCCATGAGGCAGAGGACTGGATCACCCATGTCGAGAAGTTGTTCAGGGTTCTCGGATGTGCTGACGAGTTTAAAACTCGTTTGGCCACATTCAAGCTGGAGGGTGACGCTCTTAGTTGGTGGACTGCTCTTGTTCAAGCAAAGGGAGATGATTATGCTGAGACCTGTTCTTGGGCGGATTTCATTGAGGTGTTCTATAGGCAGTATATTCCATTATCGGAGCAGCAGAAGTATGAGAGGGAGTATGGGACGATTCGTCAGGGGGATCGTGAGTCGTCGGGTGAGTTTATGCAGAGGTTCTTACGTTTGGCCAGCTTTGTTGGGCCAGAGGTTACTGGGGATGCTCATCGTCAGGCACGTCATTTTAAGTGGGCATTGAAGACATGGGTATTAGATCGTATCGTGAACTTTGAGTACGAGGATGTGGCTGCAGTTCAGGATGCTGCACGTAACATCGAGTTGTTACATGCGGACGGGGGTTCTAATAAGCGGGACAGGGACGGTAACCGTGTGGATTTCCGGGGATAGGATCGACAAGACCAGAGGCAGGATTTTCGGGGTCGTCAAGACCATAGGGCTGATCAGAGGGGTCGCCAGGACCGAGGGTATAATCATAGGCGCCAGGATTACAGGAACCAGGATCGGCGGGATTCTGGTAGGTTTGGTAGTGATCGGCAGGGTCAGAGTGGTGGCAACCAGCGTAGGGGTTCTCAGCAGATTCAGTCGTCGGGTTCGTCTGGCCAGAGGAGGCCTATTGAGGCGTTGCCTCCTCCTCCTCTTTATTCCACTTGTGGAAAGCCTCATCCGGGGGTTTGCCACAAGGCTACTGGGGGATGTTTTGCATGTGGGTCTACTACTCATAGGGTGAAGGACTGCCCACAGGGGAAGCCGTTTGCTCCAACGAGCTCGGGTAGGCCAGCTCCTACGGCGGGTCGAGTTTATTCTCTTACACGTGATCAGGCGGCAAGCACTTCAGGTACCATTACGGGCTTTCTTTATATTGGTGATCGTGTTGTATTTGTATTATTTGACACCGGTGCCACGCATTCTATAATATCTAATTTGCTTGCCAAGAAAATTAATGTAACCCCAACACCATTAAATAATCTCATATCCATCTCTACCCCTATGAAAACCCAAGTTGTCATCGATTGTAAATATGTGAATTGCCCTCTACGATTTGATGATTGTGTACATCCCGCAAATTTGCTTCCGATTGACATGATCGATTTCGATGTGATTCTGGGTATGGACTGACTGGCTACTCATAAAGCAACCATTGATTGCCATGCTAGAAATGTGATCTTCGGAAATATTCATCATCCCGACTATGTATATCATGGTTCTCAGCCTTTTAAATCCGTTAAGATCATCTCGGCTATGAAAGCCAGAACATTGATTTCTCATGGTTGCCTTGGCTATTTGGCATCCATTGAGGATACCTCTGTGGAAGGACCGAGTGTTGATAGCCTTCCGGTTGTGCGCGACTTCGTTGATGTGTTTCCCGAGGAACTTCCTGGCATTCCTCCGGCTAGGGAAGTTGAGTTTAGCATTGAGCTTGTTCCAGGTGCTGAACCGATCTCCAAAGCTCCTTATCGTATGACGCCTATTGAATTAAAGGAGTTAAAGGAGCAACTTCAGGAACTCTTAGAAAATGGTTTCATTCGACCGAGTGTATCTCCATGGGGTGCTCCTGTTTTGTTTGTAAAGAAGAAGGATGGAAGCATGCGTCTTTGTATTGATTATCGGGAGCTTAACCGTATTACGATCCGCAACCGCTACCCTCTTCCGCGCATTGATGATTTATTTGACCAGTTGCAAGGAGCGAAGCACTTTTCGAAAATTGATCTAAGATCGGGTTATCACCAGCTCCGTGTGAAGGAGCAAGATATTCCCAAAACTGCCTTTCGCACTCGTTATGGCCACTATGAATTCCTGGTTATGCCTTTCGGTTTGACCAACGCTCCTTCCGTTTTTATGGACCTTATGAATCGAGTATTCCGCGAGTACCTCGATAAGTTCGTTATTGTCTTCATTGATGATATTCTTGTGTATTCGAAATCTGAGGAGGAGCATGAGCAGCACCTCCGTATTGTTTTGGAGATTCTTAGACAGCAGAAGTTGTATGCGAAATTTTCTAAGTGCGAATTTTGGTTGGGTCAAGTTGCTTTCCTTGGCCACATCGTATCTGCTGACGGCATTACCATGGACCCCGCTAAGGTTGAAGCCATCACTAAATGGCCAAGACCTACGAATGTGACCGAAGTGAGGAGTTTCTTGGGTCTTGCTGGTTACTACCGACGTTTCGTTGAGGGTTTTTCGCGTTTGGCTTTGCCATTAACGCAATTGATGAGGAAAGGTGAAAAGTTTGTTTGGACTGAGGAACGGGAAAATAGTTTTGAGGAGCTGAAGCAGAGGTTGGTGTCTGCTCCCATTTTGACTCTTCCATCTAGTTCGGGTGGTTTCCAGATTTATAGTGACGCGTCAAAGAAGGGCTTGGGTTGTGTTCTCATGCAGCATGGAAAGGTTATTGCCTATGCTTCGAGACAGTTGAAACCTCATGAGGAGAATTATCCGACTCATGATTTGGAGTTTGCGGCGGTTGTCTTCGCGTTGAAAATCTGGCGGCATTATTTATACGGCGAGTCATGTGATATCTTTACTGACCACAAGAGTCTTAAGTATATCTTCACTCAGAAGGAACTTAATATGAGACAGAGACGGTGGTTAGAACTTCTGAAGGATTATGACGCGAATATTCAGTATCATCCGGGTAAAGCTAATGTGGTTGCTGATGCTCTTAGTAGGAAATCCGGTATGATAGCGAGTCTTAATTTTGACCCTCGGATTCTTAATGACCTGGAGATTCTTGATGTCGAGTTTTGTATTCGGGGTTGTGATGGATATTGGGCTAGCCTTAAGGTTGAGTCCAATCTCATCCTACGGATTAAGGAAGCTCAAAAGGAGGATGGTGAACTTTGGTCTGTGGTTCAGAATGTCGAGGAAGGTAAGCAGTCAGAGTTCAGAGTAGATGATTTTGGTGTAGTATGGTTTGAGGATCGTCTTTGTGTTCCTAATGATCTTGAGCTTCGCGAGGCTATTCTATCGGAGGCTCATAGTTCCCCGTTCACTATTCATCCTGGTTCCACCAAGATGTACAGGTGATGCGTGGGTTTTGCAACCTTACAACAGGTTTTACCTCTCAAGGGATCTCAAGAGGCTTACAACCCCACCAGGCAGTGTACCTGACCGATGTAGTATAGTGTAGTGGTAAGTACGGGGGATTGATCGTTCTCCACAGGGAATAGTGTTCGTTAGGTGTGAAAGGCTACTCTAATTAGGTCTAAGGGTTGAGGAAGATTCTTTTTATGTTTTTATATTTTTATGAAAGCAAGTAAAATCTCGGGTTTTGAAGGAGTGGGCGGAATTAGTTGCTAGTCAACTAACCCAAATTACTACAAATGCAAATAAAATAAAATAACAAAAATGAAAAGTGGTGAGAAACTTATGTGTGGAGAAATGTGTTTACTTAGATTTCCTTACTCCCTAACTATCTTTTACCGGTTAATTAGTGTGTATTAGTCGCGTGGATGACGGGTGTATTCCTTAATACCATTCGTGGGGTGGCGTACTTACTTCCCCAAACTCTACAAGCTCCTACTTCACTCCTATGTCGAGCCGGCTAGGAAGCTCCTAACATGGGATCACTAGAATTCGCTTGTGCATTAAATACAACCATAAAAACCTTTAGTACGCATTTGGTTCATGTTTCTTAAGACGTTCAAGCAAGTTACCGAATAGGAAGTTAGCCAGTTTTCTTAAGCCTAACATAGATAAACAATCATCCAATACAACTAACAACACACTAACAACCAATAATCAATAGCTAGGTTTCATTAGATCTAAGCAAACACAAGATAAAATTAGCCTAACATGTTAAACAAAAGACAAGCATAAGATAGAATCAAACAACACATAGACATATTGAATGATTAATTGATAACTTATCTTTCAATGAAACATGGAAGATCTCAAGGCAAGAAGCCCTGAAAAAGTAGCTAAAATCGTCTTAGGGTTTTATCCCAAAATTCCACACACTAAGCTCTCCTTAATGACAAAAAATTAGAAAACTATATATAGACTTTGACATCTGACGGCGTCACCTTATGCATTGTGACGCCGTCACCTCGCCGCTTTTAGGGTTCCCGGATGACCTTCTTGACGCCGTCCCTCTTTAGCTCGCCAAAAATCCATTCTGGCTTATCAAGGCTTGACGCCGTCGGACCTATAACGTGACGCCGTCCCTCTTTGATTTAAGCCGTGACGCCCTTGATTTAGTTAAAGCGTGACGCCGTCAGAATTCTCATGCAAACTCACTGGCCCGTCATGAGTAAATTTCACATCCAACTTTTCTTGCCAAGGCATGACGCCGTCTGGAGTTAATGTTGACGCCGTCAAAGGTGACTTTCAGCACAATTTTGAGACTTTGCCGTTTTCTTCACTTTTATGCTCCAAAAACGTCCAAAATGCCTCCTTTTCCAGATTTCTCCTCAAAAGTACCTAAAATGACAAAAGGAACGATTTAGGGCAATATTTGATCAAATAAATACGATTTCGGGCTTAAATGACCCCTTAAAAGCGGTACACTTTTCGCCTCATCAACAGGGACCTTAAGCAACATTTCTGGTGGAGTGGTATGAAGTATGATGTGGCTTCTTTTGTGGCTAAGTGTTTGACTTGTCAGCAAGTCAAGATCGAGCATCAGAGAGCTAGTGGTTTGCTGCAGCCGCTAGATATTCCGACCTGGAAGTGGGAGGAGATTTCTATGGATTTCGTATCGGGATTACCTCTTACCAAAAGGAAGCATGATGCGATTTGGGTGGTTGTTGATCGACTAACCAAATCTGCTCATTTCCTACCCATTCGCATGGATTACGGTATCAATAAGTTGGCGGAGATATTTCGACAGGAGATTGTTAGACTTCATGGTATGCCTACGTCTATTGTTTCAGATAGGGATCCGCGGTTTACTTCTCGATTTTGGAAAGGGTTGCAAAAGGCTTGGGGTGCACGTCTTAAGTTTAGCACGGCTTTTCATCCGCAGACAGATGGTCAGTCAGAGCGGACCATTCAGACCTTGGAGGACATGTTGAGGGCGTGTGTTTTAGAGTGGACGGGTAGTTGGGACGAGTATCTTTGCTTAGTAGAGTTTGCCTATAATAACAGTTGGCACGCGAGTATTCGTATGGCTCCTTTTGAGATGTTGTATGGTAGGAAGTGCAGGGCTCCGGTTTGTTGGAATGAGGTAGGTGAGCGTGTTATTGAGGGTCCCGAGTTAGTTCAGATTACTAATGAGAAGGTAGATGTTGCTAGGGAAAAGTTGAAGGAAGCTCGTGCTCGTCAGAAGAGTTATGCTGATAAGCATCGTCGGGATTTGGAGTTTCGTGTTGGTGACCGTGTGTTCCTTAAAGTTTCGCCGTTTCGTGGGGTTAAACGTTTTGGGATCAAGGGCAAGCTTAGTCCTCGATTCATCGGACCTTTTGAGATTCTTGACCGTATTGGCGAGGTTTCTTACCGTTTGGCTCTTCCGCCTCAGTTATCGCATGTTCATAACGTCTTTCATGTATCTCTTCTGAGGGGATACAATTATCATCCTTTGCATGTGGTATCTTACCCACTTGATCAGATTCAGCCGGACATGTCTTTGTTTGAAGAGTCGGAGGCTATTTTGGACCGGCAAGAGCGGGTCATGAGAAATAAAGTTATTCCATTCGTAAAGATTCTTTGGAAGAACCACCCAGAGCGGGAGGCTACCTGGGAAACCGAGGAATCGATACGAGCTAGTTATCCGCATTTTGTATTCTGATCTGGTATGTCTATGTTTTGTTTTCGATCCTTTCGTTTCTGATTCTTTGCAAATTTCGAGGACGAAATTTTTCTGTTAGAAGGGAAGAGTTGTAAAACCCTGAAATCTAAAGCGTGTAAAAAGACCAAAATGCCCCTACAACTTTAAAATTTAATTAAAGCTTATATAAGTGCCAAATTAAATTACAAAACCTATGTAACTAAACCATATATGATATGAAATAATTATGAGGCACCAATCAAATATTTGTACCAACCACAAAAATGTTTATAACACACTAATTAAGTCATATGGACCGAAAATGTTATGTTATTATTTAAACTTATTTTTAAAACTAATAAAAGATGGATAATTATCAATTACATGAGGTAAATATGTCAAGTAGTTAAAGGATTGATTTAGTCTTCATTCTAGGCCGAAATTGCTGCCATTCCCCCTCCTAATACTCGGCCAAATCTTTTATTTATTTGTTCCTATCCTTTTCTTCTCCACAAAGAAAACCGAGAACTCAAAAACCCTAACAAAATTCGTTCTAAATCCATCCGAATTTCTGGAGGTGTGAGACCAATTTTCCTGTGTTCTTTATCATCATAAGAAGCTTAGAAAAATACATTTGAGGTCGTGTGTTGCTTGTTTCGTTCGTGGTGAATTATTTCTTGTCACGCATAAAAACGTAAGGTAACTCCTCCATAATTCATACGACCTCCCTAAAATTCATTTGTTATTTTTCTCATGATCCTCACATGATATATACTCTGTGAAAAATGGCTACAAGGTCGTGGGATCATTCGTGTGCTCGTGGAGATTTTGTGGTGTCGCGTGCTTATCCGAGGAACAATAATTCGTTACGCTCAATCTATAAGTTCTATATTCGATCTGGTATTTTTCCTATGAATCTTACATCATATGAATCTCAAATAAAATGATATATACGAACCATGCATGATCTATAATTTATTTGTGAATTTAACCTTAAAAACGTAATAAAACTCTAAATAATTCTATACGATTTTTCTGGGCAAGAAACATAATTTATTTAAGCTTCATATGATCTGTTTAAGTCTGGAAAAGTGTTCATTCGAATTTTCATGGCCTATAGAATTGTTGTCGAATTATTTTGTGTAATCGGGTTTAATATAAAACAAGAAAGAAAAAGAAATAAAAGCGTACGAATTAGGGTTTTGGAATTTAGGGCTGTTCTTGATTAGTTAATGATGGTTTAATGATGATACGAGGATTGGATAATGATTGGAAATTTTAGGGATAGGGTTTTATTGATTTAAAAAGTCCATACGATTTGTTTTAAAAATATAAAGGGTGTGTTTTGTAAACTTTGAAACTTGTGGGTTATTTTTAGAATATTATTTGGATTGGGTATAATTCGTATAAAATATAAGATGAAGGGCTCATATGTAAATTTTGTGTTTAAAAGGGGTTTAATTGGTTAAAATTAATATGTAATTCGATTTGAAAATAAATAAAGTAGAGGGACTAAAAATGTAATTTCTGGAAATTTAAGGTTGGTTCGTATTATAAATCATATTGAGGGTGTAATGTGTAATTTTGGGAATTTAATGGCCTAATATGTAATTATTAATATTTAAGGATTTAAATTGTAAATTAAAGGTTTAATTTGTAAACTAATTAACTTGAGGGACTTGTTGTGTAAATTATGGATAATTGAAGGAGTGTTCGTACGACTTATTAAAATAAGGACTAATTGTGTAAAATTGGAAAACTAAGGGTTTGATGTGTAATTATTAATATTATAAGGTTTAAAGTGTAACTTATATAATAAAAGGGTGTAAATGGTAAATTGTGTAACCTAAGGGACTAAATGTGTGATTCTGGATAATTTGAGTATGAGAATGAGTTAATATGATATTTTCATTGTAAACCTTTAACTTTGGTATAATTACAATTAGAACCTTAAAATATGGAAAGTTGTTAGAACTAACCTTAAACTTTTATAACTTGATAAAATGCATCCTATTTTCCATAATATTATTAAATAAGGATTTAATTTAATTATGATACCTAAATCTTACTAAATATGGAAACCTGCTAAAAATAGAAAGTTATTATAAATGGAAAGGCAAGTTAAATAAGAAGTTAGAACCGTTTGTAATTCTCTTCTACTCCTTTAGGTGTGAAGAAGGAGAGGACCTGACTCCTTTTGTGCTATCTATCTTTCTGATTTGTGTTTGCGTTAGAATAAGGTACAGATATTCTGCTCTTTGTATAAGGAGCCTTCGGTCTTTATTTTGATTCGTATTAGGGTTTCCCTATACCATTGCTATGTTCCCAAAACTTGATGTGATCCTTTCGATTTGCGACCCTTTGATATGAACACTTTGATATGAACCTTGATATTTGAACTATGACTATGACCATATGAACCTTTGCTTTGCTATGAACCTTTGACCTTTGACCCCAGTTTGATACCCCAGCCAAAATATGTTCCCTAGCCATGAAGGTAACATGGCCGTGTCTGTGATGCACCACTGGCATGACTAGTGTGTGGCCCTAGTGATTTGGTCACACCGTCCCCATTATGATATGATATGAGCTCACTATGATTTGTTTATGGCCAATATGATTTGTTTGGGGGGCGTATGGATAAATCCTAGATATGTTCTGTTATGATATGCTATGATATGATATGGTGACTGAGGATGGGTGCAATACACTTCTTTCACAAAAATATGGGAGCTGATCACTCCAACTGATACATGAGGACACCCCTCATATTATCTGTTTATTTGAGAGGTATCCCCTCTATATGATTATGGTATGATATGATATGTTATGATATGGGCTCGTGGTGGATTACTGTCCTAAACCTTACTCTTTATTCCTTTCCTGTATCTCATTCATTATGATATGCCTGTTCATTTCCATTTGCTTTTGTTTCCGTTTATTATATATCTGTTCACTGGGCTTTTTAAGCTCAGCCGCATGTTTCTTTTCATGTGCGGCAGGTACTTAAGCTAGGATCTGGGATTTGCTATCGGGATGAGAGCTAGAGCTTAGATGATGTCCTACCTTAGTTTACCACCATTTTTATGACATTTTGTTATTGGATTTGTTTCGTTATTTATTCCTTTGGATTATTCATTATCTTTTGAACTTATGTATTTGATTCAAGTCGTGTTGACTTGACTTTCTTTAATGATTTATTTAAGGCTTCCGCTGTATTATGTATGCTTTGATTTGTCGCCATAACGTGATATCTCTACCCTTGTCGGGTTGGGGTGTTACACATATTAAACTTCGCGAGGATACACTCGTCACGGCTTGTCTTTGGGTATGTGAATATCTTCGTGATTACAGAGTTGCGGATTTGGCAGCGTAATCCAATTAGAGCCTACCACTTGAGCGAGCCTGTAATTTGATCTTTGCGATTTAAGTTATAGTTGACAAAGTGCGATTTGATTAAATGCAAATTGACAAGTTGCTATTTGATTTATTGCGATTTGACTTACTGCAATTTAACCAGTTGCGATTTGTCGTTGCGAGTTGACACTTGTGATTTGACCTATTGCGATTTGGTTAATTGCGACTAGACTTGTTGCAATTTGACAAACTGTGGCTTGACTTGCTGCGATTTGATCAAGTTGAGATCTGACTTCTTTGACTTGAATTTCGAAGAACATTATTGCACCTCACTCTTGGTTGTTCTTGTTGATTTCACGGTTTCTCTTGTAGATTTTAGAAAATCCCGCGAAAGATTCGATTTCTCGGTTTAAATCTCAAGAGCTGTAAGATCCCGTGAAATTAATTTTGGACAAGTAGGTTGGAATTGGATTTAGACATAATAAAACTTACGGGGTTTGACCAATTTTTCGGGATAAGATTGTGCTACAAAATCGGCAGGAATTGGGAAATTATGGTAACTTTGTTGGTTTGTTAATTCACGGGTTGGTGTACTTAGTGTCACAAACATCTCGGGGTGGATGGATGCACGATGTTTGTTGACCCTTGCTCGAGCGTATTTAAGGTGATTAGACTTGGATGTTCAAGAAGTGGATATATACAATAAAGGATGGAAGGTTGGGTATATATCACTACCTATATTTAAAGGAGTTACGTTGTTGTGCTCAATATAGGTTCTAAATCACAATTTACAATTTAAGGTGATTAAGGTGGTTAGACTTGGATGTTCAAGAAGTGGATATATACAATAAAGGATGGAAGGTTGGGTATATATCACTACCTATATTTAAAGGAGTTACGTTGTTGTGCTCAATATAGGTTCTAATTCACAAATTTAGTGCAAGTATAAGTCGCGGACTTGTCCTTTCTCAAGCTTCATCAAGTAATTGTTGTCTCTCAAGCTTCTAATGGGATTGTAGTACAAGATCTTCTCTAGAGGTGGTCAGACTTAAAGATGGGAGGTGGTTTGTTCAGAGACGTGTTTTAACCCGTTACACATTCTATAGTTAAACATATTTCATCAAGCGGTGTTGGCATATTATGAGCTTCAGGAAATTTTTAATCTGCTAAACCATTGATGAGGAGACAAACGAGGGGTTACTACAAGAGAGTCTTAATCACCATCTTCGTTGCAGTAGTTTTATTTGTCTCTTTCCATGTATGTGCCTGACAAATTCACAACCATCACGGACTCTCAGCTTTGGCAAAAAGGTCATTGCATGCCCTTTTTGAAGGGGAGAATTAGCGCGTGTTTTCTAGCGGTTCAGTCTCCAGCGGTGTGAATCTTAGTGGTTCCGGTTACAGCGGGTCAGATCGTAGTGGTTCAGTCTCCAGCGGTTTGAATCTTAGCGGTTCCGGTTACAGCGGGTCAGATCGTAGCGGTTCAGGATTCAGTGGTTCAGTCTCCAGTGGTTTGAATCCTAGTGGTTCCAGGTTCAGTGGTTTAGTTCTTAAGCGGTTTGGGTCTTAGCGATTTGCCTAAGGTTTCAGCGGTTTGATTCTTACTGTTGTGCAGTTTGTTCTTGAATTTATTTCTCGGTTAAATCTCAAGAACTGTAAAATCATGTATACAGTTTGACAACTATACCAAGCACTACACCTGATGACATCCAAGCAGCTGGGTCAGACAGCTATGCTTGTTTGGACTGACTATGAGTCATGGTCACTGCTAAGAATTAGCGCATATTTCTTCTCCCTTCGACTATTCAACCGCACAAAATGATCACGAAGTTAATTTGGTATCCCTTGCTTGAGAGTGAGGTTGAATTTCACGAAAAAGTCTACCTATTTTATCTTGAAATCGGGGATGGTTGGATGCATGATTTCAATGATAACTTGCTCGTGCTTAAGATGTAAGTTGAAGACTTGGGTTATCTAGTTTCCAGAAGTCGGGGTGGATGGTTGAAGACCTGGTTAACTATCACTTAAGAGTCATGGGAGTACTCAGTGTCACACGTCAATGACGTTGTCGATAATCGCAAGAGGTGGTAATGTCTCATACTTTGGTTGGGTATTGAGCACTTAGAGATTTGCTTGGAGCATTAATTCTCTACACCGTTCTTCCAACAATTAGTGCAAGCTTAAGTAACAAATTTGGGGACTTCTACTTCAGTTTTCAATATTGGTATATCTGGTTTCCTTCATCAAGTGGTCACTAATCTGTGTACAAGGTTGGTTAGTTGGCCAAAGGTTTTAAAAGTTGTGATGTGATCTGTAATACTCACGAGATATTCTTAACCCAAACTGATATTCACCAAAATCAAATCTGTCATGCCACATTCAATCTGTTACTGTCTCACGGTTTCTTCTTGGTTTTGTAAAAACCCGCGAAAGAACTTATTTCTAGGTTTAAATCATAGATTTGTAAAATCCCGTGATGATGGGCTATGCGCTCTTGACCATGATCGGGTTAAAACCATTATCAAAGTTCAGCTAAAACATTACAAATGGCTGGACCCGGGCATTTAATCGACAAGATGTGACTACGGCGTTAGTTCAGTATTATTTATTTGAGGCTGAAGTGAAATTTCATGGGTGCGTGTACTTAGTATCTGAAGATATCGGGGAGGTTGGATGAAGATTCTTCGAGATCCTTGTTCGAGCTTTCAACATTTAAAATGACGAGGACTTGGATATCTAGTTATTTTTTCTTTCTCTCTATTGCAAAATAACTATCACTTTAAGGAGTCACGTTGTAGTGCTCAGTGTCACACGAAGTTGTGGATATCCAAGAGGTGATGTACGTCTTATACTTGATGGTTGGTTGGTTGAAGAGTATAGAGTACTTAGGGATTCGATGTTGCACGAAGTCTCTACACCGCTCTTTGTCACGCATTAGTACAAGTTTAAGTCACAAGTTCGGGTTATATTCCTTCAGTATCAAGTTCATCATATTGGGTTTTCTCCATTAGTGGTCACGACATTAAGCCGACAGAATGATAATGGGGTTGGTAACGAGTTATATGAGAGAAGAAGTAAAGAGAGAGAAATGACGTCTGTACACATCAGTGCAGGCCTCGTTCTTCATCGACAATGACGTCAGTACACATCAGTGCAGACCTCGGTCTTCATCATTATGACGTCTGTACACATCAGTTCAGGCCTCGTTCTTCAAAGAAAAGTGTACGCTTGAGTGCACTTTATCTTCAAGCACTTTATCTTCAAAAGAAGAGGAATCTTCTTATTTATGGCCATTCTCATCAACAAGTTTTATGCTCTTTCCGTGCTTATTCAGTCTTCAAGTGGATCGGTGCATATTGGAGTATATTTTTATTCACGTATTCAACCAAAAATTGCAGTTGACAGGCATATGCAATTTTTAAGGGGGGGAAAGGGTGAATAAACAACATGTCAGTCTTCAAGAACCGTCAAGTGGAGCTACTTACCGTTGATGGTATTCATATTCACTAGTTCAATCATCAAAAATTGCAGTTGGCAGGCATATGCAATTTTTGAGGGGGGGGGGGGGAAGGGTGAATATTAATCTACATGTTGATTGATGATTGAGAAATGGTCATACGACTCCTGAATACGTCAGTTCAGGAGTCGTGCAAACCATGGTTCTCCAACACTACATCTTCCTCCGTCTATCAAGGTGTTGAAGAGCATGGTCATGGAATGCTAATCGACATCGTCTCATGGGCTGGTACAATCAGCATCAAAGGGTTTCTAGTCAATGCTTCATGCACACGTCATTACGCTACATGTACACATCATGATGATGATTCCGATTAATCGTAACCATCATGGGGGAGAGAAATGTGTACACCAAGGACGCACAACAGGTTCACGTGATCGGGCTTAATCATTTATTCCGGTGTTGATAACCGCAGAGATGATCAGTGGTTCAACTTGTTACCTTGGTATTAATGTTTCACTGTTACGTCATGGGATGATTAATCGTAACCATCAGGGGAGAGAGAATGTGTACATCAAGGACGCACAACAGGTTCACGTGATCAGGGCTTAATATCCAAGGATGGATACATACTATAGATGATCAGTGGTTCAACTTGTTACTTTGGTGTTATACTAAAGACTGAAGAAGGTCGAGTCGTCAGTCTATTCTACATTCTCTGTTGTGTGTTATCATCTCATGTGTATGCTGCGGGCTGATGGGTTATATGTAAGGTTACTGGAAGGCATTTGGTGAGATGAAGATGGTTGGTATTCTGTTCCTCCATATTGGGCAATCTTGAAGAAGGTCGAGTCTACAGTCTACTCTACATTCTCCGCTATGTGTTAGAAGACTAAAGACGGCATGCATTTGGTTATCAAAAGACTTCTTCATATTATGGGCGTTCATCCAAAGTCTTCTTTCTATTATGGGTGTTCATCAGAAAGGTTGTCAGATTGGGGGAGAGCACTAATTAGGGGAGAGTGAAAAGTCTGAATTATTCCCTGATTAAATGTGCTCACATTACTCTTCAGCAAGTAAAGCGATGGCAGCGGAGATATTCTGGAAGCTGAGGAGTAATGGTTTTTCCTTCGTATCCTTGTATATATTTGCTTCGTACATTTTTTGAACATATCTTATACCATTTTGTAAATAGTTATATAGAAAACCTGCAAATTGTAAATAGAGATGCGTAAAACCAGAAAAACCATAAAAAATTGAAAAATAGAAAATACCAAAAATAGTTTCACCTAGGCATGTCTTCTGTTTATCGATAACATTTACGGACTTAGAAATGTCATTCATTAATGGCACGGGTCTTTAAATGAAGCTCGAGCAGAAGTTAAAATGGATGGTTAAAACATGTCTAAATGGCTTGCTATTACTTCAGATAGCAACCCGCGCTTCACAATCGGGAAAGCACGTCGCCAAAAAGACGGTTGTTCCTCCAACTGGGTGATGTTCACCTGGGCATGGATTACTTTATATCCATGTTTCTTCGATCTGATGTACGTTTCAGTGCATCATTTCTGGTAAAGGAAGAGAAATCTTCTTTGCATACAAATAGTTTTCATTCAATGATTCTTCTGAAAATTATTTGTGAGACACTTGGTGATTATGTGTTACCTGAAATTCTTTTACTCTTGGATTATGCATAAAATCTGTCACTCAATCAACGACTACAAATCTTTAACTAGAATACGGGTCATTGATTGAGGGGGAGAGTGAATTCAAATTTTATATCATCAAACGGGTTTCTAGATTAATTCATATTCTTTTAAAAGGTTTTGTAGCTAATGGGGTATTAGTTGAAGAGAAAATTGCTAAAATTTATATCAAATGGCCAAATGTGTTAGTTGCTAGAAAGTTTAGGACATTATGTGCAATTTGCTTATAGTTTCCTAGCTTCATATAACTAGAAGGTTCATTTGTATCACTTTGGAATCCTCGTTTAATCCCCTAGATACATTAAGACTCAAAACCTAAAAGAAGTTAGAAAACCAGTTGTGTTTGATGTTCTTGAATACTCCACTGGCATTTGTTTGATCTAAGTGAATGAGTTTCAAATGTTGTTTGTCTCTGCTGCTTAATTGTTGTTGATATTGTGCATATGTTCTCAGGATTCGCTTAGGTATATTGCTATTATGTTAGAATCATGTTCCTAAGATCCTGAATTGAATATTGAAATCTGTGTGAATTGCCATGTTCATGATTGCTAATTGCTCTTCATGCTAGATAGTGGTTTGACGTACTTCCTGATTGTGGTTTGATTATAAGATGAACTTGGTATTATAATGTGGCAAGCTGCTGAAGGGTAGCTATTAAGGAATAGTGTATCTGTATGTATGTATATCTGTGTTGATATTCTTATGCAGATTCCATAGCCAAAATGAATGTGCCAGTTCCCATTCTAACCATTTGATCAGACGTTCAAACTCTATTGATTGGCTCAGAATTCACCACAGCAACAACGTCGGCAACAACAACAACAACACTTTCACTACCACCACCACCATTCATCTATTTTGGTCTCGCCAAGTGGGGATCAACTACATTTGCGAAAGATTTGTTGGTGGATAGATGATTGATGTTGACCACTGACTCACTCAGAAAAGCGGGTGATTACATCGTCTGCGCAAAAAGGTCAAAATCATATGTGTCATAATAATCAATTTGTGCAAAATAAGCAGTGAATCTCCCTCCTAGTTTAAGGGGGAGCATAGTATGTCCCATCATCAGACTACATTAAATCGGACATATTTTCTCCCACATTTTCTAACTTATTTAAATCAATTGGGATCACAAATCTCAATTGGTTTGAAATTTTTGATCGGGGGAGAGAATGTGATTTAAATATGAAATCTGATAAAATGTGATGTTTGGACGTAAATGTAAGCTCTCCCATATGTGCTAAACTCTTTCGTATATCGATGCACATATTGAGGGGGAGCGAATTGACAAAAAGGATTTGGCATGCATCTTATGTGAGCAAGGCTCAGACTTCACCAATGAATTGACGATAGCTAAAGTCAGTAGTCGAAAGGACATGTCCTGGACGGGTAATAATTTCAAGCCAGTTTATCTGGTGATGTAAGCGTGTCTCGCAAAGGACGTGTCTGAGTAAAATGTACCGATTTCGAGCGATTTTCCTTGAATGTGATCTGGACGGGTAATAATTTCAAGCTAGTTCACTAGTGATGTAAGCGTGTCTCGCGATGATCATGTTCTTGGAAAATCAATCAATTCAAAAGTGCGATCTTCACCTGACATGTGCAAATTTATAAAACAATTATTCGAGCACATGTTGAGGGGGAGCATTTGAAAAATATAAAACTCTCAAGTGTTTGCAAAAATGTGTTTCAGAATCATGAACACTTTGAGAGATTTTTCAAAGATTTGGTTTATGGCAATCGTGGAAGTACACCAAAGACCGACCATTTTAATGAATGTATGGAGTTATAAGGATGGTTAGGTTAGGCTCAAGTTCCCACGATCCCGCCAGAGCCGGAGGGATCTACCCAGGGACAATCCACTAGTTAGTGTAGAAGTCCTTAGGTATGATTAAAAAGGAGAAAAGTGGATAAGGGAAAAGTGCCGACTGAGATGGAGCTAGTACTGGAACAAACCCAACAAGGTGCTAGTTATGAAGTCTCGGTAAGCACTGAAGGGGTTGAAGAATGAAAAAGTAATGTAAAGATGAAGGGTGAAAAGAAAGAAGCCCTCCTTACACTTTAGGCAGAAACCGGGTCAACACATATGCTGTCAGAATCACTTAGTTGATTGCTGACATTGAAGACAAAGTATCATGGACCCAGTGATACGCTGCACAATCCTCCCTAGCTACTCAAGGTCCCTCAAAGGACTCTTGTTTCAATTGTCACAGAGTTCAATACATTTCTATCGTCTCTCTCACTCCGAGTTAGATGATATTGAAAACGTGGCAGTCCTCTCCAGCCTCCGACCACCAAATCAAAACGCACAATAGAGTCTAGAGCCACGAGATGCATAAAAAGATCTCTTAGGGACACAAACTATTTCTACACTGGTTGGTCAACTTCAAGGACACCAGTTGTAAACTAAGAATCCTACGCAGATCTTAGCAATCTGCCAGAACATTTATGAGAGAATTTACGAATGTAATTCTCAATGATTGAATGGAAATTCCTGCCAGGGTCAACATCAAGCAGCCCTGAAAGCAGGTCACTTAGGTAATTCCCTGTGGATTACGCTTAGTGATCGCGGCGGTTTCAAACGGTCTACAGTCGTGGAGTGATCTCCAGCGACTCACCTAATCGTTGATATACTACGGTACGATCTTAAAAAGCCCTCTGTGGGTTTTCGATTAGGAATGGTCCTGGTAAGGATTAGAGAGAGTTTTCACACTATGCTGTTAACAATCTCGAAGTCCGAACCTATAAGTACCGGACGTTTTATTGCTAACTGTCGTATGCAGGAACATCTGGCAGTTGAAGCTGATTGCTGTTGTAGCTGTTTGCGGCTGTAGCTGATTGAGGTTGCAGCTGAATGCGGTTGTAGCTGGTTGCAGAAAAGATGCCAATCCTCTACCACATGTTCACACTACATCATCATCTTAATCAAAGAATTCATGATCAACCTAAAGACCTTTAACACAGCTTCTGCAAACTCTGATGCTGAAGATCATGACACCAAATAGTGTGAGCATGTCGGCTCGAAGACTATCACATCACGTGGAGACATACTGCTGTAAGATGACTTGGAAACAAATGTTGGATGATAAAATCGAAGAATACTCAAAGATCATCCAAGACAATCAAACAGTCATCAAATGATTACTGCTGGATGCATAATGCACAAAGATACAAGACTTTGAAGAATCAAAGACTACGAGCTATAAAGACAAGTTCAGAAGAAAGAATGCTAGAATTCAAATTATTATTTCCGGGGTGACCTCCCTTAGGGGGAGATTGTTAGGAATATAAATATTCAGATGAAGGCTCGGTCACCCCGAGCATCTATTTAGCATTCACATAGCTCGTAGGCTTATTAATATTAGCTTAGTAATATTAGTATTATTAGTTTTATTAGTTTAGTCGTATTTATATTTGTGGAGTGGGTCGGGGCTTTCCCCACTGTCAGGCTTTCAGCTCACTCCACAGCCCACTAGGGGCACAATATTAGTAACTATATAAAGCCCTTCCCACACTTGGGAAGGGTTGGAACTCTTGTTACTTCACACACTTAATCTAATATTCAGATTTTCTCTCAAGGGTTCCCTCTCTCTCTCTAACATCTCACTAACTCCATGGGTTTCTTGATCTTTCAAGATCCAAGACCACCCGAATAGATCCACACAATCAAGTTGTTTAGATCTCACAGGGATCATGCTTGCAAGCATGAGACAAGCCACCTCTTGTTGCTCATTAACCCTACGAGTGTAGGCGTTACGAACAGTAGCGGAGGCATTAGTAGGAGGTGCTTCAGGTAAAGCTTCTTCCAAATGGTAAAACTTTTGTTCAGCCATGAGGACGATCCTCAGGTTGCGATACCAGTCCAAAAAGTTGTTACCATTCAATTTCTCCTTTTCAAGAATTGATCTGATTGACGAGTTGTTGATGGTTTGATTAGGAGTTGTCATCTACAAAATAAACAAAGTTCAAATTTTAGTAAGTTTCAATAATTAATCCTTTTTAAAATTAACTACCCAAGTTTACCATATTAAAACAACTAATTTTACGAAAAGGCTAAGATCCTCATTGAGGTTCCACCATCACATCAGTTGATCTGCTAGCAATGGTGAATTCAATAGGTAGGTAACGTCGACCAATTGCATTACAAGTGCAACTCTTAGAACTTTATGGGACTCATGGCACTAGTGAACAAGCAACTAGTGTCAAGCTGACATGTTTAGTCCCATCTCTGCCTTGGGTTAAGGTCTAACCACTTAACTCGATTAAGTCATCCAATATGAAAACGTGTGAGAATATATCTAGGTCCCACGCATAGAGAATAGTCACCTTGGGTTACAGTTAAATCTAGGTCCCACGCACAAGCAAAAGGTAATTGCAAGTGTTCTCAACAATTGGACGGCATGACTTAAATTTTGACGGGTAAAATATTTGACGTGGATCAAAAAGTGTACAAAAAAAGCATGCATTCATTCTTCGTAGCACAAGTTAAAAACTTTTCTTAACTTAAGTCTAATCATTGTTTTAATTTATGTGTGTCAAGTTGTCTATTTTCAAGACTAATATAAATCCTAAGTGAATTATAATTAAGTTTGGACAATACAATAAATAGATAAACAAGCTTTTTAAGTGTTATTTAGACAACAATGATTTTAAGTTTCAAAACCAAATTTAAAATTAGTTAAACTAAATCATAAGACTTAGTATAAATTGGTTTGTGTTTCGTTTTAAGTTTTTAGAAAACAATTTGCGTTTTACATATAATCATAGCATATATAAAAGCAACCAAACAAACACACAACCACAATATGCAAAGCCTCAACCGATGAAAATCCTATGCTCGATCTCGTGAGCCATCACGAGAACCAAGGGTCAACTAGGGACATGATACACAACCACACGGAGGGCTCCCACTTGTTTCAAGACGATCAAGAGCAAGTAAAAGCCCATTATGCACATGAAATATAGATTATGTCCGCCCAGGTTTTCTGTCTTTGGAGGCCCAAAACGCCTAGAAGGATTCCTTCCCTTGCTTCGGTCCAAATTAGAAAGTTGTAGGCCCATGTCTTGTGAACCTTCACAAAAAAATTTAGCCCAAAACTCCTTACCAATCTCCTGGAAATCTCGTTTTTCTGCAGTGTGTCCAGCAGCCATTTTTCGGTCTTAAGTCTTTCATTCTTTTGCCATTCCATTCCAAACTTCGGTTACATAATATATGAAGTAAAATACAACTAATCCACTTCCTATCTATTGTAAAAATGCACAAACAATGGCAAAACCAAAATGAAATACATTACATAAGAGCCGAAACAATGGCAACCCCAAAAACAATAAATTAACGACAAATCACAACAACACATGACACAAGTGGTCTAGGTTTTCATCGGCTTTGCATATACACATAATAATACAATAATATTATGAACAAAACAAGGTGTTGGCTAACTCCATGGACAAACATGCATGTATTTGCCATGGATACAAAATTAATAACAAGAATTCAATAATTAGCCAACGAAACGAAGAAATTAATTAACTAGAATTAAAAACCCCGTATGGTACTCGTGTCAAATGGCCTTAGGTTCAAAACCCATTGATATTAGGACCTTCTAATTATCATTTTACCACAGAAAATTAAGCCATAGGGGCTGTTTTGAAATCGTTTCACAAATCGATCAAAATAATGCGTTTTTGGCCATTTTACGCGTACCCGACAAGTAAACCAATTAGCATATGCATAACAAATGGCTATGAGGTAAAAAATCACAGATCTTAAGACCTCTTAAGGGTCGAATTTTGTGAGAAAATGGAGCCCTAGGGGCTGTTTTAATTTGTGGTTTCATAAATCATCAAAAAACACCCGTTTTAGCCACTTTTATGCATACCCGATAATCATATGGCACATATGATGGCTCGTGATACCACTATAGGTGATGTTGAATATATAAAAACATATTAAACAAATAAACGCAGCGGATACATCACCTAGAGACGGATCCATATAGCCATATGATCAATCACATAAATGAATATAAATATTATACCTTTGAAGCGTGATCACGAATGCACCAATAACACCAATATAACCAAGATGAGATTGAGAAACCCAAGAGATCAATGAGGTTGATCTCTTTTAAGAGTGATACACACTGCACGTCCTTGATCACCAAATAGATGCTAGTCTTTTTACTTGTAACCTCTTTCTTGCAACACATACAATATGTTTATGCAAAAGTGGGATGAAAAATAAAACCCTATGAGTGGGTGGGGGGGGGGGTGATGGTGCCGTGAGGTATAAAGAGGAGAGGGAGAGAATCACTGAAATTTTGGTGGAAAGTATTAAGTGTGATTGATATGATTAATTCTTGATTAATCTTATCAATTACACATTTACACTTAGCACCTAGCAAAAGCACCATAAGTCCCTCCAAGCCCCTCCATAAGGCCGGCCACCATAAGGGCCCACAATGGGCTTGCATTGTTGGTCCAATCCAAAAATGCTAAGTCTAACTTAGTATTTAATGGCCCGTTATAGATCCCGAGTTACATAGTCGTTTATATATTGTAAATACGATAATTACAATCTATAAAATGATGTCTCTGTATATATAAGTGTGTAACCCCATAGGCTCACATATGTCTAGCCATATAATTATTTATTATGACACGAGCATACTCCAACAGATATGTCCAACTGGTGGGCTGATTCTTCAAATTTCTGTTCCCTCTTAGGTGTTGCAGTCCAAAAGGCAACACTATCTCTAATCCTATCAATCCCATCACTAATAACATCTAATCCATCTTGAATTATCAAATTCAGGATATGTGCAGCACAACGCATGTGAAATAACTCTCCATTCATCATAAGTGAACTCAAAGGAAGTTTGTCCAACAAATTGTTAATAATTGCATCGTTTGTGGTGCAATTATCAACAGTAATTGTAGACAACTTCCTATCGAGATTCCAATCACAAAGACAATCATAAAGCATATCAGCAAGAACATCAGCAATATGTGGACAAGGCACGTAAACAAAGCTGCTCCACAATGAATAGTCTAATTAGGATAAATATAAGCGAAAAAAAACTACTCCGTAATATTTAAAAGTTTATACAAACAAGTGTAACATATATACCTCATAATTCTACTTTGTAGGTTCCAATTTTGATCAATAAAGTGAGCAGTGATAGCCATGAAGCCTTTCTTTTGATGGTTAGCCATCTACATATCGGTGGTAATAGCAACCATACCTTTAATCTTCCCAAACAACCTCATCGTTTTTTGCTTTTCGTAATCATAAATCTTCAATATGTCACTCTTTATAGTATTTTGGCAAGGAACTCTAAACAAAGGTTGTAGACCCTTCACAAACTTCCGAAATCCATGATGCTCTACCATCGAAAGTGGATACTCATGCACGATGACCATCTCAGCAAGGTTTTGCCTTGAAGTGTCCTCGTTGAAAGTATAGTTAGAGAGAAATGACGACGGAGTACCATCCGCCTTATTTTGCTCTTCCACTAAGATATGTTGACGAATATCCGAGACAGGTCGGAATAAACAACGTTTGTAATGATCATTCAAATGCTTCGTACCATGTCTACTACTCCCGCCTAACTTTTTGTGGCAATAGTTGCAATCTGCTTTCCATTCATCGTTCACTTGTATCTTCTTAAAGTGGTTCCAACAAGGTGATGTTAATTTTCTAATTCTACCAACCTGCAAAACTTCATTGGATGCATCATCTTCTTCAGTTTGATCTTGTGTTTTCAATGCGAGTGTTTGCATTAGAGGTTTCGCCTTGAGTTTCCATATCACCTGAAATACTAACACCATAGAGACTTAATTTTTATAAACCAAAAACATAACATATAGGACATGGTAAAACACTTATTAAATACTAACACCACATGGTAATTTTCAACTACAGTAACAGGTTAATGAGCAATAACTGGTCTAAAACACTTATATAGGACATGGTAATTTTTAGTTCTCGTATTCAATCTAACTAATCATAACTAAAAATCATAACTAATTATATAGAACTGGTCTAAAACATAACTATTCAATCATAACTAAAAATCATAACTATTCAATCATAACTAATTATATAGAACTGGTCTAAAACACTTATTCCTATATAACTAAAAATCATTCTAGGCAATAAAACTTAATCGAAAATACAGATATATCAATATCATATCTAACTATAATATCTAACTAGAATATGATATAACCCAATAGCAATTCAACAAAATTCGATTGAAAAAACAAGTCGGTATTTTACCTGTAACAGACAGCCGGCGAGTGGGATGAGAAGGGTCTGATGTTGATAGATAGAAGGTGAAGACTTGAGACATATCACAGATGATTGATGATATTTAAATTGATAACTAGGGTGGTGGTGAAAATTGATTATTGGGTGGTGGATGGAATCGATGGGGCAATAGAAGTGAAACGTCAAATTTTTTAGCTCAAGGAAAAAAGAGGCGGCTGTAATATTGGGAGCATAAGAGTATTTAATATTAGATGTATAAGTATTAAATATTAGATGTATAATATAGATATATAATATATAATATAATATGTATGTATATAATCGGGTGGGGCGGGTTGGGGATGCTTGGCCCCGGTCATTACCCCGAACCCGTATAAAATCCTCGTTAAGTAACCCGAAACCCGCCCCAAACCTGTTTATCCATCCCCGCCCCGGCTCGAATCTTCGGGTTTGTAAATGAGATTGGAATTGCACCCTAAATTTCTTTGTTATTCTTGAAAACCAACCTTTTTACCATAGTTGTTAAGATCCCGATCCTGATCTTAGGATCTTACGATTTTACGATTCTACAAAGCAAAAACGATCCGGATTCCACGTAGGATCTTAACAAGCTTAAGATCTTATAGGATCCCGATATTGACTATAGGATCTTAAGATCTACTCCGAACCGATCTTACTTTTCTCGAACCTTAAACTAAAAAATTACAAATTTATGATTTATGTTTTTATATAATTTAAAAACAACATGTAATTCTTCTTAAACATTCTATATTCATAATTTAGGACAATATTTTCATGAAATGTTCATATAATTTTATTTTTATAATATATAATAATTTGTAGATTTAAATAATATTACAAAGATTATTAAAAAGTAGTATTATAGTAGGATCTGAGGATTTCGATCAAATCTTACGATCTCGGTCTTGCAAAAATGAAAACTATCCTTAAAACCTTTTCCATACGCATTACCGACTTGTACCACAACCCCCACTACAAATGTCCTAAAAACAGATCCCGCACCCGCTCGTTAGCCCTATTTCACACTCCTCCATCAAACACACATCATTCACAAAACCCTAAAACCATGTCAGGCGGATTCTTCCGGGTAAATCCTCTCAATCCCCTTCAATTTCATTCCACTATTCGATTTCCATCATTATTATTATATCGATAGCTTTAATTAGGTCAAAATTGATTCAATTATTGATTATGATTTCTTGTTGCTGCTAAATTAGGTTTTGTCATTCTGATTATTGATTTAATTGATTCGATTATATCTTTGTTAACTGAAATTGATTTAATTAGTTTAGGTTAAGCTGATTATTGATTCGATTAGATGTTTTGTAATTTGAATTGATTAAACTGTTGTAATTGTTGTTGTTGAATAGGGAACTACGGCGGATCAGGATACTCGGTTTTCGAATAAGCATGCGAAGTTGCTTAAATCGCAGAAGTTTCATCCTGAATTGGAGAATTTGGTTTGTTCTCCATATATTTGTTAATTTTTGATGCCGTTGATTTTATTTGATTCGCGTAGTTTAGGTTTTGAATTAAATTAGATATATAGGTTTAACGAGAATAGGTTTAATGATTAATTATGTGACGGTGGATGTAAGACAACAAGTTCATAACAATCTTTGGTTTATGCGTGTGCAAAATTGCGTAGTGAATTCAGTTTTGTTTTATCTAAATTGCCTCTGCTTATCTTATCTGTTCATTATATGGTTGAATAAGCTCTGATAAGCAGGTAGGGAGGTGCTTATCCCACAGCTTTATTTTAGCTGAAATAAAAATTACTTTTTCAATAGATCGCAAATTATTTGGAGTATTCTTCCTTTTTTTACCACAAAAAGTAAATCCGAACACTATCTTTAGAACTACTTAGTTGTAAGTAGCTTATAAGTACTAATTATCAAGCTAAAGCATAAACAGAAAAAATAAGCAATCTCAAACACCCTTTAAGAAAATAGAGATAATCATTTTCATAAACACGGTTTGCTGGAGGCTGCATTCTGTTTATTTGCATTTTGCGAACACAATAATTAGTTAAAATTATCCAAAGCACAATTCTGAATTTGCTCGTAAAGTGAAACACAATATAACAAAGACAAAGAAAAATGATGTTGTGGAAACAAGTTAAGACCCTTTTATTTATTGATGATCATAATGGGATAACATACAGTTTGACTCAAGTTTGATACATAATGAATTTGCAATTTCTATGGATCATATCGAAAAGGAATGTGTTGCAATTATCACGGGACGCATATTCTACAAGTCAAGCATTATAAGCAAAATTTTTATCCCCTCATCACTGCATATTGAAAAACTCATTAGCTGTGCTTTTTCATAATAGTGGTTGATTTGTTTTTTATAATAGTTTGTTCTTGTGCTTAGGTGGACATGACAAAAGTCAAAATGGATGTCATGCGACCATGGATAGCTCACAGGGTGACTGAACTTCTTGGATTTGAAGATGAAGTTCTTATTAACTTCATTTATGGCCTTCTAGAGGAGAAGGTAAAACCTGCTAGTCTGCTACCATTTATACATTCTGATACATATTTAATTTGAACTATAATCATGCCAGTATAGAGTAGAAGTGTGTGCTATCCAGTAGTATATGTTATAGCAAGGGAAGACTTAGACTGGCAAACGGGCTCTTGAAATAGTAATCATCAAATGTTGCTAAATATATTCGTTTGCAAGAGGACCATTCATTTGAAGATGGACGTCATTAAATCATTTTGGATTTACATTAATCGTTCTTTTATGTTGATAAGGCTGTATGCAGTAAAGCAAACCATAATTTAAATTTTGCGATACCCCATATGTTTTAACATCTATGTAGTCTGTATCCGGGTCTGGCGGAACTATAAGTATCTAATAGTTTATTGCCAATATTTTAATGCAGGTAGTTAATGGCAAAGAGATTCAAATTTCACTTACCGGGTTTATGGAGAAAAATACTGGGAAATTTATGAAGGAGCTTTGGACACATCTTCTAAGTGCCCAGGAGAATGCCAGTGGCGTCCCTCAACAGTTCTTGGATGCCAAGGAGGAAGAAACCAGGAAGAAGCAGGTATATCTTTTGTTTTCTTTTTGTCAAAGTTATGCTTACTTTTTGTATGACATCTTTTATCTCACTATATCTTTACAAATTAGGAGGATACGGACCGTATTACCAGAGAATTGAAGAGAGCGAAAGAGAAGGAAGGCCGGGAGCTCGAGCAAGAGAGGACGAGGAGAACAAGAGATAGGGAAGACCATGGGTATGATCACGAGAGAGTGAAGATGGTATTAATTCTTTCCATGCAAGAGTTAGTTAATATAGCGTTTAGTTTTTGGTTTGACGTATTTTTTCTCATGGTATTCAGCTTGCTTCTGCAATTATTTGGGTTCATGTCCTTTCCTCAAACTACTGTAGGACCGCGAGGTTGATAATGTGAAAGCTGCTACTCTGGAGCCCCACTCAAGGAGACAAACAAAGTTTTCTAGCAAATGGTCGGCTGATGACAAAGGGACTGATGAGAAGAATGGCTCAAAAGAAACGGCTAGGTTAGTCTAATGTAGTTATTTTTGTAGCATTTGTGTAAGATTCGGACCATTGCCTTTGTTTGAGCTTGTTTTTTGCTTTTTGGTCCCATTAATATGGATTGTTATGCCTAAACTTTCTTTTGGCTAGATCACATATAGTGGTATAGCAAAGTTTATCATTAGATATTAGCATCCTTGTAGGCATCAAACCAAGGTCTATTAGGGTCTGTAGGAAGCACCAAACGGTTCCAGTGTGGAGAGAAGGCTTTTTTTAGGCACTAGAATTCTGTACAATGGCTGTCCATCTGTAAACAGCTGATGCCCTGGATTATGTTATTTTTCACAAACTGTTCTCTGGGAATTGTTTGCCTTTATGTTGCCATGAAAATATTGAAGAATAAAGCTAATGACTTTCTGTTTTATGTCGGTCTATCTCGTAAATCCTTCCCTTGTACATATGTGCACTGATAGTCTGATACTCTCTTGTACTGAAACCGATTTTCTTGTAGATTGTCAATAAGCAAGCACTCATGCAGGTACAAAGAGTAATCTGTGTTTTTTTTTACTTTATTTATTACCAGCAGTTTCCTATAGTTACCTCTAGAGGCATCATTATGTTTGTTACAGTTATTGACTTGTAGTGTTTGGTGTCCTGTGTTTGCTTGTCTTCTGTGTTTTTTTCTTGTGCTGTCATGTAAGCTATTTTTCTAATTTGATAATGTTTATAATATAAGAGCTGTATGCTAGACTCTAGAGTACATCTATACAAACAGCTTTCTTTAAACCTCATTGTGTTCTTGTTTACAGGATCTCTGGATCTCCACATGCTGCTGACCATTCTTTGTCACCAACTCGGTATCTATTCTGATTATTAACTAAAACCTCTTTAAGGGTCTCAGGCTTGTCATTGTAGTTTTGCTACCCCACTTAAATTGTTATAGTATTTCACTGTTTATTTTATATATTTCCTGTGCAGAGGCACACGTTCAAGGTCAATTAGTAGGTCTGTTACTAATTCCAGAAGTCCTTCAAGGTGCACAACTATCCAAATCTTAAACCATGAATATTATGTTACTTTCAATTGATGTCTTCTCAATTCTACCCCTAAATTAAATTAGTAAACTTAACTTCTCTAATCCTTATAATGCTTCCTGTTATGTTGCATAACTTATTGTTCTCATCTCAGGTCAAGAAGCTTGTCAGCATCTCCTAAACCCCTAAGGCGCTCCCTTTCTTCAGAAAGGAGGCACCACTCTCTAACAAGACGATCTAATACTCCTCGTCGAATGGACTCACGGCTGCGATCTCCATCTCAAGCCCCTTCACGGGGACGATCACCTTCACCTGTAAGACGAAGGTTTCGCTCTCCCCCACGACGAAGATCACGGTCACCATTAAGGCGAAGGTCACGTTCTCCCATTCGACGAAGGTCACGTTCTCCCATCCGCCGAAGGTCGCGTTCTCCCATCCGCCGAAGGTCTCGATCTATCATCCGCCGAAGGTCTCGGTCCCCTATCCGGCGGAGATCACGTTCTCCCATCCGGCGGAGATCACGTTCTCCCATCCGGCGGAGATCGCGTTCAACCATTCGACGAAGGTCTCCCTTCCGCCGCAGGTCACCATCCCCATTCCGACGCAGGTCACCATCTCCCTTCCGACGCCGGTCACCGTCCCCTTTCCGACGCCGGTCCCCATCCCCCTTTCAACGCAGGCCACGGTCTCCTTATCGACGCAGGTCACAGTCTCCTGTGTCTCCTTCACGAAACATGTCACTTTCTCCTTCACCAGTGCGTCGCAGGTCCCCATCTCCTTTGAGGCGACGAAATCAAAGAGCACCATCAACTCCACGCCATCAATCTCCTTCTCCTGTTAGGCGCAGAACAACCAATCCTGGTCAGCAGAGATCTCCAAGTTCGGGAAGTATGTCTTCTTCACCATCTGGTCGCGTTTCTCTTTCTCCTAAACGCGGTACACCTCCTTCAATGCTGAGAAGGGGATCACCAAAGCACCAGCAGAGATCACCGTCAGAATCTCCTAGAGATGGGCGCAGGTTCTTGACATTTTTGCTTTTACCTTTTTTCATATATCTTATTATGATTATTTGTCAATACAACCCTATTATGCTATTAGATGGACCGTTCTGAATCATAGAGCATTTTGCAGAGTTACTCAGAGAAATGCTCCTGATCGTCAAACTCCACGTAAAGAGACTGCTGAGCGCCCCACCGAGAGTCGTAAAGCATCCAACTTCTCAGTGAATCTACCTCCTCCACCTCCTCTTCCAAAGGGCCTGAGAGTGCCAGCTCTATCTCCCTCACCATATAACTCTCCTTCCAGTTCTGTATCTCCCCCAGCTGCTAGGAGAAGTCCTAGTAAGGATAGGAGGTATTGTAGGCTTTCACTTTTGGCTCATTATAGTATAACATCAATATTTGTTGTATCATGCAATCTATTACTTTTCATGTCCAATTTTGCTTATGAGAGTTCTGTAAAGCATACTAACAAATTCTACTGCTATATCTGACAGCCCTATACCTCATAAGCAACAAAGAGAAAGTGTGAATTCAAAAGACCGAGTTGATCGTGTAGAGTTGGAAGAAAAAGCTTTTTCCAGGTTGGTGCTTCTTATAATATTAATATATTATGGATACTGTTTTTAAGCTGTACTTTAAAGGATTCAACATGTAATACTGATTTTTTATTTTTGTATATACAGACCGAGGGAAGAGAGACGTGAGAACAAGAACTCGGTCAATGATCAATATGACAAGAGTAAATATTCTCCTGAAAAGTTAACTGGTCATCTTCCGAGTGGCACTCAAGCTCAGAAGAGAACGAGGTTTTCTCTTTTACCAGCTAGTATAAAATCTTACTAAATGAGACGGTATAATTTGATTTTTTTTTTGTTTATAATCTGACAGTAAGAATGACGAGGGATGGAAAAAGTATTCTGAATTGGCGGATGAGCCCCTGCGTAGCCACAAAAATGTTTTAACAAGTGAAAGGGAACGGGTCCCAGAAAAAGGATTCAAAGTTAACGAGATTAACCAGGAAGCGGTGAAATTGCCAAAGTCATTGCCAAAAGTTGAAAGGCAAACTCAAAGTGGTTCATTGGATTCTGGCTCTGAGGAAAGTGATCACAAAAAAAAGCGTAAAAGGTCGAAAAGGAAAGATGTCACATCAGACGATGATGATAGTCACGACTCCCGTGCAGAGGACAGGAAGGAAGCTAAGAGAAGACGCAAAGAGGAAAGAAAATTGAAGAAAGAAGAGAAACGCAGACGACGGGAGGAAAGGCGTCGCAAAAAAGATAGTCGTCGGACTGAAAAGCTAAAACTGAAAGCAGGAGGGGATGTTTCTCCATCTTCAGATCTTGACAAGAGTCACGATAGCCGTGAGGAGGCATTGCCTGATCCGAAGAAACTGGAAATTGAGTTACGGGAAAAGGCGCTTGAATCTCTCAGAGCCAAAAAGGGCGTTGGTCATTAGTTTTATTATCAATATAGGACTTTATCTTTTAAGTGACTTCTCATGATCTGTTTTTGCCCCTACTCTTCCTACAACATTTAAATTTCGGTTATGTATTGTTGATAGTTGTTTAATCCTAGTCTGTCTTTACCAATGGCAGCTGAAAGTTATATCCAGGGTATTCTGAGATATTGTCTTGAGTGCATTATGCTGACTGCCTACTAAATTTGCTGGTAATAAATGTCTTTTCTTTTTGCTGGGAACTCGTTGGTAATCTAGTTTTATTGTGATTTCCGGATACGGTGAAATGTTAGGTTTTATATGCATGTGTTAAGATCTGATTAGCTGATTATGCTAAAAATGTGTATCATTTGACTAGCATTCGATATTAGTATTATAGATGAGCCTGAAGGTCTTTGTGTTGTTGGTCTAAATACAGTGTTGTTACTAAATTATCTATGGTTGACTTTTAGATGAAAAATATTACTAGATGAGTTGGCTGAGCAGATCCTGTCCTGCTATACACTTGGATCTTCAAATCAGGTTAGCCTTTTGCAAATTTGTTTGGATTTTATGTTTGTTATTGCCCGACTTGTAACCTTTTTTTTTTTTTTTTTTTAATTGTTTGGCAGGTTTTATTTTAAGGTTTTGGTTTTTTCGACTTACTAAAAGTGTGTCTATTCTTGATGTTGAAACAATAAGGTGCTGGTAAGTAAATAATTTATGTGAATAGTATGATGGTGCTCTTAATAGTAACAAATGATATGCCTAACCCTGTATCTTTCTTCTACATGTGCTACTGTTGACAATCAAAATTTCTTGTTCCCTTACCTGACCATGACTTGTCTAATGCGTTTTTGGTCATGTCCAAAGCTTCTGGCTTATTTAAATGTTTTGAAGAGTATAATTTTATGCTTGGTGAATTGTTCCAACCGATTTTGTAAAACTTTTATATTCGTAGCGTCTTAATAGCTGCTCACTCCATCCTTAAATTCCTTGGTGATATGACTGAAAGGTACATGCAATTGGATGGATCAACAGCTACTAAGTTTTCCCATTTTACATATAATTACACGATTTGCAATCCTAAAGTAATATTGTTTTCAAGTTGAAGTTGATTACGTTGTGATCATTGCATGTTTCAAAATAAAGTATGGCTTCTCTGACCAAGTATGCGTATGTAGACTTCTAATCTTCTGCAAATACACGCAACTCTGAAACTCTAAAGGCTATGTACCAGAAGTAGTTATCTTTTTCCGCTCTTCCCTGAGGGTTGGGGTTAAGTCCGCCCTTTGGGTCGAGTAAAACTTGTAGAACCGCCATAATCTTTCATCTAGATTTAAGGCTGTAGAGAAAAAAAAAGATCTGTTCTTATTCAGACATCGTTTAACTCTCTCACAGCGGCGTCTCCGAGGATTTACGGGCCCTGTCCGAGCCGTTAAAAAATGTGCCCCTTAGACCCCTTATTGGGCTTATAAATTTATTATGGGTTATAGATTTAGTTATAAGATTGGAATTTAATTGGGCCCAAGTTTAAATGTTTAATACTTATTTAAAAAAATACATATAATATATATATATATATTGGATTTTTTTTTTTAAAAATGGGCCCCTCGCGAAAACGGGCCCTAGCCGGTTGGCCTCCCCGGCTACCCTTAGAGCCGCCCATGCTCTCTCATATCTGGGAAGTGCTAGGCATCATAAAGTATAAAATCTTCTGCATACGATTTAGTAGAACATCCAATGAGCTTCTTGGAATCAGGTAGCCCCTCAAGTGTGTTTGGTAGGAGAATTTTAGTGAAATGAAATGACGTAGAGAACAGAAATTTAGGGAAATGAAATTGGTTGAGAATTTTTCTTAAATTAATTTGTTTGGTAACATGGAGAAATTGACATGAGAAAATGAAAATAAAATAAAATCTGTGACATTTTTGTTTTAGTTGAAAATCACCCCACTTGTTATATATCAAATTTCAAATCTTACAAAAGTTAAAACAAATAATAAAAACAAGCAAAGCAACTTTACCAAAAATAAGAGTAACTTTTTGACTTTTGTTGCATTTTGATTTTTAGATGACTTTCATCACGAGAACAACATATCAACAAAAGGATATACATGAATTCTTGAACTTACAGCAAACCTATGGATTAATTAAACATATTTGAGATACCCATTTGAGATTTTCCCGAAATTAAAACTGGAGTAGATCTTGGTGGGTATTGGGGAGTCAATGAGTTTGAATAATGCAAACCCAGAAATTCAACTTATATATGGTTGCTAAGAACAAAAAAAGAAGGTATGTGTGATGGATTAAATAACCCAGAGAATAAAGATCTTGATGTATGTGAAGTCTCAAAAGTGTTTTGCGGATAAAATGTGTTGTGCACGATTGCACGTGACATACACAATTTATACCCCTTTCCATTATAAAACCTATCCTTAAAAAGTGACGGAGAGTTCTCCTTTCCAACCCAAATGAGATGGAAATCAAATTACAAATATTTCTCAGTGTCCTCATTTTTTTGAGTTACCAAACAAGAGAAATTAGCTTAAATTAATTTCTTCGCCTGCATTTCTATGTACCAAATTTCTTCAAGCAAAGTTTGGCTTAGTCATGTAGTAACTCTGTTATTGAGTATTTTTTTGGACCTAAATGTCAAATAAGTTTCAGCTCGAGTTTGGTGTCTTGTCTTATAATAGTTGGTATTCAGCATGACACTAAGGGCCCGCTTAGTTATAATTCTTAAGGTGTAAAGCATGATAGTCAGTTAGGAAGATGGATACATGAAATTTCTTGCTGATGCTGAAACTAAATATACCTGGCAAATTGGTTTGGCTGGTTGGACATCCTGTTGACCGTCAACTGGTGTGGAAAAACCTTATATGAAAAAACAGGGACTGGTTTGCGGTTTGTTAGGTGGAATCAGCCATTGCGGCTGAGTTGGCCGTTTTAATGTTGAATAGAGTAACCCTTTATAAATTAATAGTGTTGGGACCGTGATATTTTATTAATTTAATAAGATATTATTATATCGATAAATTAATACTTTATTAATTTAAAAAGCCCTCCGTCCCATATTAAGTGTCCACTTTCCAAATGCACAAAGTTTTAGGAAAGTGGGGCCAACTACACTCTCCACCAATCAAATATCACTATTACCCACTAAAGTCTCTTCTCATTGGTTGAAAATGACACTTAATTTGGGACATCCCAAGATTCCATTATGGACACTTAATATGGGACGGAGGGAGAAATTAATAATTTATTAATTTAAAAAGGTTTTAGGTATGCTTTAAATTTTCAAGTCTAATATGATACTCCCTCCGTCCCAATTTTATTGTCACATTTTCCTTTTTCGTCTGTTCCAAAATTATTGTCACATACCATAAATAGAAAGTGAATTGGTAGTGGAGTTTGGTAAAGTTACTATATTACCCTTGGTTGAAATTAATATTGCAAACTTTAAAGAAGTGTTAATTAATTGGTTAAGGGTAAACTTGTCATTTGACAAAAAAGTAAGAGAGAAAGTAGTGATAGTGATATTTTTCTAAAAGAATGTGTTTTTTGTCTGGTGACAATAATTTTGGGACGGAGGGAGTAGTTAGTTACAATCTATACTCATTAGAGACGAAAAATAAATTTGAAAAACAAGTTCCAATTAACATTTTATGAATTCACATTTACAGTTTATGAAAATAAAATTAACAACTTTTTGTTGCAATACAAAAAGACAACGTACCAACTCTTTAGTGCAATAAGGAGATTTTAAGATAAACTCAATATAGATTTGAAGTTCAACAAAAAACAAGTGACCATGGATTCATTTTTTACTAAACATCTCAGGATTTTGAAATGTATATCTCTCTCTCTCACATATATACATACATATATATATATATATATATATATATATATATATATATATATATATATATATATTATATATATATGGAATTTTTAGTAATTCTTAATTTATAATTTCGTAGAGACTAATTTTAACTACTTATAAAGGAAAAACAGTCAAATGTGAAAAGTGGAAAATTGAATTTTGGGTTAATCCCCATTTTGCCCTTGTCAATGAATCTTGAATCTTGGTCAACCAATGCTAAAATGTTGAATTCTAAAAATACAGGGAAAATGAATTCGTGGATTAAAAGAAACTATAAAGGAAACTATATGGAAATGAAAGGAAACTATATGAAATTTATTGCTTCTTATCATCATCGGCTCTAAACCAGTAATTATGTAAACTAATCAAGGAAATGACTCAAATCGTGAATATTGATTGAGTTGTTGCCTATATCTTTACTACATAAATCGCACATTCACAGCTAACAAAAACACACACAAATACAAAACTAACAAAAACGCGCACACACACAAACACAAACACTCTCATCTCTTCTACCACCATAAAAACACCACCACCCCCCGACGCCACCACCACCGAACGTCACCACCATCAACTCCATGACCACAGCAGCCGAACAACCTCTCCATCGAAGTCCCCACCACCGAGACGGACCACCCACCTTCTCCACCCCGAAAACCCCATCACCGGTACACACAACCACCAAAACAGCCGCCGACTTTTGAGGTTTTTTCTTAGTGTTTATTTATTGATTTATATAATTTTTTTGGATTGATAATTTTTTTATAGATCTATACGTTTTTCATGTTTTTTTTTTTTTATAGATTGATATATTTGTATTATAGATCTATGTATTTCGTGTGTGTGTGTTTGTAGATCTGTATTTTTTGTAACCGATTTTATAATTTTTTTTTCAGTCGCCGTTGCCGGAATCTTCCATGCCGCTGCCGGAATCTTTACCGCCGCTGCTGGAGCTGTCGCCAAGGATGCCGACGGAGAATGAGTAGACACTGGACACAAAATGATTGTGTGCCTAATTCATTTATAATTAAGCATCCGTCTAGGACTAGGTTATTGGTGTTGGTGATTGTTTACATCATTTTAAAGACTTATTTTGGTGTTGCAACTAAGGACAACTGTGTTGATTATGATATTATTCTTTAAGGGCCATTAATTTGGATATAAAAGATTGATTTATTCACTTTTTAAAAAACATTTGGATGGATTTTCATTGTAAAACTTATCAATGTAATTCTAATATTTTTAGAAAAGAACATGTTCGCTGTGGAAAGTAAAGAATCAAAAAATGAAATACGGAGTATATATTTGTTTCTTTCTACTTTTGGAGACCATGAATGAGTTAATATGGTTTTAACCTTGACTAAAAAAATATACATACCCTCTCTATGTTGTCACATCAGGGAGGGTTTGGTCAAACCGTACAACTCGTGATGCATACGGTACAAGCCAGCGATGCATCTAATGATTGGATACCTTTCCTATGGGAGGGTGTGGATAAACTCACCCCTAAAAAAAACACCCCTTATCATAACTCAACCTTTTGGGCTTCACTTTTTTCTTCTTTTCCAATTATTTAAACAAAATATAAATTAAAACAAATTACATTTTTATTTAAACAAATAACTAAAAATAAAAATGTTATTTACTTAAAAAAAAAAAAAAAGAAAAAAAAAGAAAAAAAAAAGAGGCCAAACTGTATAAACCACAAGGACTAAACCGTAAATACAGAAAACCACAAGGACTAAAGGAAAAACACGCAAAATGTGTCCTTCTTCTACCTCTTGACACACACAAACACATAGTATAAACACACACAACAATTGTTTCTTCCATTTTAAATAAGCAAGAAAAATAAATAAATAAAAGAAAAAACTGATTTTTTATTCATGTTGCATCTTAACGCTGCGTTACCATGGTAACGTGGGGTTTAACGCAGAAGCTTAACTCACACCCTCGGTATGGTAACGTGGGGTTTAACACTGCTGCGTGAAGCTTTAACTCACCTTGTGAGTGACCACACCGAGTGCTCTTAGTTATCTTCTGGCTAACTAATAGAGCCATACACAGTTATCTATTCTTGTACAGTGTTAACATCTGAATTTTTTTATCCTTGTATTTCCGGTACTTCCAATTTTCTTATAATTTTGTTCATATAGATGATCTTTACATGGTTTGAAACTATCTAACTTGTATAATGTATAATTATGGTGTGTAGTGGCGAGAACAATGAAAATGGACATACAGAAGATCAACCTGGAGTAGAAGATGCACAGAAGTGATAATCAAGATTGAAGAAAAAAAAATGCAACTGATGGATTGGCAATTTTTGTGTTCTATTTTTGTTTGTACTGTTACAAGAGTTTTGATAGACTTGATAAGTAGAGTAATTTTTGTAGGACTAAATGCATACTGTGTTAACATAATACTCCGTATATTTTTTCTATTGTCGTTATGACCTCAGTTTTGTTCTACTTTCATTCATTCAAACATGAGTGTGTGTGTCGGACAGAATCTTGGTTTCATCTAAGATTATATATTGGAGAGAAATGCGTTTTCAAGTCGTCCTATGAATACAAAATGGTTAAATGATTAGTTAACCACCATGGTGGTATGATGGGTATGATGGGTGGATCACATTGTTGCATTCGAATGAACCATACCCAAATATATATATACTATCATTTGACACAAAAAGTCAAAACACTTAACCAAAAATATCATTTGTGTAACTAAAATATCACTATAACTATCTGCCGCCATATAACCACGTTGCTATGCACGAGTACTCGTCTAGTATATATACACTGGGGTTTCAAAAAAATTATCATCTTATTATTTTATAGATTAGAGTTCAAATTTATACTGGTCACAAGTTGGGACTGGACAAATTATTAATTTTATCTTATTAATTTATCGAGTATTAATTTATAGAGGTTTTACTGTATGCAGTGTTATTGATAGGATGTTGATTCTTTTTAGAATACGATACTGCAAATGTCCGGAAGGCTACGCTCAAGTATTATTATTAGTTTATCCCTTAAATTACCAATGCCTAAAAAAAAAAAAAAAAAAAAAAAAAAAACAATTTTTTTAAACGTAATGCATTTTTTAATTGCGTACAAGTGACACTTTTATTTTGTTTGTTACAACCTGAGACCTATCACCAACAAAGAGACACCATGTTAAATAAAATAAACAAGCATCATTAATAAATTGCAAACTGTATCCGGTATTTTCCAATTAGCTAGATCTTAGTAACTACGAGAGACGCTATGAAATAATCTTAATAAGAAACTTAAACGATCGTTTGACACAACCACAATATAAAATGAGTTTCGGGAGTGACAATTGTCCAAAGGGAATAGCCTACGACTAGTGTCCTCTTAGCCCTGCAGCATGGATAGTGGTCACTATGAATTTGGAGCAAAAACTCCTCCAATGTTTCCTTTTCGATCCAGACTCAAAGCTAAGATAGCCACAAGCCTGCAAATCCAAAGACAATCAACAAAAGCACATTTTAAAACACCTGCATAAGGTTCCTAGACATGTATATTCAATGATCAAAACACTTTTTAGATAATTCTTTTATCTACCCCGCAGACATGATCAATAACAATGGTTGTCAATCAGATTAAGTACTTCTTCTAACTTATGACAAAAATCTTTTAACCAATCAAAACATTGTATTTGATGGTTGAATAAAAAAATTTTGATCACGAAGGTTGCTCGTCTTTACGAGCTTTACATATTTTGGTTACACCTTGAAGCAAAAACCTCAGCATCAAAGATCACCTCTGAAAGCTTGAATATGGATGGAAGCTTTAGAACTTGGACTGGCCAAATTGCATATTAGGCCACTCCCAATAATATGAATCAATGAATTACTCATAAACGGTATTAATGTCAATATTTGAAACGGCAAATATAAAAGTGTACTCAACTTCTAGTCTTCTACTCAATTTTAATTTAAGTTAATCTACCTTCCCCCCCCCCCCCCCCTCAATTTAGTATACATAACTTCTTTTTTGTTGTAATTGAAGACAATTAACATGTTACCAGGTCACCAGCATGTCACCTTCTTCTCCGACCTGATTTTTCAGCAACCTTTCCGGCAACCATAGGCGGCTCTTGGGTGGGCCGGGGAGGCCAACCGGCCAGGGCCCGTTTTATGCGAGGGCCCATTTAAAAAAAAATAAAAAATCCTATATATTATATATATATTATATATATATATATATATATATATATATATATATTATATATATATATATATATATATATATAGTGTGACTTTCAAACGAGAACCATTTTATCCGCAAGAACTGAGAGAACCACCAAAAACATACATGCATGCCTTCAATAATTGTATTTTTGCACATATGTTTTCAAAACAACACATATGTTTTAAAAAAACCATACTTGTTCTAAAGAATTTGATAAGAAATTCGAAATACAAAAATTTTCTTTGAAGGTGTGCATGTATGTTCTTATAAGACGTGCAACGACAATATTGCGGCCGTGTGTAAGGTTTTTGTGAAAAAAGAGGATGAGTTCATAATGATATTGAAGAACATATGTGGATGTTTACGATTATTGATGATTTGCATGTATTTTTATTTTATTTTAAAAGGCGTGCATGTATGTTTTTGATGGTTCTCTCAGTTCTTGCGGATAAAATGGTTCTCGTTTGAAAGTCCCCCTTTATATATTATATATATATATATACTATATATATATATATAATATATATATATATATATATATATATATTATATGTATTTTTTTAAATAGGTATTAAACATTTAAACTTGGGCCCAATTAAATTCCAATCTTATAACTAAACCTATAACCCATAATAAATTTATAAGCCCAATAAGGGGTCTAAGGGGCACATTTTTCAACGGCCCGGACAGGGCCCGTAAATCCTCAGAGACGCCCCTGCCGGCAACCCACCACCACCACCTCCACCTCCATAACTCACCACCACAACATTCACCTACACCACCACAACATTCACCAGCACTACTACCACAACCACCACTAACCGTCGCTACCACCACCACACCACCACCACCATAGCTGGTACCACCACAACACTACAACCACACCACCACCAAATCAAAGGACATTAATCATGGTGGTGATGTGGTGGCCGGTTGGTAGCTGTGGTGGTGGTGGTGATCGATAAAGGTGGTGTTGGTGGGTTATGGTGGTGTGTTATGGTGGTGGTTGTGGTTGTGGTGGTGGTGATCGATGAAGGTGGCAGTGATGGGTCGTCGAAAAACCAGGTCGCCGGAAGTGATGGGTCGTCGAAAAACCAGGTCGCCGGAAAATCAGGTGACCTGGTAACCTCTAAATTGTCTTCAATTGAAACCAAAAAAAAGTTAGGTATACTAAATTGAGAAAAAAAAAGAAAAGAAAGTGGAGTACCTTAAATTAAAATTGGGTATAAACTGAATACACTTTTATGCGATTTGCCATATTTGAAACCCTAAATTGACATCTCTTATATATCTTATAGAATAAGAGAATATACAAAATCCTCAATCAAATGTTTGACAATTTCTTAACCGGGCCATTGATAGAGCTCGATTTTGTCACGTACGAGACTTGGAGTCATCTCATTGGTCAATAGAAAGTCAAAATTGAAACAATTTGGTCAAACCCATTCAAATTTCATCCACCAAAAAAACATGTATAAATACACATATGTCGATTTAGTAAATATAAAAAGTAAAAAAAGATGAGGTAATTAATAAAACTTTAGTTTTTGAATCTTAAATAAATTATAGGGGCCGGTTTTGGTCATATAATAGCGACGAACTTTCTTCCTTGTCTCGTTTTGGTAAGTGAACTCTGAAAAAGTTGTGTAGATGTAACGAACTTTCATAAAGTGTTCCAATCTGCACATTTTGATGACGTGTTACGTTATAAATGGTGTCACGTGTCAGACTTTCAGGTATGACACGTCATCAAAATGTGCATATTAAAACACTTTATATGAAAGTTCGTTACATGTACACAATTTTTTCAGAATTCACGTACCAAATCGGTATATTTGAAAAAGTTCATTGCTATTTAATGAACAAAAACCTAAATTATATGAATTTAAGTAAACTTATTATTTTTTATGCTTTTAATAACTTTATAAATTTCAACAAATGCCCCCTATGTTTTATACTTTTTTAAAAATAACAACCAATATGTTGTTATAATTTATAAATATATTATCATTATATATTAAATTATTGTATATGCATAAAATTATAAAAATTAAAATGAAAGCAAGAGTTATTGTCATATGTTTAATACACGAGATTATACATAAGCATATGACTCATATTATTATCGTTTTTGCTATCCAAGTTCAATAACGACTCATGTTATTCATTTTTATAAGTTTAACCCATGCGTGTATGAGTTTAAAACTTAAATACAGGTAAAAATATTATTAACATGGATATAAATATAAAAATGAAGCAACGACCCTACGAGTTATTGTGAGATGAAAATAAATACATTAGATTGTACAAATAGCAACGACGCATATAATTCCTCTTTAAATTTAAATAAGGACATTCGATTTTTGGATCTCCACCGTTCAATTCTTAGGTCATATCATCAACAGTCAAGGTATTCACGTTGACCCCGCCAAGATTGAAGCAGTTAAAGGTTGGGCTTCACCCACCACTCCAACTGAAATTCGACAATTTTTAGGACTCGCTGGTTACTATCGAAGGTTTATAGAAGGTTTTTCCAAAATCGCAAAACCTTTGACAGAACTCACTCAGAAAAACAAGAAGTATATCTGGGAAGAGAAACAAGAATCAGCATTTCAACTCTTAAAACAAAAACTCTGTGAAGCACCAATTCTAGCGTTACCCGACGGAAGCGAAGACTTTGTAGTATATTGTGACGCATCGCATCATGGTTTAGGTGCGGTACTAATGCAAAGAAACAAAGTCATAGCATACGCGTCTCGACAGCTCAAGAAAAATGAGGAAAACTACACCACTCATGATCTAGAACTAGGAGCAGTAGTATTTGCTCTTAAAATATGGAGACATTACCTATATGGTACGAAGTGTACGGTATACACCGATCACAAAAGTCTTCAACACATACTGGATCAGAAGGAGTTGAATATGAGACAGCGCCGATGGATAGAACTACTCAACGACTACGACTGTGAAATTTGCTACCACCCTGGTAAAGCGAATGTCGTGGCCGACGCCTTGAGCAGAAAAGAAAGAATTAAACCTCTTAGAGTTCGATCATTAGAAATGACAATTCATTCACCACTCCCATCCCAAATACTCATAGCCCAATCGGAAGCTCTTCAGGAAGAGAATCAAGCTCAAGAGAACATTAAAGGCATGATAGAAAGAGAGAACGGACTCATGCAAAGACCCGATGGAATGTTGTGCTTCAAGAAAAGATGCTGGATTCCTCTTTATGGAGGTATTCGAGATTTTATCATGCATGAATCTCACAAGTCTAAATATTCCATTCATCCCGGATCCACCAAAATGTACCAAGATCTCAAACAACTCTACTGGTGGCCAAACATGAAAGCCGACATTGCAACGTATGTTGGAAAGTGTTTGACTTGTTCAAGGGTCAAAGCCGAAAATCAGAAACCTTCTGGACCACTTGTACAACCGGAGATACCAGTTTGGAAATGGGAACGAATCACCATGGATTTTATTACCAAGCTACCAAGAACATCGACCGGATATGACACCATTTGGGTTATCGTCGACCGTTTAACCAAATCAGCTCATTTCCTGCCTATCAAAGAAACTGACGAGTTGGACACACTCGCTCAGTTATACTTCAAAGAAATCATAATCCGACATGGAGTTCCGATCTCTATCATCTCTGACAGAGACAGTCGATTCACTTCAGGATTTTGGCAATCCTTACAGAAAGCTCTCGGTACTCAATTGGACATGAGCACCGCTTATCATCCTCAAACTGATGGACAAAGTGAAAGAACAATCCAAACCTTGGAAGATATGCTTAGAGCATGTGTGATTGACTTCGGAAAAGGTTGGGATAAACACCTACCATTGGTTGAGTTCTCGTACAACAACAGTTACCAAGCAAGCCTGAAGGCTGCACCTTTCGAAGCACTTTACGGAAGAAAGTGCAGATCACCTATCTGCTGGACAGAAGTTGGTGATATGCAGCTTACCGGACCAGAATTAATCCACGATACCACCGAGAAAATATTCAAAATCAAACATCGTCTCCAAGCCGCTCGTGACAGACAAAAGAGTTACGCAGACGTGAGAAGAAAGCCTATGGAGTTTGAAGTCGGAGATAGAGTTATGCTGAAAGTTTCACCCTGGAAAGGGATGATACGCTTCGGAAAGCGTGGAAAACTCAACCCAAGGTACATTGGACCGTTCAAAATCCTCGAAAGAATAGGTCCAGTTGCCTATAAGTTAGAACTCCCGGAAGAACTCAGTAGGATACACCCTACTTTCCACATATCTCAACTTAAGAAATGCCTATCGGACGAGACTCTCGTCATTCCACTAAAGGAGATTAAACTGGACGACAAACTCATATTCACAGAAGAACCCGTAGAGATAATGGATAGAGAGGTTAAGCAACTCAAGCAAAGCCGTATTCCTATTGTGAAAGTAAAATGGGACTCTAAAAGAGGACCAACGTACACATAGGAACGCGAAGATCAAATTCGTGAGAAATATCCCCACTTATTCCCGTAAATCACTCTTAGTAGCCATTTTAGATTTGAATTCCGGGACGGAATTCGAATGAGGAAGGGAGTACTGTAAGACCCTGTGAAAAACCCTTGTAATTAATCTTAGTGATTAATAATAATCTCGAGTTACTATTTCCTAACGCCTATTTTTGCTAGAAATTTAAACTTTTCGTTATTATTAGTAGTAACCATGCATTATATATACGCACATATATATATTTAACACACAACGCTAGAGATTATATTTTCCGACGCAACATCATTTTCTTATAAACAACGGCAAGTAACTCTATTCATTTGATTATGTCACTACACTTAATCAAAGTTAATATCACCTACATCTATTTAACTAAAACATTAAACCCTAATAACACTAACTATAAACCTAATCCTAAATTACCTCTACAAACCAAGTTGGGCCTTAGTTGTTCGACCCAACAACAATACTTTAGCCTTGTTATCAAAATGCCCATCGAGCCAATTGCCAACCCAAACAATTACCACAGCCACTCGACCCATTTATTTTTAATTGTTGCACTCTTTGCTTCCTTTCCTAATCAACTGATCGATTCAACATATGTACAAAACGCTCCCATGCAAAACTTAAGGCTCGAAACATAACAGTTGACAATAAAAACCCAACTCCAAGTTCACAACCCATCAACCCCACGACATCAAGACTAGCTCATTTGTCACCTTCAAAATTTTTCTTGCCTTACTATTAAGAATCACTCGCTAACCATTTTTCTAAAACACTCGACATTATTAATAAAACCAAGCACGAGCTTCAGTCAACATTACACGTTCGAAAGCATCATGTAACTAATTAATATAATAACAAAAACCCAACTAGAATTATCAAAGTAAACAAGAAACATGAACCTTGTGATAATGAGAAGGAACCGAATGGAACAAGAAAGGAAACAAGTGCTAACAGCCAAATTCACAATCAACCACATAAGTCTTACACCTAAACCATCATACCATCACACAAGTGTCCTTCACCCACAGTACAATGTAATCATTAGTCAAATAGTCAAGTTAAATGAGATATTTTTGTTTCTATATAAACCACCCTATTCGTTCATTGCCAATCTTCTATCACCATCACCTTCTATCAACATCAAGACATTCCTTAAACACCCAAATTGAAAATTCTGTCGAAGATTTGGAAGCAAATAATAAGAACAAGGTCGTATAAATTCATTTCGAAGCTCACTACTCTCCTTGTGCCTCATTCGAACAGCCTCTTCACCACCTTCTAAAAGGTGTGGTATGCACTTTTCTCATACTCCTTTGCATGCTAACTCATTTACTTATAGATATTGCATGCATAGTTTGAACGTGCACTTCACATGTAAATCATACTTTGACTTGTTAAAATCTAATAACAGGTTTCACGCATGATCATCACTTGCAAGGAAACACCTTGCTACACCTTAGCACACTACGCATGTTACTGTTATACTCTTCTACACGAGCACACTCATTTATATTTTGTGCATGCTAATAAATAGCAACACGTATAATGGTTAGAACCTTTAGTAGAGAGTCACAAACGAACCATAATATACGAGAAATCTGTTCCAGGAAACCTATAATAATGACCACGAGACCTTAAGGAAACCCATGTAAGAAACGTGGAAATTGTCACTAAGCTCTTTAAAATATAAAACACGACAGGACAACGAGTATACTCACAAAGATCTCAAAATCTCGATTAACAATACCCAAATATTTTTATTCTTCTCGACAGTCTACATGGTGAACTACATATTTCGTGGTTTGAGATCCCTCTCATAACCCCATCTCGACACCTAAATTAACTTCTTTTTAACACCACTCGACTAGGACCAAACACTTAGAAAATTTCATGGAATATTTCACCAAACTATTTTGTTCGACTAGCCCAAAAACCTTCGGTATATTTTCGAAATCCTGTACATAATGTATCTATATTTTTTTATACCACTCGAATGACCAACTAGCAAACTATATGTTTCATGTTTCAAGTTCAATCTCACGAACTCGTTATCACACCCAAAATGCCTTCTTTTGATCGACCCCCATTAACAGTTAACAACCATTTCAGAAAATTATTACAACTCTCGGTTGGGCCAAAAAAAAAAAAAAAAAAACCAAGCCCAACAAGGATTCGCGATGGCAAGGCCCAACAGGCCCGAACAATATATTTTTGGAATCCTAAAAATAGTCTAGATCCAAGCCCAAAACTATTTCCACGCCCTCGCCTCTAAAACTCTTAACGGGCTATGTTACAAATCGTTAAGGAGCCCATTAGTGCAAAAATAATTTATTTTCTGAAATAATAAAGTGAAATAAGTTAAAATAAACTTAATAAAGTTATAAAAATTTTCAGAATATTTTTCCCGTCATTTATATGCGAAAAGGACTAAAAATGTAACGCGATTTAACCGAAAAGGACTAAAACTGCCAAACCTGGAAACTAAGGGACTGAAGTTGTAAAAACAGTTGTAAAGGACTGAAATTGACATATTATTGAACTTCAAGTCTTATATGGACTATTGGACAATTACTGGACGATTATCGGACTATGGACTAAATAAGGACTAACGACGTAACGTGAGTTCCGGTTAGGGTAGAAAATGTAAAACCTGGAAAGACCAAGGAACAACTATTATAACTTGTCATTCTTATCTTATTTTTCATCTTTGCACCATATCTTTACTATATATGCACACTTGCATTATGTTTGCATATTAGTAATAGCGATAGAAATATTTCATATTAATATTTTGTTTACATGTTGAAACTATAATCTTACGAGGGTACGAGCATCATAAGCATATAACATCTTCATTAGATCGTTAAATAATCATCATCCACCACTCATACTCATACACACTAGAAATTAGTAAGATTCTCAGATATTTATATATTTACCAGGTTTTATATCGAAGTTGTTATAATCACCTCTGAATTATTTTACCATCACCAGGAACGCATAAGGTGAGTCATGGCCTCACTTTTTAACTCTTTATACTTTTTAAACTCCGTGAGGGGGATACATGCTATAACTAAATCACAAGTATTTTTCTGTATGCTACCTGACTTGATATATGCCTAAGTACTCCATATTGCCATAAGACCCTTTATCATGAGCCATTAATCACTGCGGTGAACGCGAATATAATGAATAGATCTATTAGAGGTTGACGACCTATCTCACTAATACTGTGACGGAATGCTTTTTGCTAGTCGTATTAGTCGCGATGCATTATATTTGAGAGAAATAGGAATTGGCAAAATCACCTATTACACGAGGGCAAATTCTCATCATTAATTTGGTGGGCACCTCCGTTTAGGCGGTACTTTGTTAACGTTTGCGTGTCATGAGACTTAGGGCAATATATGAACTGCAATATCAATATTTTAAACTGATTGTATCTCCAATACAATCTTACTTGTGATTGAACTGATATTTAAACTACAAACTCCATGATTTCACTCAACATTATGTTGACTTTTAAGCATGTATCTCAGGGAACTAAAGGAGCACTGCAAGGCATGGAGCAGGCATACCCTATTTTCAATAAATGGTGTAAAATATGTTGTAATTCAGTTAAAAAAATGTTTCTTTGAAGAAACCGTAGTACTCTGATGTAATGTTTTATAACTGAATTTATATTATGGACCTATGTAAATTAAAAATGCCATCTTAGGCTGTTTTTCTATGATTTCACATTCGATCCTCACAGTAACACCCAAATAAATCTTCCGCTGCCACAAATCAAATCTGGGGGTGTTACAGTTTGGTATCAGAGCCAGGTTATAGAGAACCAAATGTTTTTTTTTAAACATTGGACTATAACTACATTTTTCAAACAAATTAATAATACACCATGTTACCTTAAACTCTCCATGCCTGCTTGCTGCCGTGCTCGGTATGTTATATATTAGGACTATCACATATAAGCCTCAGCATATTTGATAATTACTGTGCACAACTAGATCGTTTCATGCTTATATCACACCACTTGATGTTAGTAAGTACTTATTTTGCGATATATGGATTATTACAGTACTATGTCATTTATCACCCACTTTAGTATATCATCGGAGCCGGACTCCGAGGGATCACCAGCATCAGTCACGTCCCCCGTACTCCTCGATGCTGTAGTACCAGAGATTGTGCCTGACGCGATCGAGCCCCTCGTAGAGGGTAGAGCCACCGCTATACCTTTAGTAGATGACATACATGTACCAGCCTTGCCAGCACCTACACTACCACCACATTTTGTTTACGACACCTACTCTCCTTTTTACATACCACCCCTTGACGACTTGTACTATGAGAGTCAGCAATGGCTCCCCGCTGATGATTTACCCGAGCCCCATCATGTTGCACCACCACCACTACCTGACCATGTGCTTGACATACATACCCAGACATACCCACTACCACCTCGACAGCGGGATCCGATTCCTGCAGAGGACATTCCTTCATCGAGTAGACGTCGCATCTCAGACCAGATACACCCATCCTCACCATCACTACCTTACCCTCCTGGTTTCACTCCCCCGGCTCAGACCCATGATGCCTGGGAAGGATTTAGACCAGTAGTCACCCACACCCTTATACCATCCACAGTAGTGACACGACTCAAGAGCCACGGAGAGCAGATTGAGTCACTTCTTCGGATGATTGACCATGTACCGTTAGATTCTCCGGGTACTATCACTAATACACTGCATAGGTTGGCATCCAACAGAGCAGCAATACAGCAGTGCCTGAGACAGATGCAGACAGACCTGGCAGATACCCGTTCCTACGCGATATCAATACGCAGAGAGGGACAGGACTTAGCTTGGGAGGCGCACACAGCACAGCGTAGAGCCGACACATTAGAGAGACTCATGGGAGACATACAGATGGAGCATCAGGCAGAGATACAGAGACTCAGAGACCAGATCTCAGAGCTCACGAGGCGTACGGATAGACCTGAGCAGTAGACATAGTTAGCATGATTGTATAGTTTGAGACATTGTAGTCTGCCGCATGTGGCACTTAATAAAGACTCTTGTATCGTTTTGTTGTATAAACTCAACTGATCAAGTTATTAATGTTGTAATGCTGGTAGTAATGTACTATATATCTGTTAACTCATGTATTATGGTTGTTCGTATGTATTGTGATTGTATCCAGACATGTCGTGATGTCATCTGTTATTATTATGATTCTCAAATTGTGTAAATATTGTAAAACCCTGAACACATAAAATATGTGACATAAAAATTCAGTTTGATTGTAACTTAACATCTGTAAATTGATAAATTACAGGACATGGTAATTGTGGGAAGATATTCAATTTACTTATCAGTTCACACCATGATTACATTGTGCATATACTCAGCTATTCTGTCCGAATTCTAAATTTGTATTCTTGTGACATTAATAGAAAATGGCACATAGCGACAACGAAACCATCAACGCAACTGTAACACTAACACATGAGGAGGTTCGAAGAATGATTGATGAAGGCATCACCGCAGCACGCGAGGCCGATGCAGCAAACCGCTCAAGCAATACTATGGGAGCAACAAATGAAAGTGAGGCATCTACTCCACGTAAATGCACTTACAAAGAATTCTTAAGTTGCCAACCAACCACTTACCGAGGCGTAGAAGGAGTGACGGAACTAGCACAGTGGTTTGAGTGTATGGAGACGGTATTCATGAGAAGCAACTGTGCAGAAATCAATAAGGTCACTTTCGCCACCGGAACTTTAAGAGGAAATGCATTATCCTGGTGGAATGCTACGGTCAAGATAATGGGTACTGAAGCAGCATTTCAGATCTCATGGACCGAACTGAAGAATAAAATGCTGAAAAAGTACTGTCCCCGGACTGAAGTCAGAAAGCTCGAAGATGAATTTTACCAGTTAGAAGTGAAAAACAATGATATCGGTGCATACAACCGGAGATTTCAAGAGTTAGCTCTTTTGTGCCCACACATGGTACCTGATCTGGAAAAGACATTGGAGAAATACGTGGAAGGATTACCTTCAAGCATTGAAGGAGACGTCACCGCATCACACCCACAAACTCTTGAAGCTGCATTCGTATTTGCTCAGCGAATGATGAGCCGAGTGATTAAACGAGGTTCTAACTCCACGATCAGTGGACAAAAGAGAAACTATGATAACCGTGACGGCAACAACCGGAACAGCAACAGTTATTACCATCACAGCAGGAACTACCGCAGCAATGATCGAAGCAACCGCAGTAGGAACTATCAGCAAAGCAGGAATGATAAACATCAACAACAAAACCGCAGACAAGAAGCTGCTAGAGCTTATGTGGCCACACCTGCTGAAGGAAAAGTGTATGCTGGAACAAAACCCCAGTGTAACAAGTGCAAGCTGCATCATACAGGACCTTGTACCGCCATCTGCGGTAACTGTAGGAAAATAGGCCATGTAGCCAAGGACTGTAGGGCCACGGGAGCAAACGCGTACCCAATAGCAGTGAAGTGCCACGGTTGTGGTGAAACAGGTCATTATAAAAGACACTGCCCCAAGAATGTCAATCAGGTTGCCAGAGGAAGAGTTTACGTGCTCGGAGATGGAAACGTGTCACCAGACCCCAACGTCACTACGGGTACTTTCTTACTGAATCAAAATAGTGCTAAAATATTATTTGATTCTGGAGCCGATAAAAGCTTTATATCTACTTCATTTGCTTTATTGCTTAAGATAGCACCTGTAGAATTAGACACCTCGTATGAAATTGAGATAGCCGACGGGAAATTGTTAAACACCAACACCGTACTCAAAAACTGTACCTTAACCCTCCAAAACAAATCATTTCCGATTGATCTTATGCCTATCCAACTTGGAAGCTTTGACGCAATTGTGGGTATGGATTGGTTATCCAAACATCGTGCCCGAATCATCTGTGATGAAAAAGTTGTCCAAATCCCCATAGACAATGAAACACTTATTGTTCGTTGTGACCACCATAAAACCCAACTCAATATCATCTCGTACATCAAAACGGTGAAATACATAAACAAAGGATGTCACGCCTTTTTAGTCCAAGTAACGGAAAATAAATCGAAAGAGAAAGAAAAGCGACTAGAAGAAGTGCCAGTTGTAAATGAGTTTGCAGAAGTGTTCCCTGAAGACTTGCCAGGTATTCCACCCATCCGGCAAGTAGAATTTCGAATCGAATTAGTGCCTGGAGCAGCACCCGTTGCAAAAGCACCTTATCGATTGGCTCCTTCCGAAATGAAAGAATTATCTGAGCAGTTAAAAGAACTGTCAGATAAAGGATTCATCCAACCTAGCTCATCACCTTGGGGAGCACCAGTTCTGTTTGTCAAAAAGAAAGATGGAACATTCCGAATGTGCATCGATTATAGAGAGTTGAACAAACTCACAGTGAAAAATCGATACCCATTACCAAGAATAGACGATCTATTTGACCAACTGCAAGGATCGAGTGTTTACTCAAAAATCGATCTAAGATCAGGATACCACCAACTAAGAGTCAGAGAAGAAGACGTTCCCAAAACAGCCTTTCGAACACGATACGGACATTACGAATTCCGCGTAATGCCATTTGGTCTTACCAACGCACCCGCAGTGTTCATGGATCTCATGAACCGCGTGTGCAAACCATATCTGGATAAGTTCGTGATCGTATTCATTGACGATATTTTGATCTACTCACGCAACAAACAAGAGCATGCGGAACATTTGAGAACCATTTTGGGTGTACTCAAACAAGAGAAACTGTATGCAAAATTCTCCAAATGTGATTTTTGGATCTCCACCGTTCAATTCTTAGGTCATATCATCAACAGTCAAGGTATTCACGTTGACCCCGCCAAGATTGAAGCAGTTAAAGGTTGGGCTTCACCCACCACTCCAACTGAAATTCGACAATTTTTAGGACTCGCTGGTTACTATCGAAGGTTTATAGAAGGTTTTTCCAAAATCGCAAAACCTTTGACAGAACTCACTCAGAAAAACAAGAAGTATATCTGGGAAGAGAAACAAGAATCAGCATTTCAACTCTTAAAACAAAAACTCTGTGAAGCACCAATTCTAGCGTTACCCGACGGAAGCGAAGACTTTGTAGTATATTGTGACGCATCGCATCATGGTTTAGGTGCGGTACTAATGCAAAGAAACAAAGTCATAGCATACGCGTCTCGACAGCTCAAGAAAAATGAGGAAAACTACACCACTCATGATCTAGAACTAGGAGCAGTAGTATTTGCTCTTAAAATATGGAGACATTACCTATATGGTACGAAGTGTACGGTATACACCGATCACAAAAGTCTTCAACACATACTGGATCAGAAGGAGTTGAATATGAGACAGCGCCGATGGATAGAACTACTCAACGACTACGACTGTGAAATTTGCTACCACCCTGGTAAAGCGAATGTCGTGGCCGACGCCTTGAGCAGAAAAGAAAGAATTAAACCTCTTAGAGTTCGATCATTAGAAATGACAATTCATTCACCACTCCCATCCCAAATACTCATAGCCCAATCGGAAGCTCTTCAGGAAGAGAATCAAGCTCAAGAGAACATTAAAGGCATGATAGAAAGAGAGAACGGACTCATGCAAAGACCCGATGGAATGTTGTGCTTCAAGAAAAGATGCTGGATTCCTCTTTATGGAGGTATTCGAGATTTTATCATGCATGAATCTCACAAGTCTAAATATTCCATTCATCCCGGATCCACCAAAATGTACCAAGATCTCAAACAACTCTACTGGTGGCCAAACATGAAAGCCGACATTGCAACGTATGTTGGAAAGTGTTTGACTTGTTCAAGGGTCAAAGCCGAAAATCAGAAACCTTCTGGACCACTTGTACAACCGGAGATACCAGTTTGGAAATGGGAACGAATCACCATGGATTTTATTACCAAGCTACCAAGAACATCGACCGGATATGACACCATTTGGGTTATCGTCGACCGTTTAAACCAAATCAGCTCATTTCCTGCCTATCAAAGAAACTGACGAGTTGGACACACTCGCTCAGTTATACTTCAAAGAAATCATAATCCGACATGGAGTTCCGATCTCTATCATCTCTGACAGAGACAGTCGATTCACTTCAGGATTTTGGCAATCCTTACAGAAAGCTCTCGGTACTCAATTGGACATGAGCACCGCTTATCATCCTCAAACTGATGGACAAAGTGAAAGAACAATCCAAACCTTGGAAGATATGCTTAGAGCATGTGTGATTGACTTCGGAAAAGGTTGGGATAAACACCTACCATTGGTTGAGTTCTCGTACAACAACAGTTACCAAGCAAGCCTGAAGGCTGCACCTTTCGAAGCACTTTACGGAAGAAAGTGCAGATCACCTATCTGCTGGACAGAAGTTGGTGATATGCAGCTTACCGGACCAGAATTAATCCACGATACCACCGAGAAAATATTCAAAATCAAACATCGTCTCCAAGCCGCTCGTGACAGACAAAAGAGTTACGCAGACGTGAGAAGAAAGCCTATGGAGTTTGAAGTCGGAGATAGAGTTATGCTGAAAGTTTCACCCTGGAAAGGGATGATACGCTTCGGAAAGCGTGGAAAACTCAACCCAAGGTACATTGGACCGTTCAAAATCCTCGAAAGAATAGGTCCAGTTGCCTATAAGTTAGAACTCCCGGAAGAACTCAGTAGGATACACCCTACTTTCCACATATCTCAACTTAAGAAATGCCTATCGGACGAGACTCTCGTCATTCCACTAAAGGAGATTAAACTGGACGACAAACTCATATTCACAGAAGAACCCGTAGAGATAATGGATAGAGAGGTTAAGCAACTCAAGCAAAGCCGTATTCCTATTGTGAAAGTAAAATGGGACTCTAAAAGAGGACCAACGTACACATGGGAACGCGAAGATCAAATTCGTGAGAAATATCCCCACCTATTCCCGTAAATCACTCTTAGTAGCCATTTTAGATTTGAATTCCGGGACGGAATTCGAATGAGGAAGGGAGTACTGTAAGACCCTGTGAAAAACCCTTGTAATTAATCTTAGTGATTAATAATAATCTCGAGTTACTATTTCCTAACGCCTATTTTTGCTAGAAATTTAAACTTTTCGTTATTATTAGTAGTAACCATGCATTATATATACGCACATATATATATTTAACACACAACGCTAGAGATTATATTTTCCGACGCAACATCATTTTGATGAGGCGAAAAGTGTACCGCTTTTAAGGGGTCATTTAAGCCCGAAATCGTATTTATTTGATCAAATATTGCCCTAAATCGTTCCTTTTGTCATTTTAGGTACTTTTGAGGAGAAATCTGGAAAAGGAGGCATTTTGGACGTTTTTGGAGCATTAAAGTGAAGAATACGACAAAGTCTCAAAATCGGCTGAAATTTACCTTTGACGGCGTCAGAATCATCTCTTGACGGCGTCATGCCTTGGCAAGAAAAGTGGGATGTGAAATTTACTCATGACGGGCCAGTGAGTTAGCATGTGAATTCTGACGGCGTCACGCTTTAACTAAATCAAGGGCGTCACGGCTTAAATCATAAGGGGACGGCGTCACGTTCATGATCCGACGGCATCAAGCCTTGATAAGCCAGAATGGATTTTTGAAGAGCTAAAGAGGGACGGCGTCAAGAAGGTCACCCGGGAACCCTAAAAGCGGCGAGGTGACGGCGTCACAATGCATAAGGTGACGCCGTCAGATCCAAAAATCTATATATAGTTTTCTAATCTTTTGTCATTAGGGAGAGCTTAGTGTGTGGAATTTTGGGATAAAACCCTAAGACGATTTTAGCTACTTTTTCAGGGCTTTTTGCCTTGAGATCTTCCATGTTTCATTGAAAGATAAGTTATCAATTAATCATTCAATATGTCTATGTGTTGTTTGATTCTATCTTATGCTTGTCTTTTGTTTAACATGTTAGGCTAATTTTATCTTGTGTTTGCTTAGATCTAATGAAACTTAGCTATTGATTATTGGTTGTTAGTGTGTTGTTAGTTGTATTGGATGATTGTTTATCTATGTTAGGCTTAAGAAAACTGGCTAACTTCCTATTCGGTAACTTGCTTGAACGTCTTAAGAAACATGAACCAAATGCGTACTAAAGGTTTTTATGGTTGTATTTAATGCACAAGCGAATTCTAGTGATCCCATGTTAGGAGCTTCCTAGCCGGCTCGACATAGGAGTGAAGTAGGAGCTTGTAGAGTTGGGGAAGTAAGTACGCCACCCCACGAATGGTATTAAGGAATACACCCGTCATCCACGCGACTAATACACACTAATTAACCGGTAAAAGATAGTTAGGGAGTAAGGAAATCTAAGTAAACACATTTCTCTACACATAAGTTTCTCACCACTTTTCATTTTTGTTATTTTATTTTATTTGCATTCGTAGTAATTTGGTTAGTTGACTAGCAACTAATTCCGCCCACTCCTTCAAACCCGAGATTTTACTTGCTTTCATAAAATTATAAAAACATAAAAAGAATCTTCCTCAACCCTTAGACCTAATTAGAGTAGCCTTTCATACCTAACGAACACTATTCCCTGTGGAGAACGATCAATCCCCCGTACTTACCACTACACTATACTACATCGGTCAGGTACACTGCCTGGTGGGGTTGTAAGCCTCTTGAGATCCCTCGAGAGGTAAAACCTGTTGTAAGGTTACAAAACCACGCAATCAAGTTTTTGGCGCCGCTGCCGGGGAATAGTTATTGTTTAGGTTGAATTTTTATTTCTATTAGGTCTACTCACTAGGTTCCTTTCTAGTGAGATTTTTATTTTATTTTTCTAGGTTTTCTTTAGTCTATCTATTTTCTTCGTGTCTTTGTTCGTAACCATTACCGTCCGACATCATGGAAGATGGTAATATCCTTAACCCACACAACCCACCACCACAACAACCACAACCACCTCCTAGAGCCCGTACTTTAGGAGAGTATTCCCGTCCTAGCCACCATGGCTATCGAAACACCATTGAGCTCACTCAAGGAGCCAATATCACACCCTTGCGATCCGACACCATCCGGTTGGTGCAAAGTGGATGCGCATTCCATGGACTTCGTTCTGAAGATCCTAATCAACATCTCAAGGACTTTCTTAAAATCGTTGATTCTATAGACCTTGATGTTGCCACTCGAGAGACGACCCGATTGCGTCTCTTCCAATTCTCTCTGCGGGACCAAGCTAGTCAGTGGCTAGAACGTCAACCCGCAGGATCCATTACCTCTTGGGATGATCTCACCACTCGTTTCCTTGCTCAGTTTTTCCCACCGGGAAGAACTACCAAGCTAAGGAATGATATCTTGATGTTCCAACAACGTCAAGGCGAAACTCTCTACGAGGCATGGACTCGATTCAAGGACTTACTCCAAAAAGTCCCTCACCATGGCATAGAACTTTGGCTCCAAGTCCAAATCTTCTATGACCATATCAATCTCTCCACGAGACAAACCATTGACCAATCGGCCGGTGGCAAGCTACGTGATCTAAGTGCGGAACAATCATGGGCTCTCCTAGAGGATCTTGCTCTTTATGACAACGAAAGTTGGAGTGATCCCCGTGATTTGAATAAAACGGTCAAGGCAATATCTTTGCCTTCGAACAATTCAAGCACTTCCGACCGTAGGATCATAGAACTTGAAGACCAAGTCAAGTTTCTCATGAAATCCTACGAGGCTCCTAAATCTTCAAGCCAAGTGAACAAAATCACTTCCTCATGTGAATTATGTAGTGGTCCCCACGACACTCGTGATTGCATGGAACTCCCCGAACAAGCTTTTGTGGACTACGCATCCTCGCGTACCGACGGAGCGGGAGACAAGTGGTACACTTTCAAACCCGAGCCAAACCCCTACGGTGATTCATACAACCCCTCATGGAAAAATCACCCGAACCTTAGGTGGAAACAAAACCAAAACTCTCAACAAACCAATTCTTCCAACCCACCTAATCGTTTCCAATCAAGCGGTTCCAACTCGAACCGTACTTTCAACAACAATCCTTCCGGCAATGGTAGTACCAATAACTTTGAAGGATTGATTTCCCAATTTATGGCATCTCGAGAAGCTCGGATAGCTAGATTCGAGACCGAATTCAATCAACAACAGACGGAGATGACCAATAAAATTGACAACTTGTTGAAAGCTCTCCATAACCAAGTGTTATCACCTCCACATAAGGACGCTAGGAACACAAATAGCGGACCCCAAGTAAAAGACCCCTCTTCATCCAAACACGTCCACTTTGTCAACATTGTCACTATTAAACCAATTGATAGGAATGAGGATAATAGTGAACCTAAGGATGAGGATAGGAAAGTCGAGGTTGATAAGGAAGTTAGGACAAGTGAGATTGAAGAAGTAGATGATGATGAGGACTACTTCAATAGGCTACCCACTAAGGAAGAGCGTGCATATCATACAAACCTATTCGATGACCCCGAGACACCATACTTCCTAGGTAGACCAATCATAGAAATAGGCGACCCTTCTAATCTCAACATACCATGCAACATCGGACATCTACATGTGTGGAAAGCTTACATCGACCTTAGATCGCCCATAAACATCATGACTAGAGCCCACTACAACTTGATAATGAAAAATCAACTTGGGTATAGGATGCTCCCTGACAAGGGTTGGATGAGTAACTTCACGGGAAGAGTTAAGGGATTACCGGTTTATGTAGGAAACTTCACCTATGTCACCGACTTTGTAATTGTAGAAGATATCCGCCCAATAGTCGATGCATCCTTGACTCAAGTGGTTTTTGGAAAACCATTTGTTGAGGTCTCTAGAATGACTTATGAACCTTCCTTAGGGATAGTTAGATTTAAGGATGAGACCGATGAAGTAAGCTACCAAATGCCATATAAGATAGAACAATTCCAACACGTGTCAAATGTTGAGAAGGAGCTTAAGCAAGCGGTCTACTATAGGAATGATGAGGATAGAAGTAAAGGAGTAGACTATGTTATGGAAAGGATATTCGGTTTCTACAAGGATTGTTTGAAATTAGGACCGGAATATAAAACCGGGAAGGAGAATGGCCTAGGAACCGTGACCGATGATGGAGTCACGTAATGTACGTGACTTTGAGTCTAGCTACAAGACTCGTTAATAAAGAAAAGCGCTTCTTGGGAGGCAACCCAAGCTTTATTTGTTTTATTTGCTTTGTGTGTTTATTTATTTGTTTGTTTGATTTTATTTTCCGTATGTGTGTTTAATTTTATTAGTATTGATTCATGTTCAAAAGTAATGTGTGAAAATGCTTTATTTTGTTTTTAACTTCGTCTTAACTACATATAAAGGTATTTTGCAAAAGATAAGTGTAAGGGAAATCTAAATCGGTTTATTAGAACACAAATGAACATGAATCGTAATAATAATAAATTAGCATACATATTCGTATTTGTTTGAGTCAAATGCTTGTATCGAGTCATAATGATGTTTTGCAGGATTTCCAGGAAGTAAGGTAAAGGTTTTTCCAGAAATTTTCCGGAAACTAAAAATGAAAATTTTTGTCAGGTCATTTCTGACGGCGTCAGGGGTTATAACCTGACGGCGTCAGATTTAATTTCCAGAAATTTTTGAAAGTTTTGTTTTCATAAAAAGTTTTTATTTAAAATCTCCAACTTATAATCTCCAGGAATCTGCAAAATTATCATTCCACAAGCATTATATCCTTATATATAGATTTTATCCCGCCGATGTTATGCAGGTTCTCGTTTCTGTTTTCTCAGGTTTAACAGGTTATTTTGGACAAGGAAATGTTTATGGAATCAAGCTTATGGCGATGTATTAGTCATGGAGCTTCAACATTCTCTTTGGAGGAAGATTTAACCGTGTGATTTCACTATCCAACGAGCGAATCAGGGAGTATTTGATTTCATTCTTTTACTTTATGCTTTTACATCTTGTTATTTGAACATTGGGGACAATGTTCATCTTAAGTGTAAGGGGAGGGTAAAAGTACGATTTTAGAGAATACAATTGCGCTTGATTTTTGTTTGTTTAATAATAGATGTGTAATAAAACTGAGAGAAATACTTGATTAAGGCAATTTTAGTGCCAAATTTAAAATTTTTTACAACATATAGGAGTGAAACTTTGATCTTAATGAGCGTCTCACGGATAGGAGTTATATGACTAGCACAAAAACCGTACCACTAAAAAATTTTCCACCCCAAATATGTGAGGTTCGCCCCTAGAATTGGTAGGAAAAGCATTTATGCTATGATGTGTGTACCGGTAGCACTTAGATTCTAGAACTTGCGTTAGGACCATTCCAAGGCCACAAGTGAGACTACATTCGTGTAGTTAGATTTACTACATGATAAGAGGCATTAGGATTAACCCATTGTTTTACACCTGTGTTTTTGTTATAATTACGTTGGCTACATTGGTCAAGTAATTCTCCCACACCCTTTGCGTTGTACTCATTTTTAGTACACGATACCCCTAGTACACCCCTCAGAGCCTATCTTTTCGTTTCGACCTTTAAGCATTTTACTTAAAGGAAGAATTTGTTACACCCCACTAAAATGTACACCCAAATCGCCTTAGCCTACCTTGTATGCACTCATCTTTAGTGCATTATTGTTACAACATTTGTTTAAACCCAAGTTAATTATCTAATTGATTACATGGTTGCTAAGTCGAGTCATATCCTTGTACATATTGTTTTGGGACGATTGGGACTCATGGGTAAAGTACTAGTATAATGGAGTAATGGGGAAGAACATCATTTATTACCCCCATATGTGCTAAATGTTTTAAAAGTACTCCAAGTGTTTCAATTATCTTAATTCGAGTCATTAGAATAGTAATTTGTAAAGTTATGTAAAAATTCAAGTGTAAGGGGAATGCAATGCCCCTATGATGTATTATTTTGGATGGTAGGGTAAAAGTGTATGCAAAAAAAAAAAAAAAAAAAAAAAAAAAAAAAAAAAAAAAAAATCAAGAAAAATACAAAAAAATGAGAAAAAGAAAAATAGAAAAAACATACGGACTACCATCCCGTTTTATTTTATGTTTATTTTATGTTTTTGTTATTTTGTTATTTCGTTTCTAGCTTAAGATCGAGTCGAGTCTTGGCTTAGCAACATTGTATAGTACATGTAATTGATCAAGATCTTTAACTAGCCACCAGTAAAATATCCTTTATCCAACAAAACCGTGTTTTCCTTTTCCCTACACCTAACATTATAACCCATTTAAAAGCCCTCTTTGATAGTTTATCTTAGGTGCTTACGCCTAGTGGAGGAGGTTTTCGATCCTTTCCCAAGCCTATGGTAATCTATTTGCTATGACAGGTAGTGAGAGATATTTTCCGTTTTCATTTATGAGATTTATTTTGATGACACTTGAGAGATGTGAGTATCTAAACACTATTTGTGAGGTGCTAGTATATAATCTCCGTGCTTATTATGATTGAAGTGGAACGATTATTTGTTGTAATTACTTTTATGTTAGCATTAAATGACCCCTAACTTGTATTTTGATTAGAATAAAAGCGCATTTGCTTGAGGACAAGCAAATCTCAAGTGTAAGGGTATTTGATGAGGCGAAAAGTGTACCGCTTTTAAGGGGTCATTTAAGCCCGAAATCGTATTTATTTGATCAAATATTGCCCTAAATCGTTCCTTTTGTCATTTTAGGTACTTTTGAGGAGAAATCTGGAAAAGGAGGCATTTTGGACGTTTTTGGAGCATTAAAGTGAAGAATACGACAAAGTCTCAAAATCGGCTGAAATTTACCTTTGACGGCGTCATAATCATCTCTTGACGGCGTCATGCCTTGGCAAGAAAAGTGGGATGTGAAATTTACTCATGACGGGCCAGTGAGTTAGCATGTGAATTCTGACGGCGTCACGCTTTAACTAAATCAAGGGCGTCACGGCTTAAATCATAAGGGGACGGCGTCACGTTCATGATCCGACGGCGTCAAGCCTTGATAAGCCAGAATGGATTTTTGAAGAGCTAAAGAGGGACGGCGTCAAGAAGGTCACCCGGGAACCCTAAAAGCGGCGAGGTGACGGCGTCACAATGCATAAGGTGACGCCGTCAGATCCAAAAATCTATATATAGTTTTCTAATCTTTTGTCATTAGGGAGAGCTTAGTGTGTGGAATTTTGGGATAAAACCCTAAGACGATTTTAGCTACTTTTTCAGGGCTTTTTGCCTTGAGATCTTCCATGTTTCATTGAAAGATAAGTTATCAATTAATCATTCAATATGTCTATGTGTTGTTTGATTCTATCTTATGCTTGTCTTTTGTTTAACATGTTAGGCTAATTTTATCTTGTGTTTGCTTAGATCTAATGAAACTTAGCTATTGATTATTGGTTGTTAGTGTGTTGTTAGTTGTATTGGATGATTGTTTATCTATGTTAGGCTTAAGAAAACTGGCTAACTTCCTATTCGGTAACTTGCTTGAACGTCTTAAGAAACATGAACCAAATGCGTACTAAAGGTTTTTATGGTTGTATTTAATGCACAAGCGAATTCTAGTGATCCCATGTTAGGAGCTTCCTAGCCGGCTCGACATAGGAGTGAAGTAGGAGCTTGTAGAGTTGGGGAAGTAAGTACGCCACCCCACGAATGGTATTAAGGAATACACCCGTCATCCACGCGACTAATACACACTAATTAACCGGTAAAAGATAGTTAGGGAGTAAGGAAATCTAAGTAAACACATTTCTCTACACATAAGTTTCTCACCACTTTTCATTTTTGTTATTTTATTTTATTTGCATTCGTAGTCATTTGGGTTAGTTGACTAGCAACTAATTCCGCCCACTCCTTCAAACCCGAGATTTTACTTGCTTTCATAAAATTATAAAAACATAAAAAGAATCTTCCTCAACCCTTAGACCTAATTAGAGTAGCCTTTCATACCTAACGAACACTATTCCCTGTGGAGAACGATCAATCCCCCGTACTTACCACTACACTATACTACATCGGTCAGGTACACTGCCTGGTGGGGTTGTAAGCCTCTTGAGATCCCTCGAGAGGTAAAACCTGTTGTAAGGTTACAAAACCACGCAATATCATTTTCTTATAAACAACGGCAAGTAACTCTATTCATTTGATTATGTCACTACACTTAATCAAAGTTAATATCACCTACATCTATTTAACTAAAACATTAAACCCTAATAACACTAACTATAAACCTAATCCTAAATTACCTCTACAAACCAAGTTGGGCCTTAGTTGTTCGACCCAACAACAATACTTTAGCCTTGTTATCAAAATGCCCATCGAGCCAATTGCCAACCCAAACAATTACCACAGCCACTCGACCCATTTATTTTTAATTGTTGCACTCTTTGCTTCCTTTCCTAATCAACTGATCGATTCAACATATGTACAAAACGCTCCCATGCAAAACTTAAGGCTCGAAACATAACAGTTGACAATAAAAACCCAACTCCAAGTTCACAACCCATCAACCCCACGACATCAAGACTAGCTCATTTGTCACCTTCAAAATTTTTCTTGCCTTACTATTAAGAATCACTCGCTAACCATTTTTCTAAAACACTCGACATTATTAATAAAACCAAGCACGAGCTTCAGTCAACATTACACGTTCGAAAGCATCATGTAACTAATTAATATAATAACAAAAACCCAACTAGAATTATCAAAGTAAACAAGAAACATGAACCTTGTGATAATGAGAAGGAACCGAATGGAACAAGAAAGGAAACAAGTGCTAACAGCCAAATTCACAATCAACCACATAAGTCTTACACCTAAACTATCATACCATCACACAAGTGTCCTTCACCCACAGTACAATGTAATCATTAGTCAAATAGTCAAGTTAAATGAGATATTTTTGTTTCTATATAAACCACCCTATTCGTTCATTGCCAATCTTCTATCACCATCACCTTCTATCAACATCAAGACATTCCTTAAACACCCAAATTGAAAATTCTGTCGAAGATTTGGAAGCAAATAATAAGAACAAGGTCGTATAAATTCATTTCGAAGCTCACTACTCTCCTTGTGCCTCATTCGAACAGCCTCTTCACCACCTTCTAAAAGGTGTGGTATGCACTTTTCTCATACTCCTTTGCATGCTAACTCATTTACTTATAGATATTGCATGCATAGTTTGAACGTGCACTTCACATGTAAATCATACTTTGACTTGTTAAAATCTAATAACAGGTTTCACGCATGATCATCACTTGCAAGGAAACACCTTGCTACACCTTAGCACACTACGCATGTTACTGTTATACTCTTCTACACGAGCACACTCATTTATATTTTGTGCATGCTAATAAATAGCAACACGTATAATGGTTAGAACCTTTAGTAGAGAGTCACAAACGAACCATAATATACGAGAAATCTGTTCCAGGAAACCTATAATAATGACCACGAGACCTTAAGGAAACCCATGTAAGAAACGTGGAAATTGTCACTAAGCTCTTTAAAATATAAAACACGACAGGACAACGAGTATACTCACAAAGATCTCAAAATCTCGATTAACAATACCCAAATATTTTTATTCTTCTCGACAGTCTACATGGTGAACTACATATTTCGTGGTTTGAGATCCCTCTCATAACCCCATCTCGACACCTAAATTAACTTCTTTTTAACACCACTCGACTAGGACCAAACACTTAGAAAATTTCATGGAATATTTCACCAAACTATTTTGTTCGACTAGCCCAAAAACCTTCGGTATATTTTCGAAATCCTGTACATAATGTATCTATATTTTTTTATACCACTCGAATGACCAACTAGCAAACTATATGTTTCATGTTTCAAGTTCAATCTCACGAACTCGTTATCACACCCAAAATGCCTTCTTTTGATCGACCCCCATTAACAGTTAACAACCATTTCAGAAAATTATTACAACTCTCGGTTGGGCCAAAAAAAAAAAAAAAAAACCAAGCCCAACAAGGATTCGCGATGGCAAGGCCCAACAGGCCCGAACAATATATTTTTGGAATCCTAAAAATAGTCTAGATCCAAGCCCAAAACTATTTCCACGCCCTCGCCTCTAAAACTCTTAACGGGCTATGTTACAAATCGTTAAGGAGCCCATTAGTGCAAAAATAATTTATTTTCTGAAATAATAAAGTGAAATAAGTTAAAATAAACTTAATAAAGTTATAAAAATTTTCAGAATATTTTTCCCGTCATTTATATGCGAAAAGGACTAAAAATGTAACGCGATTTAACCGAAAAGGACTAAAACTGCCAAACCTGGAAACTAAGGGACTGAAGTTGTAAAAACAGTTGTAAAGGACTGAAATTGACATATTATTGAACTTCAAGTCTTATATGGACTATTGGACAATTACTGGACGATTATCGGACTATGGACTAAATAAGGACTAACGACGTAACGTGAGTTCCGGTTAGGGTAGAAAATGTAAAACCTGGAAAGACCAAGGAACAACTATTATAACTTGTCATTCTTATCTTATTTTTCATCTTTGCACCATATCTTTACTATATATGCACACTTGCATTATGTTTGCATATTAGTAATAGCGATAGAAATATTTCATATTAATATTTTGTTTACATGTTGAAACTATAATCTTACGAGGGTACGAGCATCATAAGCATATAACATCTTCATTAGATCGTTAAATAATCATCATCCACCACTCATACTCATACACACTAGAAATTAGTAAGATTCTCAGATATTTATATATTTACCAGGTTTTATATCGAAGTTGTTATAATCACCTCTGAATTATTTTACCATCACCAGGAACGCATAAGGTGAGTCATGGCCTCACTTTTTAACTCTTTATACTTTTTAAACTCCGTGAGGGGGATACATGCTATAACTAAATCACAAGTATTTTTCTGTATGCTACCTGACTTGATATATGCCTAAGTACTCCATATTGCCATAAGACCCTTTATCATGAGCCATTAATCACTGCGGTGAACGCGAATATAACGAATAGATCTATTAGAGGTTGACGACCTATCTCACTAATACTGTGACGGAATGCTTTTTGCTAGTCGTATTAGTCGCGATGCATTATATTTGAGAGAAATAGGAATTGGCAAAATCACCTATTACACGAGGGCAAATTCTCATCATTAATTTGGTGGGCACCTCCGTTTAGGCGGTACTTTGTTAACGTTTGCGTGTCATGAGACTTAGGGCAATATATGAACTGCAATATCAATATTTTAAACTGATTGTATCTCCAATACAATCTTACTTGTGATTGAACTGATATTTAAACTACAAACTCCATGATTTCACTCAACATTATGTTGACTTTTAAGCATGTATCTCAGGGAACTAAAGGAGCACTGCAAGGCATGGAGCAGGCATACCCTATTTTCAATAAATGGTGTAAAATATGTTGTAATTCAGTTAAAAAAATGTTTCTTTGAAGAAACCGTAGTACTCTGATGTAATGTTTTATAACTGAATTTATATTATGGACCTATGTAAATTAAAAATGCCATCTTAGGCTGTTTTTCTATGATTTCACATTCGATCCTCACAGTAACACCCAAATAAATCTTCCGCTGCCACAAATCAAATCTGGGGGTGTTACAGTTTGGTATCAGAGCCAGGTTATAGAGAACCAAATGTTTTTTTTTAAACATTGGACTATAACTACATTTTTCAAACAAATTAATAATACACCATGTTACCTTAAACTCTCCATGCCTGCTTGCTGCCGTGCTCGGTATGTTATATATTAGGACTATCACATATAAGCCTCAGCATATTTGATAATTACTGTGCACAACTAGATCGTTTCATGCTTATATCACACCACTTGATGTTAGTAAGTACTTATTTTGCGATATATGGATTATTACAGTACTATGTCATTTATCACCCACTTTAGTATATCATCGGAGCCGGACTCCGAGGGATCACCAGCATCAGTCACGTCCCCCGTACTCCTCGATGCTGTAGTACCAGAGATTGTGCCTGACGCGATCGAGCCCCTCGTAGAGGGTAGAGCCACCGCTATACCTTTAGTAGATGACATACATGTACCAGCCTTGCCAGCACCTACACTACCACCACATTTTGTTTACGACACCTACTCTCCTTTTTACATACCACCCCTTGACGACTTGTACTATGAGAGTCAGCAATGGCTCCCCGCTGATGATTTACCCGAGCCCCATCATGTTGCACCACCACCACTACCTGACCATGTGCTTGACATACATACCCAGACATACCCACTACCACCTCGACAGCGGGATCCGATTCCTGCAGAGGACATTCCTTCATCGAGTAGACGTCGCATCTCAGACCAGATACACCCATCCTCACCATCACTACCTTACCCTCCTGGTTTCACTCCCCCGGCTCAGACCCATGATGCCTGGGAAGGATTTAGACCAGTAGTCACCCACACCCTTATACCATCCACAGTAGTGACACGACTCGAGAGCCACGGAGAGCAGATTGAGTCACTTCTTCGGATGATTGACCATGTACCGTTAGATTCTCCGGGTACTATCACTAATACACTGCATAGGTTGGCATCCAACAGAGCAGCAATACAGCAGTGCCTGAGACAGATGCAGACAGACCTGGCAGATACCCGTTCCTACGCGATATCAATACGCAGAGAGGGACAGGACTTAGCTTGGGAGGCGCACACAGCACAGCGTAGAGCCGACACATTAGAGAGACTCATGGGAGACATACAGATGGAGCATCAGGCAGAGATACAGAGACTCAGAGACCAGATCTCAGAGCTCACGAGGCGTACGGATAGACCTGAGCAGTAGACATAGTTAGCATGATTGTATAGTTTGAGACATTGTAGTCTGCCGCATGTGGCACTTAATAAAGACTCTTGTATCGTTTTGTTGTATAAACTCAACTGATCAAGTTATTAATGTTGTAATGCTGGTAGTAATGTACTATATATCTGTTAACTCATGTATTATGGTTGTTCGTATGTATTGTGATTGTATCCAGACATGTCGTGATGTCATCTGTTATTATTATGATTCTCAAATTGTGTAAATATTGTAAAACCCTGAACACATAAAATATGTGACATAAAAATTCAGTTTGATTGTAACTTAACATCTGTAAATTGATAAATTACAGGACATGGTAATTGTGGGAAGATATTCAATTTACTTATCAGTTCACACCATGATTACATTGTGCATATACTCAGCTATTCTATCCGAATTCTAAATTTGTATTCTTGTGACATTAATAGAAAATGGCACATAGCGACAACGAAACCATCAACGCAACTGTAACACTAACACATGAGGAGGTTCGAAGAATGATTGATGAAGGCATCACCGCAGCACGCGAGGCCGATGCAGCAAACCGCTCAAGCAATACTATGGGAGCAACAAATGAAAGTGAGGCATCTACTCCACGTAAATGCACTTACAAAGAATTCTTAAGTTGCCAACCAACCACTTACCGAGGCGTAGAAGGAGTGACGGAACTAGCACAGTGGTTTGAGTGTATGGAGACGGTATTCATGAGAAGCAACTGTGCAGAAATCAATAAGGTCACTTTCGCCACCGGAACTTTAAGAGGAAATGCATTATCCTGGTGGAATGCTACGGTCAAGATAATGGGTACTGAAGCAGCATTTCAGATCTCATGGACCGAACTGAAGAATAAAATGCTGAAAAAGTACTGTCCCCGGACTGAAGTCAGAAAGCTCGAAGATGAATTTTACCAGTTAGAAGTGAAAAACAATGATATCGGTGCATACAACCGGAGATTTCAAGAGTTAGCTCTTTTGTGCCCACACATGGTACCTGATCTGGAAAAGACATTGGAGAAATACGTGGAAGGATTACCTTCAAGCATTGAAGGAGACGTCACCGCATCACACCCACAAACTCTTGAAGCTGCATTCGTATTTGCTCAGCGAATGATGAGCCGAGTGATTAAACGAGGTTCTAACTCCACGATCAGTGGACAAAAGAGAAACTATGATAACCGTGACGGCAACAACCGGAACAGCAACAGTTATTACCATCACAGCAGGAACTACCGCAGCAATGATCGAAGCAACCGCAGTAGGAACTATCAGCAAAGCAGGAATGATAAACATCAACAACAAAACCGCAGACAAGAAGCTGCTAGAGCTTATGTGGCCACACCTGCTGAAGGAAAAGTGTATGCTGGAACAAAACCCCAGTGTAACAAGTGCAAGCTGCATCATACAGGACCTTGTACCGCCATCTGCGGTAACTGTAGGAAAATAGGCCATGTAGCCAAGGACTGTAGGGCCACGGGAGCAAACGCGTACCCAATAGCAGTGAAGTGCCACGGTTGTGGTGAAACAGGTCATTATAAAAGACACTGCCCCAAGAATGTCAATCAGGTTGCCAGAGGAAGAGTTTACGTGCTCGGAGATGGAAACGTGTCACCAGACCCCAACGTCACTACGGGTACTTTCTTACTGAATCAAAATAGTGCTAAAATATTATTTGATTCTGGAGCCGATAAAAGCTTTATATCTACTTCATTTGCTTTATTGCTTAAGATAGCACCTGTAGAATTAGACACCTCGTATGAAATTGAGATAGCCGACGGGAAATTGTTAAACACCAACACCGTACTCAAAAACTGTACCTTAACCCTCCAAAACAAATCATTTCCGATTGATCTTATGCCTATCCAACTTGGAAGCTTTGACGCAATTGTGGGTATGGATTGGTTATCCAAACATCGTGCCCGAATCATCTGTGATGAAAAAGTTGTCCAAATCCCCATAGACAATGAAACACTTATTGTTCGTTGTGACCACCATAAAACCCAACTCAATATCATCTCGTACATCAAAACGGTGAAATACATAAACAAAGGATGTCACGCCTTTTTAGTCCAAGTAACGGAAAATAAATCGAAAGAGAAAGAAAAGCGACTAGAAGAAGTGCCAGTTGTAAATGAGTTTGCAGAAGTGTTCCCTGAAGACTTGCCAGGTATTCCACCCATCCGGCAAGTAGAATTTCGAATCGAATTAGTGCCTGGAGCAGCACCCGTTGCAAAAGCACCTTATCGATTGGCTCCTTCCGAAATGAAAGAATTATCTGAGCAGTTAAAAGAACTGTCAGATAAATGATTCATCCAACCTAGCTCATCACCTTGGGGAGCACCAGTTCTGTTTGTCAAAAAGAAAGATGGAACATTCCGAATGTGCATCGATTATAGAGAGTTGAACAAACTCACAGTGAAAAATCGATACCCATTACCAAGAATAGACGATCTATTTGACCAACTGCAAGGATCGAGTGTTTACTCAAAAATCGATCTAAGATCAGGATACCACCAACTAAGAGTCAGAGAAGAAGACGTTCCCAAAACAGCCTTTCGAACACGATACGGACATTACGAATTCCGCGTAATGCCATTTGGTCTTACCAACGCACCCGCAGTGTTCATGGATCTCATGAACCGCGTGTGCAAACCATATCTGGATAAGTTCGTGATCGTATTCATTGACGATATTTTGATCTACTCACGCAACAAACAAGAGCATGCGGAACATTTGAGAACCATTTTGGGTGTACTCAAACAAGAGAAACTGTATGCAAAATTCTCCAAATGTGATTTTTGGATCTCCACCGTTCAATTCTTAGGTCATATCATCAACAGTCAAGGTATTCACGTTGACCCCGCCAAGATTGAAGCAGTTAAAGGTTGGGCTTCACCCACCACTCCAACTGAAATTCGACAATTTTTAGGACTCGCTGGTTACTATCGAAGGTTTATAGAAGGTTTTTCCAAAATCGCAAAACCTTTGACAGAACTCACTCAGAAAAACAAGAAGTATATCTGGGAAGAGAAACAAGAATCAGCATTTCAACTCTTAAAACAAAAACTCTGTGAAGCACCAATTCTAGCGTTACCCGACGGAAGCGAAGACTTTGTAGTATATTGTGACGCATCGCATCATGGTTTAGGTGCGGTACTAATGCAAAGAAACAAAGTCATAGCATACGCGTCTCGACAGCTCAAGAAAAATGAGGAAAACTACACCACTCATGATCTAGAACTAGGAGCAGTAGTATTTGCTCTTAAAATATGGAGACATTACCTATATGGTACGAAGTGTACGGTATACACCGATCACAAAAGTCTTCAACACATACTGGATCAGAAGGAGTTGAATATGAGACAGCGCCGATGGATAGAACTACTCAACGACTACGACTGTGAAATTTGCTACCACCCTGGTAAAGCGAATGTCGTGGCCGACGCCTTGAGCAGAAAAGAAAGAATTAAACCTCTTAGAGTTCGATCATTAGAAATGACAATTCATTCACCACTCCCATCCCAAATACTCATAGCCCAATCGGAAGCTCTTCAGGAAGAGAATCAAGCTCAAGAGAACATTAAAGGCATGATAGAAAGAGAGAACGGACTCATGCAAAGACCCGATGGAATGTTGTGCTTCAAGAAAAGATGCTGGATTCCTCTTTATGGAGGTATTCGAGATTTTATCATGCATGAATCTCACAAGTCTAAATATTCCATTCATCCCGGATCCACCAAAATGTACCAAGATCTCAAACAACTCTACTGGTGGCCAAACATGAAAGCCGACATTGCAACGTATGTTGGAAAGTGTTTGACTTGTTCAAGGGTCAAAGCCGAAAATCAGAAACCTTCTGGACCACTTGTACAACCGGAGATACCAGTTTGGAAATGGGAACGAATCACCATGGATTTTATTACCAAGCTACCAAGAACATCGACCGGATATGACACCATTTGGGTTATCGTCGACCGTTTAACCAAATCAGCTCATTTCCTGCCTATCAAAGAAACTGACGAGTTGGACACACTCGCTCAGTTATACTTCAAAGAAATCATAATCCGACATGGAGTTCCGATCTCTATCATCTCTGACAGAGACAGTCGATTCACTTCAGGATTTTGGCAATCCTTACAGAAAGCTCTCGGTACTCAATTGGACATGAGCACCGCTTATCATCCTCAAACTGATGGACAAAGTGAAAGAACAATCCAAACCTTGGAAGATATGCTTAGAGCATGTGTGATTGACTTCGGAAAAGGTTGGGATAAACACCTACCATTGGTTGAGTTCTCGTACAACAACAGTTACCAAGCAAGCCTGAAGGCTGCACCTTTCGAAGCACTTTACGGAAGAAAGTGCAGATCACCTATCTGCTGGACAGAAGTTGGTGATATGCAGCTTACCGGACCAGAATTAATCCACGATACCACCGAGAAAATATTCAAAATCAAACATCGTCTCCAAGCCGCTCGTGACAGACAAAAGAGTTACGCAGACGTGAGAAGAAAGCCTATGGAGTTTGAAGTCGGAGATAGAGTTATGCTGAAAGTTTCACCCTGGAAAGGGATGATACGCTTCGGAAAGCGTGGAAAACTCAACCCAAGGTACATTGGACCGTTCAAAATCCTCGAAAGAATAGGTCCAGTTGCCTATAAGTTAGAACTCCCGGAAGAACTCAGTAGGATACACCCTACTTTCCACATATCTCAACTTAAGAAATGCCTATCGGACGAGACTCTCGTCATTCCACTAAAGGAGATTAAACTGGACGACAAACTCATATTCACAGAAGAACCCGTAGAGATAATGGATAGAGAGGTTAAGCAACTCAAGCAAAGCCGTATTCCTATTGTGAAAGTAAAATGGGACTCTAAAAGAGGACCAACGTACACATGGGAACGCGAAGATCAAATTCGTGAGAAATATCCCCACTTATTCCCGTAAATCACTCTTAGTAGCCATTTTAGATTTGAATTCCGGGACGGAATTCGAATGAGGAAGGGAGTACTGTAAGACCCTGTGAAAAACCCTTGTAATTAATCTTAGTGATTAATAATAATCTCGAGTTACTATTTCCTAACGCCTATTTTTGCTAGAAATTTAAACTTTTCGTTATTATTAGTAGTAACCATGCATTATATATACGCACATATATATATTTAACACACAACGCTAGAGATTATATTTTCCGACGCAACATCATTTTCTTATAAACAACGGCAAGTAACTCTATTCATTTGATTATGTCACTACACTTAATCAAAGTTAATATCACCTACATCTATTTAACTAAAACATTAAACCCTAATAACACTAACTATAAACCTAATCCTAAATTACCTCTACAAACCAAGTTGGGCCTTAGTTGTTCGACCCAACAACAATACTTTAGCCTTGTTATCAAAATGCCCATCGAGCCAATTGCCAACCCAAACAATTACCACAGCCACTCGACCCATTTATTTTTAATTGTTGCACTCTTTGCTTCCTTTCCTAATCAACTGATCGATTCAACATATGTACAAAACGCTCCCATGCAAAACTTAAGGCTCGAAACATAACAGTTGACAATAAAAACCCAACTCCAAGTTCACAACCCATCAACCCCACGACATCAAGACTAGCTCATTTGTCACCTTCAAAATTTTTCTTGCCTTACTATTAAGAATCACTCGCTAACCATTTTTCTAAAACACTCGACATTATTAATAAAACCAAGCACGAGCTTCAGTCAACATTACACGTTCGAAAGCATCATGTAACTAATTAATATAATAACAAAAACCCAACTAGAATTATCAAAGTAAACAAGAAACATGAACCTTGTGATAATGAGAAGGAACCGAATGGAACAAGAAAGGAAACAAGTGCTAACAGCCAAATTCACAATCAACCACATAAGTCTTACACCTAAACCATCATACCATCACACAAGTGTCCTTCACCCACAGTACAATGTAATCATTAGTCAAATAGTCAAGTTAAATGAGATATTTTTGTTTCTATATAAACCACCCTATTCGTTCATTGCCAATCTTCTATCACCATCACCTTCTATCAACATCAAGACATTCCTTAAACACCCAAATTGAAAATTCTGTCGAAGATTTGGAAGCAAATAATAAGAACAAGGTCGTATAAATTCATTTCGAAGCTCACTACTCTCCTTGTGCCTCATTCGAACAGCCTCTTCACCACCTTCTAAAAGGTGTGGTATGCACTTTTCTCATACTCCTTTGCATGCTAACTCATTTACTTATAGATATTGCATGCATAGTTTGAACGTGCACTTCACATGTAAATCATACTTTGACTTGTTAAAATCTAATAACAGGTTTCACGCATGATCATCACTTGCAAGGAAACACCTTGCTACACCTTAGCACACTACGCATGTTACTGTTATACTCTTCTACACGAGCACACTCATTTATATTTTGTGCATGCTAATAAATAGCAACACGTATAATGGTTAGAACCTTTAGTAGAGAGTCACAAACGAACCATAATATACGAGAAATCTGTTCCAGGAAACCTATAATAATGACCACGAGACCTTAAGGAAACCCATGTAAGAAACGTGGAAATTGTCACTAAGCTCTTTAAAATATAAAACACGACAGGACAACGAGTATACTCACAAAGATCTCAAAATCTCGATTAACAATACCCAAATATTTTTATTCTTCTCGACAGTCTACATGGTGAACTACATATTTCGTGGTTTGAGATCCCTCTCATAACCCCATCTCGACACCTAAATTAACTTCTTTTTAACACCACTCGACTAGGACCAAACACTTAGAAAATTTCATGGAATATTTCACCAAACTATTTTGTTCGACTAGCCCAAAAACCTTCGGTATATTTTCGAAATCCTGTACATAATGTATCTATATTTTTTATACCACTCGAATGACCAACTAGCAAACTATATGTTTCATGTTTCAAGTTCAATCTCACGAACTCGTTATCACACCCAAAATGCCTTCTTTTGATCGACCCCCATTAACAGTTAACAACCATTTCAGAAAATTATTACAACTCTCGGTTGGGCCAAAAAAAAAAAAAAAAAAAAACCAAGCCCAACAAGGATTCGCGATGGCAAGGCCCAACAGGCCCGAACAATATATTTTTGGAATCCTAAAAATAGTCTAGATCCAAGCCCGAAACTATTTCCACGCCCTCGCCTCTAAAACTCTTAACGGGCTATGTTACAAATCGTTAAGGAGCCCATTAGTGCAAAAATAATTTATTTTCTGAAATAATAAAGTGAAATAAGTTAAAATAAACTTAATAAAGTTATAAAAATTTTCAGAATATTTTTCCCGTCATTTATATGCGAAAAGGACTAAAAATGTAACGCGATTTAACCGAAAAGGACTAAAACTGCCAAACCTGGAAACTAAGGGACTGAAGTTGTAAAAACAGTTGTAAAGGACTGAAATTGACATATTATTGAACTTCAAGTCTTATATGGACTATTGGACAATTACTGGACGATTATCGGACTATGGACTAAATAAGGACTAACGACGTAACGTGAGTTCCGGTTAGGGTAGAAAATGTAAAACCTGGAAAGACCAAGGAACAACTATTATAACTTGTCATTCTTATCTTATTTTTCATCTTTGCACCATATCTTTACTATATATGCACACTTGCATTATATTTGCATATTAGTAATAGCGATAGAAATATTTCATATTAATATTTTGTTTACATGTTGAAACTATAATCTTACGAGGGTACGAGCATCATAAGCATATAACATCTTCATTAGATCGTTAAATAATCATCATCCACCACTCATACTCATACACACTAGAAATTAGTAAGATTCTCAGATATTTATATATTTACCAGGTTTTATATCGAAGTTGTTATAATCACCTCTGAATTATTTTACCATCACCAGGAACGCATAAGGTGAGTCATGGCCTCACTTTTTAACTCTTTATACTTTTTAAACTCCGTGAGGGGGATACATGCTATAACTAAATCACAAGTATTTTTCTGTATGCTACCTGACTTGATATATGCCTAAGTACTCCATATTGCCATAAGACCCTTTATCATGAGCCATTAATCACTGCGGTGAACGCGAATATAATGAATATATCTATTAGAGGTTGACGACCTATCCCACTAATACTGTGACGGAATGCTTTTTGCTAGTCGTATTAGTCGCGATGCATTATATTTGAGAGAAATAGGAATTGGCAAAATCACCTATTACACGAGGGCAAATTCTCATCATTAATTTGGTGGGCACCTCCGTTTAGGCGGTACTTTGTTAACGTTTGCGTGTCATGAGACTTAGGGCAATATATGAACTGCAATATCAATATTTTAAACTGATTGTATCTCCAATACAATCTTACTTGTGATTGAACTGATATTTAAACTACAAACTCCATGATTTCACTCAACATTATGTTGACTTTTAAGCATGTATCTCAGGGAACTAAAGGAGCACTGCAAGGCATGGAGCAGGCATACCCTATTTTCAATAAATGGTGTAAAATATGTTGTAATTCAGTTAAAAAAATGTTTCTTTGAAGAAACCGTAGTACTCTGATGTAATGTTTTATAACTGAATTTATATTATGGACCTATGTAAATTAAAAATGCCATCTTAGGCTGTTTTTCTATGATTTCACATTCGATCCTCACAGTAACACCCAAATAAATCTTCCGCTGCCACAAATCAAATCTGGGGGTGTTACATATTAAGTATGATTTATGCTAAAGGCAAGTGCGTGCACGGAGGTATATGACTAGTATGAGTTACAGCAAAAGAGTCCTTGCGCAATCATGCTAATTATTTGCCTTAGATCTATCAGTGTGTTGCAATATTACATTGCACCAGGTGGAAAAGATCTTTATAGAATTTTATACACATGTCACTTGTTAGTTTCATTCAAACTAGATTAGGAAGCTAGATTCTTTAAATGGACATGCTATTGCGAAGTTCAACTAAAAGGTATAAAAGGGTATACGTAGAGAGATTCATATTCAGACTATCCGGAGAAAGTCGGACTTTTTTTAGGGTCTTTATACATATATGTATACTTACTCTAGCTGAACCAGCTAATGCTACATCCAGTGTACACTAATAAAGAGTCCTTTTATGGAGATATTAGACCAATCTGTTCATGTTGCACTACAAAGGTTTAAATTGGATCATATAACATTTATTTGAATCAGTGGTAAGTCAAGAGGTCATGAGAGTATTAATTTATCCAAGATAAAAATCTTATCACTACATTAGGCTTGTATAAGATTGTCATATGTACTTATCCTGATTGCTCAACTTAGCATAGGTATATTATATGTACGGAATATCTTATCCCAGGTTCAACTGATATAACTGTAAGGTTTGTATATGTCTTCATCAATAACGAACACACTTAACCTAGAATAACTGAAGTTATGAACTTTCCACTAAACTGGGCCTCTATATGGGGAAAATTCCCTTAATCGGCAAGGATTACATTTGAAGTTCCCAAGGGTTCACATATACTTGATCTATACCCCAGATCATCTACATTGTATTGCACAAGATGGTATATATTATGTCAGTCTTGTTGACCAACAACCCGATTACTAGCACGGATAACTCGACCACGAAGATGACACACGCACAGCAGATATGTTGTTGACAGAAAAGAAGAAAAGAGCACACAAGGTAATATCCCTAATCGACTATTGATTAGTATTGAAAGAATGACGTACAAGACCCCTTCCCCCCTCACCTCCTTTTATAGAGATGAGGGGGAAGGACAAACCGACTTTTACAAGGGCTCTCAGTCGGTTATGAAAAACAGGAAACAAAGGAAAACACTATTGCTATTTGACTAAATACACTTAACCCCCTAGACTTCAACACAAGCTAAAATAAAGACTAAACATAACAATTTCCACCTTAGGCTTTATATTAGCCTATACCAACACTCAACAACTCCAAGCAGTGTTGAAACTTGTGTCCAGGTACCACCTTCGTCAAGGCATCCGCAGCATTGTGTTCAGTACCCACTTTCAGAACTTCAACCGTCTTTGCTTCCAAGACCTCTCTGATAAAGTGATAACGCACATTGATGTGCTTAGTCCTTTCATGAAAAACATGATTCCGCGATAAGTGAATCGCGCCTTGATTATCACAATTAACTGCCACAGTGTTAAGCTCCACGCCCAACTCTTCCAAGAGTCCCCTTAGCCAAATAGCTTCCTTCACAGCCTCCGTAAGGGCCATATACTCCGCCTCTGTAGTTGAAAGAGCCACCACGTGTTGTAGCGTTGCCTTCCAGCTTACAACACATCCCTGTACTAAAAACGCGTAACCTGTGATCGACCTACCTTTATCCGGATCCTTTGCGTAGTCTGAATCAACAAAACCTGTTACGTCCACATGGTTGCCATGATTTGTCCCAAACACCAAACCCACGTTTGCAGTACCCCGCAAATATTTCAAAATCCACTTCACTGCTTCCCAATGATTTTTACCTGGATTCGCCAAATATCTGCTAACAACACTTACTGCATACGCTATGTCTGGCCTCGTGCACACCATCAAGTACATTAAGCTCCCAACCGCATTTGAATACGGCACCTTACTCATCCTTTCAACATCACAATCCCTAACCGGACAATCCTTCAACGACAGCTTGAAGTGCCCACCCAATGGCATCTGAACCGATTTCCCATTGTCTATTCTAAAATTATTTAAAATCTTAGAAACATACCCGGATTGTGACACCCTCAGAATCTTGCGACTCCGATCCCTGATGATCTCCATACCAAGAATCTTCTTTGCTTCCCCGAGTTCTTTCATGTCAAACTCCTTATTAAGCAAAGACTTGATAGACCCAATCTCAGCCTTGCTTTTACAAGCAATCAGCATATCGTCTACATATAACAGTAGATAGATATACTCACCTGGTGCATAACTCCTGTAATATACGCAGCTGTCGTAACTGCTACGCTTAAACTCGTTGCTCAGCATGTACTCATCAAACCTCCTATACCATTGCCTAGGTGACTGCTTCAAACCATAAAGGGATTTCTTTAACAAACATACCTTGTTACCTTGTTCATATCCCGGTGGCTGCCTCATGTAGATCACTTCTTCAAGATTCCCATGTAAAAATGCCGTCTTTACATCAAGCTGCTCCAGCTCATAATCTCTACACGCAGTCAATGCAAGTATAACCCGGATAGATGTGTGTCGAACTACCGGAGAAAATACTTCATTGTAGTCAATACCTGCCCTCTGTGTGAATCCACGAGCCACCAACCTAGCCTTGTACCTAGGCTTTTGAGCACGTTCAATCCCTTCCTTTATCTTGAACAGCCATTTGCAGCTCACCAGCTTTTGCCCAGCTGGATGATCTACTAACTCATAGGTCTTATTCTTCCTCAGAGAATCCATCTCTTCATCCATAGCAGCTTTCCACTTAGAACTATCTTCACAAGCAACTGCCTCCTGGTATGTCAATGGTTCATGAGTATCTTCTTCCTCTGCTGCAGCAAACGCGTAAGCAGCCATATTACTCTCATCTCGAAACCTCAAAGGTTTCGTTCTTGTCCTTGGCTCTCTATCCCGAACCAACTGATAATCTGTGAGATCCGGTGTTTGATCATGATCCTGATCCCCTGCATCTTCATCATCGCCATCTTCCTGATCATCTGTCTGATCTTCCTCAAGCGAATGATTATTTAACCTTTGCAGTTCCACCTCAACCTGTAATTCCTCAACAGACTTATCAGTACCTGCACCAGAATCCTTCAATGTGTCTTTGTACATGACACTTTCATTGAAGACCACGTTCCTGCTAGTGACTATTTTTGGTGATTCATTATCAAGCCTATATAGCCTGTACCCCTTCACACCTTCAGGATACCCCAAAAGAACGCATTTTACCGCTCTCGGCTCGAGCTTACCTTGTTTAACGTGTGAATATGCGACACAGCCGAAAATCCTCAACATCCCATAATCACTTGGATGTCCCGACCACATCTCCATAGGTGTCTTTTTCTCAATCGCTGTCGATGGTGACCTATTGATAAGATATGCGGCCGTACATGTCGCTTCCGCCCAGAAGGTCTTGGGCAATCCAGACTGAATTAATAAACAGCGTACCTTATCCATGAGAGTTCTATTCATCCGTTCTGCTAATCCATTCTGCTGCGGCGTCCCGGCAACTGTCAAATGTCTAGCAATCCCACTCTCTGTGCACAACTGTTCAAACTCCCGGTTACAGAACTCAAGACCATTATCTGTCCTAAGCTTCTTAACCGTCCTCCCAGTCTGATTTTCTACTAACTGCTTCCACTCTTTGAACTTTCCAAATGCTTCGTGTTTGAACCTGAGAATATAAACCCATACCCTCCTGGAATAATCATCAACAATAGATAAGAAATACCTCTTACCTCCCAATGATTCCACCTGAGACGGACCCCATAAGTCTGAATGAACATAGTCTATCACTCCCTGAGTAGTGTGCCTTCCTACACCGAAACTGACTCGATGTGACTTTCCCAGAACACAATTCTCACAAAAATCGAGCTTACCTAGACTCTTCTTTCCAAACAGCTCCTGCTTTTCTAGCACCTGAAGTCCCGCCTCACTGATATGTCCCAGTCTTTTGTGCCAAACCTGCGCAAGACTGTCTTTTTCTTCAACACTAGCATTAAGCTCACCCGCCACTGCATGGCCATCCAAAGAGTATACGCAATTATCCCTTCGGGTTCCAGATAAAATAACCCTGGAACCATTAATCACCTTGATTTTGCCCGACTGCAATTTTACGGTATATCCCTCTTTTTCAAGAGTTCCCAGCGATATCAAGTTTCTTTTCAATTCAGGAATATACCTGACATTGTGTAACACAAAACTTGACCCATCTTTCAGTTGTACCCTTACCTTGCCAATACCTCTGATCTTGCACTCCCTGTTGTCACCCAACAGTACCCTGCCCCCATCGCATTCCAGAAAATCAAAAAATAAATCTAACCTGGGTGTCATGTGGTATGAACCTCCTGAATCCATGATCCAATCTAGCAGAGCCTCTGCACTCATAACCATCATCACCTCAGAACCGTCATAAATCGAACCACTGGAGCTTGGCTGATCATCTTTCTTGACGAAACCATTTGACTTCTTGCGATTATTCTTTGGACAGTTTCTCTTCAAGTGCTCCTCAGACTGGCAAATATAGCACTTGAGTCTTCCACCTCGAGACTTTGATCTTGACTTTCCCCTAGACTGATGCGAATTCCTGCGATCAGTTCTTCCCCTCACATATAACCCTTCACCATCATCCCCCTTCGCCTTAGACCTTTCTTTGATTTCCTTTGAATTCAGTGTGGCCATCACATCCTCCAAAGTCAAAGCTTCCCGTCCATAGAGCAAGGTATCCACAAAGTGTTCGTATGATGCTGGTAAAGAAGTGAGTAATAATAAAGCAAGATCTTCATCCTCGAATTTTACCTCAATATTTGCTAAATCAAGAACGATTTTGTTGAACTCATCTATATGCTCGGAAATCGTACGTCCAGCCGGCATGTAGAATGTATACAACTTCTTCTTCAGGAACAACTTGTTGGCCAAGGACTTTGTCATGTACAAAGTCTCAAGCTTGGACCAAACCCCCGCTGCAGTCGTCTCCCCGGTAACCTCTCTCAGAACCTTGTTACCTAAACACAAAATCATGGCACTGTGAGCTTTCTTGTTTAGCTCAGCTTTCGCTGTAGCATCCATATTTGCGGGTAAAACCTCCAGAGCTGCTTCACATCCATGTTGGATTAATAAAGCACGCATCTTGACTCTCCATAACCCGAAATCACCAGTTCCATCGAATTTCTCGATGTCAAACTTGGCTCCCGTCATTCTTTAATCCCTTTATTAATTTGAAGTTATCCTAAACCTGTTATCTCTTTTTTAGCATAAACGTTGACCTTATCTTTTATAACAAAAAAGATATATGGTCTTCTTCTTCGTTTATCACGTCAAAGAAACACAACCACCAGAGAAAAATAAACCGATCTTCGATACACCCGAAAACCAAAACCCTTAGATCTTCTACACCTTGTCACAAACCCAGACAATCGAAGACCCAAGAACCCTTAACCGTCAATACCCTGCTGCAACCTTGTTGATCAAGAACCTGAACAACAAGCACCTTTTTGTTGTCGATTAGCTGGTAGCCCAAACAGAAAATAACCTCCTGCTCCTTCCAGAAAACCGAACAGCAAAAATACAACCTTCAAGATCGATCCTAGATAACCAGAAAAACTCGCGAACCTGAGCTCTGATACCACTTGTCAGTCTTGTCGACCAACAACCCGATTACTAGCACGGATAACTCGACCACGAAGATGACACACGCACAGCAGATATGTTGTTGACAGAAAAGAAGAAAAGAGCACACAAGGTAATATCCCTAATCGACTATTGATTAGTATTGAAAGAATGACGTACAAGACCCCTTCCCCCCTCACCTCCTTTTAAGAGATGAGGGGGAAGGACAAACCGACTTTTACAAGGGCTCTCAGTCGGTTATGAAAAACAGGAAACAAAGGAAAACACTATTGCTATTTGACTAAATACACTTAACCCCCTAGACTTCAACACAAGCTAAAATAAAGACTAAACATAACATTGTATTGCACAAGATGGTATATATTATATCAATTATAACGCTTATCCGGTCTATATTGAATATTAATTAAGCGTAGATAATCAGCCGGTGTTAAATCCGCATATTCTACTAAAAGGGTTTCTAGACACTCACCCTAGACGGACAAGTATTTGCACTAACAAAGGTCTGTATATTGTATATTTGCCCTAGATCAATCATTCACGAGCGCTGCAATATAAAGGGATTTTATATCAGCATATTGACACTAGATTAACTGATATAATTAAATCAGCACCATGTGACACTATGAACGGTCTTCATTAATGTACCTACGCTAGATTAGTCGGTAATTAAATGTTGTATTGTGATCACTTACCCTAGATCTACAAGTCTTATATATGCCTTGCTGCATTTAATTGAAAGAGTCTCAATCTCTAATCAAAAGGGTATTTAGCACACTAATAACCTTAACTTGAATTCGTCGCACTTCATATGCCCTTGAGGGCATTCGTGCTTAATCCCTCAAATAATTCTGGTGATATTTTATACACTCTTATCACCTTCAGAAAATTTCTATATTATTGCTATTCGTTACCCAAGATCAGCTTGAAAAACTAAAACAAATCTCCAAAATCTATAATCAAGTTAAAATTCAAACTCTTTATCATACATATATTGCGAATAGAAGCTATTCAGTTATAAATAAATATTAAGATGATAAATAACGAGATGATTATCGAATATGAACAGATGATATTAGGCAAAAACTAAGATTTAAATGATTAAGATTCATCCTTTTTGAAATAGAAATCAATGGAAGCAGGAACTTAGAAATTCAATTCCATATGTTCCAAGTAAAATTCAGAGTTTATTAACAAGAACATAAATTAGTAAAATATCCAAGCAAAAAATTAGATTGAATTTGTTAGAAAAACTTTCTCATTGCATCAATCTTGTTCTCTGGCAATTCAACATGTCCTAACCTGAGCTCAAGATCAACTTCTTGCGCTGGTGAAGTTGGATCTTTTGTCACACTTTCTTGATGAACATTTCTTGAATCAGAAGACCCGTCTCCAAAAAGTGGAAGTGGTATATTTTCCCCTTGTAAATTAGCATTCGGAAAAGGACATTTTGGTGGTGGTGATAAAAATGATTCTTTGAGCTTAGCTTTATGCTTTCGATGGATGTTCATATGGCCACCAAGCGCTTGTGCATTGGTGAAACCTCTTTTGCAAAAATTGCATTCATATGATCTAGCTACTCCTAGTGCTACACTTGTTACTTGACTTGAATTTTGTTGTTGTTCCTCGACAGGGGTGGTCGAAGTTATTACCTCATCTGAGCTTTCTGAGACCGAGTGATTTGGTTCCATTGGCGAAAAGAGATCACTGTGGTCAACTAAAGGACTGATATATGAAAATGTTTAGGGTTTACTGTATATGGTAACTTGGCCTGCAGCTTACATTAGTATATAATATGTCCTTCTTTTGCCGCCATGTGTAAGAGAAGAATCTAGTTTTATTAATAGTTTATTTAATATACAATAGACCATTTCAATATGAAACAAATATGACTCATAGAAATATTGTTGTTTTACACATTTGCAATGCATGTAAAAAAATAACATAGTAGTGTTAAATTGTAGGATTTATGTATTGTAAATTTCAAAATTTGTAATCTTATATGTACGGAGGACCGGATAACAATAAATAATTTTTGTACGATTTGAGAACATTTTTAGAAGTTAGTATCCAGCCATTATGGGCTTTGTTGAGTTTATGAGGCATAACATAGTTCGGTTTGTATATAAAATAACTTAATGATTGAGATTTTCTCAAGTTAGAATAAACATGACCGGTCATGTTCTCTTACAAACAAAACTGTGGGGTCTATTGCGGGACCCAATCTTTTTTTTGTTTGTAAGAAAACATGACCGATCATGTTTATTTAAACTTGAGAGAATCTCAATCTATAACTTAAAGGGATTTTACATTGTAATTTTTCGGTAAATGAATAATCAAACTAATTATATTTTCAATACGGCATCAAAAGCAAAATGATCATCTCTTAATTTATCTCCCTATGTCACGTTTTCTTCCGTTCTCTCTCTTTCTCTTAACCGATATCTCAAAAAACCATAACCGGCCCTATCCTAAACCCTAACAATCGTACATGGAAGGTGACAACCCCTCCCTCTCCTCCATCTTCGTCTGACAAATTACTACCAACAAGTATCTCAAATAATGTTCCCGTTAAACTCAATCTAGAAAAGTTGAATTACAACTCGTGGAAGCTCCACGAATCCAGAATGTAGTCGGCTTGATGACCTTGTCAAAGTATGGATATCGGTGAAATCAAGAAGGGGAGAATGAAACGCAAAGCTATTCCACGCACTAAGAAAACAGGAACAAAAACAAAACTTTCAATGCTTAGTGCTGAGTCACATGATGAGAGTGAAGATGATTGGGATACTATTGTTGCTATGGAATTAGAACAATCTGAGAAAATAAATGAAGGCAAAGAAAAGGATGAAACGGGGGCGGATAAGGAGAAAAGTGAACCTTATAAGGAGAATAAGGATAGTCTCGAGGATAGGGATAGTGGTGATCGTCCAGATGACGATGATGGAGATGATAAGGTGGCTAGAGCTGAAACACTTGAACAGGAGCCTAAAACGGAGATGAAGTCTAACACCAGTAGGTCTAGGTCCTCAAAGTTCCACCAACTCTTTGATCAAATCCTTATGTGGATTTCGGAACAGGTGTAGTGGATTCAGTCGTTGAATCTTCACGAGGATCGCCTGGAAATCTGTCTAGTGCTAACACTATGCCAACGCTGAACGCTAGTCGAACTACTCGCATATCATCTGTTGATACTGCAACAAGTTCGCAAATGGTTACTCTAGGTGAGTCTGGTTTGTTTCCAATACCATAGAAGGAGCATGATACAACACCAAACCTTGAAGTCGCTCCATCTCAACCAACAATAACAACAGGAGAAACAAAAACAAAAACAAAAACAAAAACAAAACAACCAACTACACAAATATAATAACCTCGATCACAACTCTGGCTCAACAACAATTCATGGCATCCACTCAACCACCTCTCAAATATATCATGACTACATCAACCCACTTCTCTCACGGAGAATTCGAGCTGAGCTTGTGCAGTTTGTTACCGAGGATCGTTTGAATGAGGTTATTGATGAATTACCTGCACAAATGGAAATGAAATTTTCAGCACACAGGCAAAGACGAAGTCAAGAGGCTATTGGATCTTCTCAACCATCAAAACCGCTTTCACTAGAGCGTGTAACAAAATTGATGGTTGGCCAATTTCTAAAAGACAAAACTCTACAAAAAGCACACCCCAACCTATAAAACGGAGTGCTAGAACCATATGCTAAACCACCAACTAAAACCCGTGTTGAACAACAATTCAAAGACTTCAAAGCTACAATGGAACAAATAAATGCCTAGGTAATCAAGCAAGTTAAAAGGCTAAGTGATAACATCAAATAGTCTGATTATTTTAGTATCGATTTCCCCTAATTATGCTCATTGTTATTACATTTTCACAGGAGAAAGTTATGGCGTAAGTACAACGTTCCACTTACGCTGTAACTCAAGAAATCACATGAAAACTAAAGTCAACGCAACACAAGACTACGGCATAACTCCATCGACAAGGTTACGCCGTAGATATCAAAAGACTTAGCCAAATTCAGTGGCCATGAAGGTAGCGCCGTAAGCAGAACAATTGGGTTACGACGTAGAAATACACAAAAAATGTTAACGAGAGTTTTGCAGCGTAACCCCACCGTTAAGGTTACTCCGTAACTATTATCAAGAATTGAAGGTGTCCGTTATAAGGAACTTACGACGTAACCCATTACTTAAGGTTACGCCGTAACTTAGTCGAGCCTATAAATACAAGCCCTAATTATGCATTTTACATCATTCTCTCTACACAACAACACAAGGGACGAATTAGGGCTCATTCAAGGACAAAATTCTGTAGTTCTAGAAGACTTTTCAAGGGAGAATTCATTCCATACCATTCGTAGTTTTAGCATCACATCAATTATTTGTATCACATCCAATGTTTACTATTTATTTGATTCTGAACATTGTATTTCATGCACTTATTAATGTGAGAGGCTAAACACTTTATGTGTTAGCCTAGTTATGAACTTATCTATGCCTTGATTTATGTTCCTCGTTTATTTATCGCTTTATGTAGATAACTTTCTAGCCTATTGTTGAATCCCCGCGTTTTGGTAGTATTGAAGCTAGGGTAGTACCTCATTTGCTAGTTAATACATGACCATGAGAACACTAGCTTATTAGGTTGTTTGAGGTGTAACCATCACCCTTGTGTAAGAATTGACCATAGGACTACCTACACTAGAAGAAATAATTAAGAAATGCGGGAAAAACCCTACGTGGACCAAACAAGGGTTTAGTGTTAAAACCATTAGATAGATCTAGAAGATAGTTGGTGCTTAATGACTAAGAACTAGATGCTTGGCCACCCATGACCATCAGGGTTGGGATCTAGGGATTATAGGTTAGGTCACAATGACCATTTGTGCCTAATGACTTATAACCACTACATAAGGTGAGAATAGACATTACATGGGAACTAGATCATTGCATGATAAAGAAGTAACTAGGCTAGCACATTTTTCTCCCATTGATTATTTCCACATTTCATTTCTGTTTGTTAGTAAAATTAGCTATTCAATTCACAAAACCATTTTAGTGACATTAAAGAACTTAAATTAGTTTCCGCCTATAGCCCTTGGAACGACCTCGGTTTTACCAATTTCTAGACTACTCACGACCGGGTACACTGCCCGTTAGTGCACACGTAGATCATAGGTAAACGAGTTAATATAAATATTAAAACGTGATCTAGAAAATAAGCATCACTAAGTGACCGGGTATTAGAATTGGAGCAATCATGTCGCCCTCAGTTTCGAAAGCGCTATCAGGATGATCCCGATTAGGAAGATCGTGAGGGGGAGAAAGGAGCTAACAAATAGAAATCATCAAATCTTGCTACTACTTTTACCGAACAAGAACCGACAACATCCCAACCACATAACACACCCAATTCACCAAAACCAACAGAAGAAGATGAAGAACATTCTTCAGATAATGTAAATTTGGAGGACATTGTGGTAGAAATTGAGAAAGAGGAGGAAAGTGTAGAGGCTGAAGACTTTTAGGCTGATATGGGTTTAGAGGAAGGGGAAATACCTCTATAGAGCAGTTCGGGGGATTTGATGGGTTTGGTATAGATGAGGTAGAAGAAGAAGTGGGTTTAAAGGATTCTACGATTGAAAAGCCCGCAGATGTCTCTAATACACTTGAGTAGTTATTTTTCGATGCTTCTGAAAGATTTAGACTGAATAAAAGAGAGGATGATCCGCTGGACGAAAGGATGGAAGATGTGTATGATAAGGCGGTCTATAAGATTAACAATGAAAGATAAATAGATAGAAGATTCACTAATCAATAAATATATATGAAGCATTTAGTATTCCAAACACATGGGAGAACCATAGACCTGGAGATTATGATCCAGTCATTGCAAGAGATGTGATGAGACCAATAAGAGAAGGTCGTAAACCCTTATGGAAGATCCTGAGTGTTGGATCGTGCCTCCTTGATAGATCTTTGAGCCTTTGTGGATCGGTAGAATGCCTATGTAATCACAAGCACGCTACAAGAGAATCTCTGAATATAAACGAATAAAGAAGAAGAAGTAACTAATAAATTTTGATCCTCTATGGATCTTTTATTAACTAATAATGTTTTCAATCGAATACAAAACTCATAGCCGCATGTTTCTTTTATACTACAAGAAACCCTAATCCAGCATTACTAAGAAAACGTGTAAAAGAGATATACAATATCTCTTCCTAAATTAACTCTAACAAACTTTCTAAAGATACGGTATTACCCGCAACAATGAAAACTAACAGCAGAAACAAAATGTACTACCAGCAGGAACCAGTACCAGCAGGAACTACATACCTGCCAGCAAGAACCACTAATACTAACAGCAGCAATGAAATAAATATTATTTCTAATAATTCCTAACAATCCTCCCCTAAACTTGAATTTGACTTGGTTAATTTCAAGTTTCTTGATAGATCTTTGACGTCCAGGGATAGAGGATTGAATCAGCAGCATCAGAAAGTAACCAGCAGCAACATTATCTTTAAGTACAAACTTCCAGCAGCAAGCTCTATGTATCAGCAGCAACAAGAAAACACATTATCTTAATCTGGTCACCATCTGAAAGGCAATGTACTTGATCTTTACAGCAACCATGACTTATTGTACATCAAATCTTTTAAGTTTCATACTATTCTCATCACTTCCAGGTGTATTAACTCCTGTGAGAGGTGAATCATTGAAAATTAATGGATTTGATGTCTCTTTATCAATAGCCATCACTACTGGAGTAGCCAATGTTTAGGTGTGTAAGACCATGGTACATTGATAACCATATGATTTTTAGTAAATCATCAACTATAAACGGATTTGATTTGTCTTTACCAAAAGCCGTACCCTTTTGGACTAGCCAATTCTTTGGGTTAAGATAACCTTGGTGAATTGATTACCAAATATGGTTTTCCACTGCCTTTACCACAAGCCATATTCTTGTGGGCTAGCCAATTCTTTGGAACCCCAAAGGGTAAGATCCATGGCGAATTGAGAACCATTTCAACTCTCAGTAATGAAACACGGGTGAGTTGAAAACCCTATAGTTTTGAGCAAACTATTAAAGCTGTCAACGGATTTGATTATCACACCAGAGCCGTACCCTCATGGTGAGTCAACTCTTTCTTGTCTGTGAGACATGGTGAGTTGATTACCATTTATGGTGTGGTTAAAAACCAACACTGTACATGCATACAAAGTTAGTATACAATCTAAACTAATTATTTATTTATTTATTTATTTTTTTTTTATTTTTTTTAACTAATAAAGAAACAAAATAAAAGAAACATAAAGAAAAGAAAGAAAGAAAATGAAAAAGATGAAAAATGTACAACAATAAGCCTCTCCTTAGGCTTATACCTCCCCTCAATCTCAGCACTTAAGGATTGAGCATTCCAATATGAACCACCAAATAGTTGAATATTGGCCCATCAAAAGCTTTTGTTAACAAATCAGCCACATTGTCATCAGTGTGAATTTTAAGCACTTGGATAAGATGCTTCTCATTAGCATCTCTGATAAAATGGTGCCTAATTTCTATGTGCTTAGTTCTTTGGTGAAACACTGGGTTCTTAACAATGCAAATGGTGCTTTGGTTATCAATAAAGATTTTGGTGTTCATAAAATTAAACCCATAGTCTAATAACTGTTTTTGAATCCAAAGTACCTGACCACAGCAACTAGCAGCAGCAACATATTCTGCCTCAGTAGAAGATGTAGCCACAATAGTCTGCTTCTTGCATTGCCAAGATATCAACCTCCTTCCCAGAAACTGACATCCCCCAGTAGTAGATTTTCTATCAAAGTTAGCACCAGCATAATCACTGTCACTGTAAGCTTCCAACACAAAAGGAGAATCTCTTGGGTACCAAAGACCCAACTTAGGTTGTCCTTTTAGATATTTGAAGATTTTCTTGACTGCATTCAAGTGTGAAGTTAATGGTGTAACTTGATGTCTAGAACAAGCACTGACTGCAAACATGATATCCGGCCTAGAAGCTGTCAAATACATTAGTGAACCTATCATGGATTTGTATAAGTGAACATTAACAGCAGCATCAGGCTCATTATTGGACTTAGGCTTTGGAGCTTCATATGGTGTAGTTGCAGTCCTTACACTTTCCAAATCAAACTTCTTAAGTATGTCTTGCACATACTTGTCCTGGCTGATAAAGATGCCATCAGGCTTTTGCTTGACCTGTAAACCCAAGAAAAAGGTAAGCTCTCCCATAGCACTCATCTCAAATTCTCCCTTCATTAGCACCTCAAACTCCCTACACCAAGCTTCCTTTGTGGAACCAAAAATGATGTCATCCACATAACCTGAACAAGGATGATATCTTTTGAATTCTTCTTGATGAAGAGAGTCTTGTCAATTGCTCCTCTTCTGTAACCATGCGTCAGCAGAAAAGTAGACAACCTAGCATACTATGCCCTGGGTGCTTGATGAAGTCCATAGAGTGCTTTCACCACCTTGTAAACCAAATCAGGATTCTGTGGGTCCACAAAACCCTTAGGTTGAGTCACATACACTTCCTCTTCAATTTCACCATAGAGAAATGCACTCTTCACATCCATCTGATAGACAATGAATCCCATGTATGAGGCAAAAGCTAAAAATAATCTAATAGCTTCAACTCTTGCCACAGGAGCAAACAACTCATCATAGTCAATACCTTCTTCCTGCCTATGACCTTGAGCTACCAATCTAGCTTTATTTCTAACCACAATACCCCGAGTATCCCTTTTGTTTTTGAGAATCCATTTTGTCCCAATAGCATACTTTCCTTCAGGCAAAGGTACTAACTTCCAGACTTTCTGATTGTAGAACTGTTGCATTTCCTCTTGCATAGCTTCAACTCAATCAGAATCTTCAAAGGCTTGTGCTACATTGCTTGGTTCAATTTGAGACAGGAAACAAGCATAGAGACAATGTAGATAGTCTGTGTGATTATTCCTTAGCTGATCTTGAATATAACTAACAAATGCAGATTCTCCAAAACCAGGTTGTTTCAACTTGCTTCTTGTCTGAACAGTTGAATTAGGATCTCCAAGAATCAAAGACTGAGGATGAACAGTGTTTATCCTCTTGGTAGCAGTGGGATTGACATCAAAGGTGGAGGCTTGATTAGTAATAGAGGGATTGAATTCATCATCATACGAGGAGTAAGTGAAGATGCCTGTTCTTGATTGATGATGAGGATCTTCCAGCTTAGATCCTGAAGAGAGTGAATTCCCAAGGTCAGATGGACTTGGGTATCTTGTGGGAGGTTCAATGAAACCCAATGTGTCAGTCGAAGGAGTGGACAAAAGACCAGCAGGAATGGTGACACCAGCAGGAACAGAAGAACTATCAACAGAATTGTTAGTAGCAGCAGGAGCCGGAACACCACCAGCAGAATCCAGATTCCTGCGGGCTTCATCATAAGCTTTTCTTAAGATCTCCTCTGTTTCTTGTGTGAATTCGAAACCAAACTTTTCAACAGCTTCCTTGGCATTATGTTCTTGTCTTTGAAGCCTAGCAAGATCTTCTGCAAAACTTGAATCTCCTTCAGCCATTTCAGAAGAATCTTTGAGCTCAGAACCTGAAAAGTAGTTAGAGGGAAAAGAAGGAACAACAATGGGTTGTTCATCACACTCTGAATCTGAATCATCATCTGAGGTATCTGCATTGTTAGTTTCATAATCATGTGTACCTACAGATTGATTAGCTTTGAATCTAGAATAACCTAAAGTATCAGTCAGATAATCAAGGTCAAAATACCACTCATGACCTGCACCCTGTAAATTAGGTTTATCCTCAAGATATCTTAAATTGAGTGTCTCTTCTATCCTCTTAGCAGATAAATTATATACCCTATAGGCCTTACTATGAGTAGAATAACCAACAATAAACCCCTCATCCGCCTTCCCTTCAAATTTACCTAGGTGATCACTTGTGTTCAATATAGTTACATGACATCCAAAAGGTTTAAGATAACTAATGTTAGGCACCTTCCCTGACAAAAGCTCATAAGGTGTTTTGTTATGAGGACTAGTGATCGAAACCCTATTCAGAACATAACAAGCAGTGCAAACTGCTTCAGTCCAAAACATGGTTGGCAACTTAGAGTCAGCCAGCATTGATCTAGCTGCTTCTATAAGGGTTCTATTTTTTCTTTCAGCAACCCCATTTTGTTGTGGGGTTCTGGCATTACTATAGTCCCTTTTAATCCCCTTATGCCCACATAGTTCAATTAGGTTAGAATTTTTAAACTCTGTCCCATTGTCACACCTTATACTCTTAACCTTTTTATTTAGCTGGTTTTCAATTAAGGCAATAAAGTCCCTAATCACAGGATATGTTTCATATTTAGTACCTAAGAAGAAAGTCCAAGAAAACCTGCTAAAGTCATCTGTAATCACCAGGCAGTAGTACTTATAGTCTATACTTCTGATGGAAGTAGGACCAAAAAGATCCATATGAAGTAACTGAAGAGGCTCAGTGATGGTGCTCACAGCTGTGACGGCCTTGTATGAAGCTTTGTGTTGCTTTCCTTTGTTGCAGGCAACACAATTGTGTTCATTAGTGAAGGTCTTGAGAGGGAGCCCTTGTACCAATCCATTCTTTGCCAGCTTGTTGATGGTCTTAAAGTTCACATGTGCCATCCTCCTATGCCATTTGTTGGATTCATCCACAGATGCTTTTGCCACCAAGCAAGCCAAATCACCCTCAGGCTGGACATCATTCAGATTGAAACTGTAAAGGTTGTGTGTTCTTGGGACTTTGAGTACAACCTGACTATCATCAGGCAACTTGAAGTCTTTGGACAACACAAGACAGTCAGTCTCAGTGAAGAGAACACTGTTCTTCTTATCACATATTTGTGAGACAGAGAACAAGTTGAAGTTCTAGAGTTCCTTCACATAGAAAACATTCTCAAAATCCAGCTTGGATGTCTTAATGGTTCCCTTCCCTGTTATCTTGCCATCTCCTCCTCCAAATGTCACAGTCCCTCCATTAATGGGTATAAAGTCATGCAGTCTCTCTAGGTTACCAGTCATACTTCTGGAACATCCACTGTCAACAATACCTACATCTTTACTTCTATGAGGATTATCCTACAACAAAAGAATACATACAACAACATTAGTTACATGGGAGACCCAAGCCATCACTGACTTGGGCCTGCCTAGTGGATCAATAATAATTAAACCATGGAGATTGATGAGATCCACCATTGTTCTTGGACCCCATTCTCATATAGTGGTCATTGTTTCTCCATGAACAACCTGCTGAGGACTTAACAGCAGTTTCCCATCTTGCCCCCCATGTGCATGGTGTCAAAATAAACAGGCCTAAGATCATTCTGAAAATAAGTGCTTGTAGGTCTATAGAAAGGTCTAGCATCATTCCTCCTCCAACCAGCAGAATTGGTATTACCAGATGGAACTGGCTTACCAGCAGGAACAGACTTACCTGCAGGAACTGGCTTACCAGCAGCAACAGGCTTACCAGCAGAAACTGGCTTACCATCAGCAACAGGCTTACCAGCAGCAACAGGCTTACCTGCAGGAACTGGTCTACCAGCAGGAAAAGAAGCTCTACAAGAGTTCATTCTTGCTGCTTGTGGAACATATGGGGGTATATCATTAACATTGTTCCACATAGGCCTTGTTTGACCAGCATACATACCCATCTTTTTCTCATAAAAATCACAGTCTTTGATAAGATGAGCATAACTACCACACACAAAACAAGATTTCTTCCTAGAAGACTTATTCTTAGCATAACTTTTCTTATTGCAACCAGAATTATCACAACCACAAGATGAAACAAAATTATTCTTAACAGAATTAAAACCAGAAACATCATTGTTTGAAACAGAACCAAAACTAGAAACATCATTGTTTTTAACATAATCAAAAGAAATATCTTCAAATGCAGCTATCTTTGAATGAGATTCATCATCAGCTACTTCTGAGGAGAAATCTTCTGACTTGGTTGAGGTAGACTTGCCACTTGAATCACATGTGGCATAGTCATTGGTCTTGATTTCTGAAGATTTGTCACTGTTAGAACAAGAGACAAAATCATTAGAGTCACAATCAAGATCAGGCAAATCATTTTCCTTCTTGCCATAAGTCATTTGTGAATCATCAAAGTCACTATGGGGAGAGGTAGGCTTAAATGTTCCAGTTATTGGTGGAGGAACTGCATTCATTCCTCATTCTTTTACAAACTTTACAGGTTTTTGATAGTTTACAGGTTCAGGGTCAAAAGTACTTAGCTCATTAGGGTCATAAACTTGATCTGGCCCTATGTAATCTCCATACCCTAAACCTATTTTACATCTGATAGACTGAGTACTATTGTTTAATTTAGCTAGGTTTTTAGATTGCTGTTGCCAAGTATTACACCTGGCCACTTCTTTATCTAATTTGGTTTGTAAGTCCTGTTTTTCTAAAGACACCCTAGCATTTTCAGACTCAGAATATTTAAGCAAGTTAGTGGTGTTCTCTAAGTCCCTCTCCAAAACCCTTATCTTTTCCTCATATGCTAACTGTTGGGTTTGATACCAAGCCTTTTGTTTCTCTAATGTTTTCAGTGAGTTTTTATAGGCTTGAACTTGTATATAATAATCTTTATACTGACTATCTATATCATCAAATTCCTTTTTCAGTTCAGCATATTTAATTTCACAACCAAAGGGACAATTTTGTACCTGAGATGGGTAGCCCATCAAACCAAATTCCCCAGCCACTTGTGCCTCAGCACCATATCCAGCAATCATCCCATAGACCTTTGCAGCTCCTCTTACTGCATCAGCTACCTCAAATCTGTTAACCTTCAATGACAGCATAGCCATCTGCCACTTGATGTCCATCTCTTCCAGATCCAGTTGATCAATCTGGTCAAAGTCTTCATAGGCAATTTGCTGTTGTGGAGCACTTTCAGCAACAAACGAATGAAGAACTTCCTCAAGCACATTGCCAGACCTTGACTGTGATCTAGGTGTTGCAGGGGAATAGGAAACTGATGAAGAAGAGGGGGTTGGGCTATCACCATATGAGACCTTGTTAGTACTGGTAGCACTAACAAATGCAGTATGAGTTGGAGTGTGAGATGAGTAGGTTGAAACCCCTTTGATGTCAATTTCAAGGGTCTTGAGCTTGTTGTAAAGATCATCAAAACTCATAAAATCGAGCCCACCTCTGGCCTTAAGGGTGATGGAAACCTGAGACCAGGATGGAGGCAGAGCCCTCAAAAACTTGGTGTTGCAGTCTTCATTGTCTGGCCTGGCCTGCAACTGGTTGAGTTGGCTCAGGATCTTGTGAAACCTGTCATAACCTTTGTGAATCCCTTCAGCCTCAGAGATCTTGAACTCCTGGAATTCCTGCTTGAGCATGGACTTCCTCATCTTCTTGGACTCATCATTCCCTCCAAATCTAGCTTTTACAGCAAGCCAGATCTCCCTAGCATCATCCAGGTGATGGAAGTCACCCATATGATCTTCTGGGAGAGCCTGAAGCAAAAGAGTTATTGCTTTCGTCTCCCTTTGCACAACAACCTGCTCATCTGCTGATACAGGTGGAAGTATGATGATGTTCCCCTTTTGATCTCTCCCAGTTTTCTTCTTGCTGTTCCCATTCAGGATCACATTCCATAGGTTATGATCACTGTTTGAGATCTAGTACTCCATCTTCATAGCCCAAATATCGTACTCATCTTTCTTGAGGTATGAGAATTTAGCATTACTGTTAGACACAGTGGTTGTGACTATTTGTTGTTGGACTTGTGAAGTTTCATGTTTTTCATTATTGATTACAGACTCATCAGTATTGATGTCAGCCATTGTGAAAGGGTTTAAGAGATTGTTTAGAAAACTTTTTCTTATTTGACAGAGATCCTTACCAGGCTCTGATACCACTTGTTGGATCATGCCTCCTTGATAGATCTTTGAGCCTTTGTGGATCAGTAGAATGCCTATGTAATCACAAGCACGCTACAAGAGAATCTCTGAATATAAACTAATAAAGAAGAATAAGTAACTAATAAACTTTGATCCTCTATGGATCTTTTATTAACTAATAATGTTTTCAATCGAATACAAAACTCATAGCCGCATGTTTCTTTTATACTACAAGAAACCTTAATCCAGCATTACTAAGAAAACGTGTAAAAGAGATATGCACTATCTCTTCCTAAATTAACTCTAACAAACTTTCTAAAGATACGGTATTACCCGCAGCAATGACAACTAACAGCAGAAACAAAATGTACTACCAGCAGGAACCAGTACCAGCAGGAACTACATACCTGCCAGCAGGAACCACTAATACTAACAGCAGCAATGAAATAAATATTATTTCTAATAATTCCTAACACTGAGGGGGAGAAAGGAGCTAACAAATTGAAATCATCAAATCCTGCTACTACTGTAAAACCCTAAATTCTCAATTCTCAAAATTTCGTCTAATTTGAATTTTATCTAAGTTTATGTTATGATTAATAAATAATATTAAAACTATACATTATAAATAAAATACATATTATATATTATGAAATAAGTCTAAATAAAATATGACACAAATAAAATCCTATGCAAATCCTAAACCTACTATAATCGGCCCATTTATTTTTCTTACATAATGTACACGTTTTTATTCCTTGTGATTCTAGAACCGAAATTCTTGCCACTTCCCCCCCATCACACGTTTAATAGCAACAAGTGATAAGATCAAATTGATTTTTCTCATTAAATGGAAGATTGGACTTTCCATCCTTTTAGCCCAAATCTTGGATTTCCCTCTACAAAATTATACGCCCCTTCCTTCCCCTATTCTCATTATACGGTCCATATACTCCCTCCCCACACTGATCCTCTAAAAAAAACCCTAGCAGCCTCTTTCTTCTCCTTAGTTCAGCCCTTGAAGATCGTGGGAAAAGGAAGCTTTGAAGCTTGTTGAATCGGGATCATCTTGGGTGTGTTTGTGTACGAATTCGTGAGTCATTGTTCTTGCCTTCTTTGCCTTGTTCAAAATCCGCCATAAGGTATTCTTGGATCCTTTGTTACTACATTCATTCGACCACATCAAAATCGTTGCCTTTATTACATTTCTCTTAATTTGTTATTCATTTGATTCTCATGACCTATGATATCCTGTTCGGCAGATTTTTTTTTAATTTCATTGCATATACTTATTTATATTCAGTTCATTATTCGTTTATATCCGTTCACTGTGCTTTTTAAGCTCAGTCGCATTTTCTTTTTCCCTGCGGCAGGTATTCAAGCGAGATGCTGGGATTTGAGTGATGAGAGTAGGAGCTTTTAGAGGACCAACCCAACCTTAGTTTCCCTATCTTTTGGAATTAGTTTATGACTTATGTCTTAGTCATTTTATTTCATTTTAGAGTTGGATTTGATTTGTATTTTCTTGGAAGTCATTTTGTTTCATGACCTGTATTTATTTATTTAAGTCTTCCGATTGCGTTTATATTGTTCTGATTGACACCATAATGTGACATTTTGACCCTTGTCGGGTTGAGGTGTTACAATTATGGTATCAGAGATTAGGCTTCGACCTGTAGTACCTTAAGTTATGACCTGTGAAGATGTGGCCTTTAGGATTGCACTGTAGGATCTTATGAATTGACCCTTGAGAAATTTGCTTTAGGTTTCGCCTGTGAAACTTAAGATTATGACCGGTGAGGATTGTGTAGACTATGTGATAAGACATTTGTTTATGTATCATTCCTTCAAATCATTTTGATTCGTGCTCCTCCTTTAGTTAAGCCCTTTTAAGATCATTCTTTCCGGAGATTTACAAAACCTATCATATTGCACTGCATAAGTTTAGTGACCAAGTAATTTTAGAATGCCTTGAGAATTTTGTGGTAATCCCTTCACTGTATAGGTTTCACCTTTTAATATCATCACATTCTTTTGAATTCCAATCGTAATCTCGGATTCGTTTGTTAACCATTTAGATGCCTATTCGTCCATTCTGAGAATTTTTGCGATCATGAAGTGTTGGACACATTTTGTGGTTTCTCTGCTTTTTCTAAACACCTTAAGGTTCCCCTACAGTATCAGATTATGCCTTAACCATTTCTATTCCTATGAGAAATCTTGTGGTTCTTAATTACGAGTATAGGAGTTATTCACCACATTTTCATTTGTTCGTCCGATATCTCAGCTTGAATTAATTGATGAAGTTTTTATCGTTTGGCATTTCATCCGTAATTATCTCATCTTCATATTGTGTTTTATGTATCTTTCCTGAGAGTTACACTATCATCCGTTACATATATGTTTCGTATCCGAGAAGATTTGTCATTTGTTGGTGAGCCTAAGGCTGTTTTGGATCTTCAGGATCAGGTCATGAGAAACAACCTCCGTTTGTTGAAATCGTTTTCATTCCTCTCGTAATCTGCACTAGTACAAAAATGGGATTTAGTCACACATGCTGTTTTTCGAACAGCCACACAGTCGCCTTTTTATGTGACTAAATGTACCAGAATAAAATAAACAGCCACACTTGATCCGACTTGTGTGACCATTTCGGAATTACATCCGAGGCTATAGCCACACATTTGAATATTTTCGTGACTATACGTATCTGGTAATTTTTTTTTTGATTTTTTAGTCACTTATAATTTGGGACGTGTGACGGATACAAATAAGGTTGAAACATTAGTCACACTATATATATACATATGTGACAAATATATGTCACGCAATTGAAAAGTGTGACCAAAATCCATATATGGTCACACGAAGTAATTGTGTATGTGGCTAAATCATATGCTCAAGTTTGTCACACATTATTTAAGCGTGACTGCTAGTTTTTGTTGAAAATTTAGCCACATATGAATTTGAAATGTGTGACAACTGAAAAGTAAGTTTGAAGCATAGTCACGATATGCATTTAAAAGTGACAAATATATGTCACACACTTGAGATGTGTGACCAAATGTCATATATGGTCACACTAAACCATAGGCATACATGATTAAGTGTGACCAAAATTCGATACAAATAGTCACGTAAGTTAATATGTGTGTCTAAAGTTAAGTGTGTGTTTGCCTGCCAATTCCTAATGTGTATGGTCACATTTAATTGTAGCACAATCATGTGACTATAGGCTATACAATAGTAACACCATACCACAAATGTGCATCTAAATTATGTTTATGGCCACATTATAAGGGTATTATATGTGACCAATACATTGAAAATAGTCACACTGAAATATTCATGTGACTAATATGTATAGCAAAATGTGAACTCAGTTATCATTAACCTTGATATTAGTCACATTGAGTGTTTGTGTGACTAAATTCAAGATGTTACATATGGTCACATGAAGTATTTATTTAGGTGTCTAAATCATAGAGTCATATTTTGAGTTCAGACTGTTAGTCATGACTCTTCATTTAATTTGCCCCATTACAATGCTGGGATTTTATAGTCTATCTAGTTTAATGCAGTAGTATGTAAGTATGTTACTTGCCCCTAGCTGGAACCAGATTACTTGACTTTCTAAAGTCAATTTTCAACTTTATAATGAAGTAACATGTTACTAAGTGCCTGCAAGTGCATATACATGATAAATGGAAACTGCAAATACAATAAAGCTTGACTGCAAGTGGACATATACATGATAAATGTCAGACTATACATTCTAGCAGTAATAACTATACATTCTAGCAGTAATAACTATACATACTAGCAGTAATAACTATACATGTTTAAGTCAAACTATACATTGTGGCAGTAATAACTATACATTCTATTTCTTGTCCTTGGGTCCTAGATACTCTTCCATCTTCCTGAGCAGTTCATATGCCATGTCATCATAATTAAGCTGAAGCTTGAGTGTTTTCTTCACACGCAACATCTGATGTAGAATGTCTTTGTGAAACTTTAAAGGGTAATCCTTTTCTACAAGCATGTAGATCACCAACTCATTCACAGTTAAAGCATGTACTCCACATCGTTGAAAAATTTTCCATTCTTTAACAGTATTGTGCGTTAGTCTTCTCCAACATTCATCTTCATGATTTGGTTCAAACATTACCTTTAAATAATTCCAGACTTCTCTATCATAATTAGCTTGTTCTGGTGTCTTATTACCAAATCTTTGTTTGAGTAATTTCCATAGAGCTATCATATCTTGTCTATCAAAATCATGAACCATGTGAAGAAAGCTTACATACCTTCTAGAAGAACCATCATGCCTCTTAATATCGTAATAAACTGTTTCCCCAAAAGATCCAGACTTATAATCAACAATGGGATGTTTGACAGTTAAAGGTTGTGCATCCATGGCTTCTCCTACAGAGGCAACTGCAAGTTCAGTGTGAGCTTGCATTTGTTCTTCAGCAACAGCTTGCTCAGTTTGTTCTTGTTTTCTCTTTTTACTGCTTTCTATTTCCAACTGTTCACCTGCTCTCTTTGAACTGTCATTCAAGAAGAGATCATTGTTTCTCTTGGCAATTGCATATAATTCTTCAATTCTTTTATCATCCAAGAATTTCAAATCCTTTAGTTTCCATCTGTCCACATTCTTCAAATACCTGCACATGAGTAGATGTTTATGATATGATGTACATATTGGGTATTGTTGATATTAATATAAATACCTTTGCAAAAAAAAAAAAAAAAAAAAAAAAAAAAAAAAAAAAAAACTACCTGCACATGAGATCTCTTCTTTGTTTTTGAGTGGGTGGCTTGTTCTTCTTAGCTGCATATCTTTGTTCTGCATACAACTTCTTTTTTTCATCAAAAAATTCTTTCAGCATCCTGGCTTTTTCATCTACTGAGTACTTATCTTGCTCTTGATTATGTAGTTTCTTAGCAAGCTCAGAATCAGCTGCAACCTGAGCCCTTTGCTCATCCCATGAAGCTATTAAACTCTGCATCTTTTTCTTCTTGTATTCTCCTTTGTTCCAAAATTGTCTGATGTTCTGCATCATACTTTTCTGAGAATTTCATAGCAAGTTCAGCATCAACTTTTAATTGCTCTTCTTTTGATAATGGTTTCTCCACAGGCTCTTCAGTAAGAATCCCTTTACCTTTGCCTTGTACCTGTGGAGTTGATTGTTTAGCTTTTGGAGAGGATGATGGCTCTTGTATCACAACACCTTTGGTTACTGGTTTTGCTGTCTTCAGCTCAGCAAGTACACTAACAGCATTTGCAAAAACCTCTGGTGTAGCAGTACTAGCTTTTGTAGTACCAACTGTAATTGGCTCAGTAGCACTATCAGCATTTGTAACCTTGCCCAGACGATGATCAATCACCACTTGATTCCCTTGGTTATCCTCCCCTGAAACTTTGCCTTCATTCCCTCCCTGTTTGGGAGCATCCTTAGAAGCTTCAGAAGATTTAACCTTTTGTTTGGGAATTCTTGATCCTTTGACTCCTTCTAAATACCTAACCCTTCTCTTCAAAGCCTTTATCTCCCCACCTTGAGCTTTGATGACTCCATCTTGGGAAGAAGCTATTGCTCGCAGATCACCAATTTGTGCAGACAGCTTGGCACAGGTATCCTTCAATTCATTCAAAAGTTGCATACTATCCTCACCACTTCGGCTTGTGTTACCTAGCCCGAGAGGTGGATCACTGGAAAAGTTAAGTTCAGTCTCACCCCTAGGATGAACATCCGAACCCCCCATTGTTTCCATGTGACTGGGACCTTCACCTGAATCAGTTCCAGAGGAACTTTCTTAGATATAGACCATATTTAGCCAAAGAACCATCCAAGTTCTTAACCATATTATCAAAAATTAATTTTGAGAAATTAAATCTTTGAGTATTTTCAGCCAAACAAATTATAGCAGAAGCTAAATTACTGCTAAATTCATTCCATGCAGTGGTCTTTGGACTTAGACACACTAAGACAGTATGAATTAAGAATTTCCACTGAGGAGAAAAATTACCTTTTTGGAACTTTAAAGCATCTGTATATCTCTCATAGCCCATCAGTGCAAGTTTTTCAAAGATTGTAGTATTTGGAAGATTCTCAACTCCGTTAGCATCATCTAGGAGAAGATCTCTTCGAATAGACGCCTCTGTAATGATAATCATCTGCCCATCTACAAGGGCATGGATTTGTGCTTCCCCATTAATAGTTTTGACCTTAGCAGACGACCAAAACTGGATAATGTTGGAAGTATATATAGTAGGTTTTACTGTTAATGCAAACTTAATATAGCTTGCATTAAGGAAATCAATGATCTCAGTAAAATCTACAGACTTATTGGATTTTTCTAAAAAGGCAACATTATTATGAGGTTCGGTAAAAGTTAGGTTCGACATTATGATTTGATTTGGGGGTTTTGCAATTTGACAATTAAAATTCGATTAGGGAGTGGAAGAGAGAGAGTAATGTGTGCGTGAATGTGATTGTGTGCAGCAATTGGGGGTTTATACACTTTAAGAAAAAAGTGATACAAACTACCCTGCACTCCCAACCACTGCTAAAAGGATACCCAGCAGTACAACGTTTCGATAGCAGTACAACTGTTTACCTAGCAGTACAATAATAATAGCTGTATTCAAATATCATAAACTTGTACATAATAACTGCATTCATATATTAAACCAAGTCAAAATAAGTTTACATTTACATAGGCAAAATATACATAGGCAAAATATATAAAGAAAAGATACATTAAGACACATATTTACTAGCTTCAATACTTCTGTAAACATCAACTATTTTCTCTCTTTCTTCTTCTATTTTTTTGTTCCTCTCCTCAATTTTCTTCTGATGCTCCTCAATGACCTCTAAATCTTTCTTGTTCCTTTCTTCATACATATTTATACGCTTGTTGTGAATTTCTAACAATGCGTTTTCAACACCATACGTGCCTTTATTACATTTCTCCCAAATATTTTGGGATATGCCCATTTTTTTATAATTTTCAGGCATTGGTGGAGGAGAATCATCCCTTGGGCGTTTGTTTTTGTTGGAAGAAGGAGTTGAAGAGGAGTCGGCCATTGAAATTTGAAATTTATTTTCTAATGAAAATATCAAAGGAGTTGTATATGGTACGGTTGATTAATTATGAACGGTTTTCCATGTCGAGTTGTACAAATAGGCTAGAGAGGTATACGAACGGTTCCCAATACTTTAGGCGGGAAGAGGGACCATCGAGAGGCGCCAAAAGTAAACAGATGGATAATATTGATCGGATTTGGTTTGTGTTTGGTTTGGATTTGACTAGTGTAGTTGATCTAGAAGTGTGTTTGGTGTTGGATTGACTAATTGACTTTTTCATTAGGGTAATTGATATTTTCTATATTATATTAATGATGTTTAATGTAATTTGTGTGCTAACTTTAATGACTAATTGACTTTTTCATTAGGGTAATTGATATTTTCTAGTACATGTTTAATGTAAATACATGCTTTAATATCTATCGCAGTCTGAATGTGTTTGAGAAGTATGGGTATATTTAGGCCACTTCCAACAATAACTCAGCCTTAACAAATTAAAATTAAAATTCAAATTCAAACGTAAGATAAAGTACAACATATTAACGCTGCGTTAACGCAGGTTAGCACCAACAATTAAAATTCAAAGTCACGTTAATAAAACGTGTGCATTTGTACCCTATAAATACCAATGCTTCTGAAGCACAAGTCACACAGAAACACATTCCAAACTTCTCAAATACTCAAGATCCAAGCATCTCAAATTCAAGATGTCTTCCAGAAAAGATTTCGGGCAACAATTTCCAAGCCCACCTCGCCAAAAGGATTTTGGCCAACAATTTCCAAGCCCACCTCGCCAAAAGGATTTTGGCCAACAGTTTCCAAGCCCACCTAGCGAAAATGAAAAATTCCATACTCCACCCGAGCATATCTTTCCGGTTTTCCAACCGGAAAATTTTCCGGTGAATAATCAACCTGAAAATGAACCAGTTCATAACCAAGACCCAAATCCGTTTGGGTTAACTGAGGAACAACTTAGGCAAGAGGAAGCAGATATGCAAGTCCTCCTGGAAATGGAAGCACTTGAAAGAGAAGAGGAAGCTGATCGTTTGGAGCGGCAAGCCAGGGAGGATGAAGAACGTAGGCAAAGGTGGGAGTCTGGTTTTTTTCACACCTTCCGAATCCTCTGAAGATGGTTACCCAGATTCAGATGATAGTTTTTATTAATCGTCCGTTGTTTATGTTAATCGTATGTTGTTTATGTTAATCAATCATTGTTTATGTTAACGTAGTTTTTATTTGACATTTAATGTATTTCTATTTCATGTTTAATGTATTTCTATTTCATGTTTAATGTATTTGTATTTGATACTTTATTTTCAATTTATAAATTGAATTGAATTTGAATTGAATTGATAAATTTTAAATATATCCCGCCTTTTTGTTTAATTTGAATTTGAAATTTTAAAATTTAAATATCCCGCTCGTTATTAATATGTTGTACTGTTACTTTACGTTTGAATTTGAATAATACTCGTACGGTTACTTTTACTTTCAATCTGATTTTTAAAATAGCCTCCAACGGCTAGTTTAACGGCTTTCCACTATCAAAGCCACTTTCACAACACTTCGTTTTCTCACACAACTTCTTATAAAACTCTCTCACAAGTATCACTAATTTTAACACAAACATTGTGGCTAACAAATTAACTAGCAGAGGTGCAAAAGGCTATCCTCACCCGATTACACAATGAACAAGAAAAAGAACTCAAATTGATTAACAATTTGCTAGGTGAGATAACTCGTATTATGCTACAGATGCATAATCGTGCTGATCCAGAGGTCGAAAGGTTGCGTGAGTTGCCTCAAGACCATCCAGCTATCAGGGTTGGTCTAGAAATTAAACTCTTTTAAGAAATGATGAAACAGGGTCGAAAGGTTGCGTGAGTTATTGTTGGGTGTGTTGCTCATGTACAAACATATAATCTCGGCTCATTCGTTAAACATCTCGTATACAACCATATCATCTCGGCTCATTCAATTCGTTAAACATCTCGTGTATAACCATATCATCTCGGCTCATTCGTTAAACATCTCGTATACAACCATATCATCTCGGCTCATTCGTTAAACATCTCGTGTACAACCATATATATCATCTCGGCTCATTCGTTAAACATCTCGTGTATAATCATATCATCTCGGCTCATTCGTTAAACATCTCGTATACAACCATATTATCTCGGCTCATTCGTTAAACATCTCGTATATATACAACCATATCATCTCGGCTCATTCGTTAAACATCTCGTATACAACCATATCATCTCGGCTCATTCGTTAAACATCTTGTGTATAACTAAAGCTCAGTTAATTAAGGGTGAGTGTGTTAAAGCTGACGTGGCATTGTGTTAAAGTTTAAAGCTGAGTTATTGTTGGGAGTGGTTAGAGTATTTTCTTTTGTTTTTTCGGTGGATTTTAGCGTGACTTAATCTTAATACCGCCAATTTTGTCCATATAATATTCAACTACGTACGGATAACTAATACCCGCGGGGAAACCCGAAAAACCGATGGATAATATTAATCGGGTATCCGGTGGGATATGGGGCGGGTACGGGTATATTATAAACGGGTTCGGTTATGGGTATACTAAAACCCGCCCCGAACCCGAACCGTTGCCATCCCTATTTACCGGCTATAGCCGGATTTCACCGCCACCTCATCACCATTAGTTTTTTTTTTTTTTTTTTTTTTTTTAAACAAATCTTGCCACGTCAGCTATAGTTAAACCAAACCACAAATTCAATATTCAACCAGCAATTAATCCCTTTACCCGGTCATTTGTAAACACACACAAAAATCAATAAACCCTAATCAACACACACATTCTTATGGCAAACACAAGCACGCAAACAATGAAACCAAATAACAAAAAGGTAATTAGTAATTTGTGTTTTGTAAATGTAATTGGTAAGGGTACAATATGTAGTAATTACGTTTGTACTGTTGATGTGATGGTTGCACAGTATGATACATTATTTGCGATTATTAAGATAGTAAATAAAAAACAAAAATCAAGTTTATGCTTTAATTAACAGGTTCAAAGGGAAAATTTTCAAATAATTCAATTGTTAATTTCAAATTACAACTTGGAGGCAAATTTTTGGATCGAAATTTTTTGAATCACAAACGATTCATATTCTTGGTGTATAGCCTCTTTTCTCTCCTAAAAAAAAGACTGCAAATAAAAAACAAAAATCAAATCTTCTCTCACCATTACTCTCCAAGCTAAGCCATAATCATTTTCTTTTACCCTTTGTTGCTCAAGAGTCATGGAAACTGAACCCATTGTTGATAACCATACTTTGCTTCCTCTTGATCATATTGTACATGATGATAACGCCTTAGAATATGAATCCGAAAAGTCTTCTGATGAAGAAGATATAGATGAGCCTTTAACCAACCAAACACCTGACATAGTAGCTAAGAGGGGCTCAACCAGGCTAGTAAAGTTTCGCGCGAAGCATGACAAACCTGGTGCAACAAAGCTCAAGGTAACCTTCGATGCACTCGGTAGGGTAACAGGGGAAAACAGAGCAGTGTTTGTGAGTTTTTTAGGAGATGTGGCTCGTGAGCAGATAGGTGTGAAGATTCTACACTGGAAGAAGGTGAATAAAGAAGCAAGAGATAAACTATGGGATGAAATCTTGGTACATATATACTATTTTGTAACCCAATACTACATAAGTTTATGTATGCAGTTACATTATGTGCAACTAATTAACAACATTGTGTTAATCTTTTCAGAAATTTTTTGTTGTTGACGTCCAATACAGAAAATTGATAATGATTAGTCTTGGTAAAATGCTAAGGAATTACAGAAGGAAGCTCAAAGTCAACTACATTTTGCCCAACCTAAATACACCTTCCAAACTGAATGAAGTCCCGGACTTGTATAATACAATAATGAAATCAGAAGACTGGGTCGAGTATGTTAAATACACGACCACCGAAGCATACAAGGTTTTAATTAGTCATCTTTAATTAAGTGTATATGTCATTTTGTTATTTTCAGTTTGCAGCATTACCGCATCTAAACGCCTTATGATTTTGTGTTTTTAGGAGAAATCTGAGAAAGGTAAAATGGCGCGTTCCCAAAATATTTATCAGCATAAAATGGGACGAGGTGGATATGCTTATGTCAAAGAGAAAATGGTAAGATTACACAATGTTTGTTTTACCAATTAAGAGACGATCAGTATGAGAAATGAATCCGTTTACATTGCCCAATTTGCACATTTGCATTAATACCCTCATATTTTCGATTATCTTGGTTTAACTGTACATGTGTAAGCATCCACATATTTTCGTTTATCTTGGTTTAACTTTACATGGGTATGCATTTGATGTTTATTAGATCGAAAATAAAGAGATTGAAGCGGATGAAGAACCCCCCCGTGATGTAATGTGGGTGAAAGGAAGGGTAAACAAAGACGGCGAATACCCAAATGATGATATTAAATCAAAGGGAGATGAACTTGTAAGTTTGACTGCTAATTCTATTGTTATGCTTATATAGCAGCAACATTTAACTGTGTACTAGCAGTAGTAGCTTGTGTACTAGCAGTAGTAACAGCATCAAGAAGACTTTTAATCCCAACATTTCCTATATTTTTTGTGCAGAAAGAAGCTGATGACAAGATCAAGGAAGGAACATCGGGTTTTGATGATGGCACTGATGCCATGACATTTGTATTTGGTAAGGAAAAGGGCGGTTATGCCAGGGGAGTGGGAGGTGCAGTAACATACAAAGAGTATTTTGGCCTTCCTCGAAGAAAACAAGAAGCCAATGAAAAAATTGCCTTACTTCAAACTCAACTGGATAATGAGAGACGCGAGCGTGAAGAAAAAGATAAATTGATCAAAAAATTGTCCGCCGAGATGACCGAAAAAGATGTGCAGGTCAATAAATTATCCGGTGAGGTGGAAAAACACAAATGTAATGCTTTCTCAAATTCTGCAACAGTTGAATGATAAAGGGATGAATATAACTCTGCCAACTCAACCATCGCCAATAGCCTCAGTTGTAAGCCATTTTTTATGTTGTTAACAATTTCATTTTCTAATGCTAACACCACTGATGCTAATGATACTAGGCATTGAACATAAACTGATGAGTGACTGTATTTCTTAATTTATATTGCAGGTGACTCCAATGGCCATTGACAATATTGCAGGTGACTCCAATGGCACTCAGACAAGTGGTGTTGTAAGTCCTAAAGATGCGGGAATTGAGGAGAAATCCAATGGCCTTGAAACTTCTAAAAAGGTAACGGAAACAATGGTAAGTATAGTAATAAAAGATCGCCCTTTGATTTTTGAATTTTACATACATGATCGACTAATGTACCGTGTTTTATATATACGTATAGGAACCTGCTGCTAAAACTGTCAGGCCTAAGCATAACCTTAAGTCACGACGAAACGGGTCTCCAGATTCCCAATCGCTACAAAATGTGTCGTCTCCAACACAACCACTGCCAACAGTATGTATTTCAACATGTTTCTTGTTACTCTTTTGTTTAAATAATGTAACGTGTTTTATATATACATATAGGAACTTGCTAAAACTGTCGGACCCAATAAGCCAAAGCAAAAGAAGCGACGAAACGGGTCTCCAGATTCCCAATCGCAACAAGATGTGTCTCTAACACAAGCACTGCCAACAGTATGTATTTCAACATGTTTCTTGTTATTCTTTTGTTTAAATAATTTCTGATATATACATGCAATTTTTTTTTTTTTTTGTAGACACTTAAGTGCAAATTCTGGCACACAAAGAAATCAAATATCGTTGCTTTTGGTACCGTATACCAGTCTCATGGAAAGCAAATGCTGCATAACCTACCACTCCCAAATGATTGCTACAGAGTGTCAATTGATTCATCGTTAGTTGATGCAGCATGCATACCGGACGTAGCAAATAATGGGTTCAAAACAGTTAAGGAAGTCGAAGGTAGTTTCGTTGCATGGCCAAAGGATCAAGTTATTTTTGAAGAGGTGGTACGTACATGTGTTTTTTCAACCTACATATATAATTATTCATATGTAATTCAATGTTTGATAGAAGCGTCTTTTGTTTACTACAGGTTACACCAACAAACCATGTGACTAAATGTGTACCACAGGCACCAACGAAGAAACAATATATATCTGCTAACGACTTAAGGCAAACTGCTAAGGGGGTGAAGGTTCAAAAGTCTTTAGATATTTGATTAATTAAGTACGACATTACAATTGTATATTTTGTCCAGTTATATACATTAGAGTTTAATTCAATTTGAAATTTCTTGTGTTTTTTAATATTGTTTTATATATAATATATATACACATTCCAGCAGCACTAGCATAGTACTAGCAGCAGTAACTCTGCTTCAGCAGGACTACCTTGGACTACCTTAGTACTGCTAGCAGTAGCAACTCTGCTCCAACATTATTGGTCACTCTTTGTTTAATTCGATGTGTGACTAAATAGTACCAAAGGCCACACAAAATAAAAATTCATGTGACCATTGGAAGAACAATGGTCACGCAAAATACACATTTCTTCACTTTAAACAGCATATGGTCACACTTATTAACAACTTTGGCCACTTTATGCTTAATTGTATGTGACTAAATACCCAAAACAAACATGCTTTGTGTGACTAAATATTACAAAAGGCCACACAAACTAAGAATTCATGTGACCATTGGATGATCAATAGTCACACAAAATACACATTTTCTTCACTTAAAACAACATATGGTCACACTTATTAACACTTTTGGCCACTTTATGCTTAATTGTATGTGACTAAATACCCAAAACAAACATGCTTTGTGTGACTAAATATTACAAAAGGCCACACAAACTAAGAATTCATGTGACCATTGGATGATCAATAGTCACACAAAATACACATTTCTTCACTTAAAACAGCATATGGTCACACTTATTAACACTTTTGGCCACTTTATGCTTAATTGTATGTGACTAAATACCCAAAACAAACATGCTTTGTGTGACTAAATATTACAAAAGGCCACACAAACTAAGAATTCATGTGACCATTGGATGATCAATAGTCACACAAAATACACATTTCTTCACTTAAAACAGCATATGGTCACACTTATTAACACTTTTGGCCACTTTATGCTTAATTGTATGTGACTAAATACCCAAAACAACATGCTTTGTGTGACTAAATATTACAAAAGGCCACACAAACTAAGAATTCATGTGACCATTGGATGATCAATAGTCACACAAAATACACATTTCTTCACTTAAAACAGCATATGGTCACACTTATTAACACTTTTGGCCACTTTATGCTTAATTGTATGTGACTAAATACCCAAAACAAACATGCTTTGTGTGACTAAATATTACAAAAGGCCACACAAACTAAGAATTCATGTGACCATTGGATGATCAATAGTCACACAAAATACACATTTCTTCACTTAAAACAGCATATGGTCACACTTATTAACACTTTTGGCCACTTTATGCTTAATTGTATGTGACTAAATACCCAAAACAAACATGCTTTGTGTGACTAAATATTACAAAAGGCCACACAAACTAAGAATTCATGTGACCATTGGATGATCAATAGTACACATTTCTTCACTTTAAACAGCATATGGTCACACTTATTAACACTTTTGGCCACTGTTTTTTAAATTGTATGTGACTAACTCGAAAAAAACAACACACGATGTGTGACTAAATCATCACAAACGTCACATTTATTATATTTTCGTGTGGCCATAGGATGGGAAATAGTCACACATACTGATGAATCCAACAAAACTTGTGCCTAATTAGTCACACATATTCGGGTTATGGTCACTCTTTTTCGATGAAAACGGCCACAAAATAAACAATGTGACCATATGATACCTACGGTGGCGCGACTTTTTGTCACACACACCCAAAAAAACGTGTGTGACTATATGCATATAGTCACGCATTTCCAGTGTGACGATAGGCAGAATCTGTACCAGTGCTGGTACGTTTCCGTTTAATCTTTCATGTCAATTTCGTGGACGAAATTTTCTTTTTAGAAGGGGAGAGTTGTAAAACCCTAAATTCTTTATTCTCAATTTTTCGTCTAATTTGAATTTTATCTAAGTTTATGTTATGATTAATAAATAATATTAAAACTATACATTATAAATAAAATACATATTATATGTTATGAAATAAGTCTAAATAAAATATGACACAAATAAAATCCTATGCAAATCCTAAACCTACTATAATAAGCCCATTTATTTTTCTTACATAATGTACACGTTTTTATTCCTTGTGATTCTAGAACCGAAATTCTTGCCACTTTCCCCCCCCCCCCCATCACACGTTTAATAGCAACAAGTGATAAGATCAAATTGATTTTTCTCATTAAATGGAAGATTGGGCTTTCCATCCTTTTAGCCCAAGTATTTGATTTCCCTCTACAAAATTATACGCCCCTTCCTTCCCCTATTCTCATTATACGGTCCATATACTCCCTCCCCACACCGATCCTCTCAAAAAAAAAAAAAAAAAAAAAAAAAAAAAAAAAAAAAAAAAAAAAAAAAACCTAGAAGCCTCTTTCTTCTCCTTAGATCAGCCCTTGAAGATCGTGGGAAAAGGAAGCTTTGAAGCTTGTTGAATCGGGATCATCTTGGGTGTGTTTGTGTACGAATTCGTGAGTCATTGTTCTTGCCTTCTTTGCCTTGTTCAAAATCCGCCATAAGGTATTCTTGGATCCTTTGTTACTACATTCATTCGACCACATTAAAATCATTGCTAAACATGTCATTAAAATCATGCTAATACAATATTGGTTGCCTTGTTGAATCGTTGGTAAGTATCACACATGAAATCACACATGAAATCATGATTGTATGCGCCTATATGTGGACTGTTTTTGTGTCACTTTTTATAGCCCTAAGATATAACTTATGAAGCCCTAATAAGATCATTAAAGATGCATTTAATATGTGTTAAAACCTAGAAAAGAATCTGCACTAGTACAAAAATGGGATTTAGTCACACATGCTGTTTTTCGAACAGCCACACAGTCGCCTTTTTATGTGACTAAATGTACCAGAATAAAATAAACAGCCACACTTGATCCGACTTGTGTGACCATTTCGGAATTACATCCGAGGCTATAGCCACACATTTGAATATTTTCGTGACTATACGTATCTGGTAATTTTTTTTTTGATTTTTTAGTCACTTATAATTTGGGACGTGTGACGGATACAAATAAGGTTGAAACATTAGTCACACTATATATATACATATGTGACAAATATATGTCACGCAATTGAAAAGTGTGACCAAAATCCATATATGGTCACACGAAGTAATTGTGTATGTGGCTAAATCATATGCTCAAGTTTGTCACACATTATTTAAGCGTGACTGCTAGTTTTTGTTGAAAATTTAGCCACATATGAATTTGAAATGTGTGACAACTGAAAAGTAAGTTTGAAGCATAGTCACGATATGCATTTAAAAGTGACAAATATATGTCACACACTTGAGATGTGTGACCAAATGTCATATATGGTCACACTAAACCATAGGCATACATGATTAAGTGTGACCAAAATTCGATACAAATAGTCACGTAAGTTAATATGTGTGTCTAAAGTTAAGTGTGTGTTTGCCTGCCAATTCCTAATGTGTATGGTCACATTTAATTGTAGCACAATCATGTGACTATAGGCTATACAATAGTAACACCATACCACAAATGTGCATCTAAATTATGTTTATGGCCACATTATAAGGGTATTATATGTGACCAATACATTGAAAATAGTCACACTGAAATATTCATGTGACTAATATGTATAGCAAAATGTGAACTCAGTTATCATTAACCTTGATATTAGTCACATTGAGTGTTTGTGTGACTAAATTCAAGATGTTACATATGGTCACATGAAGTATTTATTTAGGTGTCTAAATCATAGAGTCATATTTTGAGTTCAGACTGTTAGTCATGACTCTTCATTTAATTTGCCCCATTACAATGCTGGGATTTTATAGTCTATCTAGTTTAATGCAGTAGTATGTAAGTATGTTACTTGCCCCTAGCTGGAACCAGATTACTTGACTTTCTAAAGTCAATTTTCAACTTTATAATGAAGTAACATGTTACTAAGTGCCTGCAAGTGCATATACATGATAAATGGAAACTGCAAATACAATAAAGCTTGACTGCAAGTGGACATATACATGATAAATGTCAGACTATACATTCTAGCAGTAATAACTATACATTCTAGCAGTAATAACTATACATACTAGCAGTAATAACTATACATGTTTAAGTCAAACTATACATTGTGGCAGTAATAACTATACATTCTATTTCTTGTCCTTGGGTCCTAGATACTCTTCCATCTTCCTGAGCAGTTCATATGCCATGTCATCATAATTAAGCTGAAGCTTGAGTGTTTTCTTCACACGCAACATCTGATGTAGAATGTCTTTGTGAAACTTTAAAGGGTAATCCTTTTCTACAAGCATGTAGATCACCAACTCATTCACAGTTAAAGCATGTACTCCACATCGTTGAAAAATTTTCCATTCTTTAACAGTATTGTGCGTTAGTCTTCTCCAACATTCATCTTCATGATTTGGTTCAAACATTACCTTTAAATAATTCCAGACTTCTCTATCATAATTAGCTTGTTCTGGTGTCTTATTACCAAATCTTTGTTTGAGTAATTTCCATAGAGCTATCATATCTTGTCTATCAAAATCATGAACCATGTGAAGAAAGCTTACATACCTTCTAGAAGAACCATCATGCCTCTTAATATCGTAATAAACTGTTTCCCCAAAAGATCCAGACTTATAATCAACAATGGGATGTTTGACAGTTAAAGGTTGTGCATCCATGGCTTCTCCTACAGAGGCAACTGCAAGTTCAGTGTGAGCTTGCATTTGTTCTTCAGCAACAGCTTGCTCAGTTTGTTCTTGTTTTCTCTTTTTACTGCTTTCTATTTCCAACTGTTCACCTGCTCTCTTTGAACTGTCATTCAAGAAGAGATCATTGTTTCTCTTGGCAATTGCATATAATTCTTCAATTCTTTTATCATCCAAGAATTTCAAATCCTTTAGTTTCCATCTGTCCACATTCTTCAAATACCTGCACATGAGTAGATGTTTATGATATGATGTACATATTGGGTATTGTTGATATTAATATAAATACCTTTGCAAAAAAAAAAAAAAAAAAAAAAAAAAAAAAAAAAAAAAACTACCTGCACATGAGATCTCTTCTTTGTTTTTGAGTGGGTGGCTTGTTCTTCTTAGCTGCATATCTTTGTTCTGCATACAACTTCTTTTTTTCATCAAAAAATTCTTTCAGCATCCTGGCTTTTTCATCTACTGAGTACTTATCTTGCTCTTGATTATGTAGTTTCTTAGCAAGCTCAGAATCAGCTGCAACCTGAGCCCTTTGCTCATCCCATGAAGCTATTAAACTCTGCATCTTTTTCTTCTTGTATTCTCCTTTGTTCCAAAATTGTCTGATGTTCTGCATCATACTTTTCTGAGAATTTCATAGCAAGTTCAGCATCAACTTTTAATTGCTCTTCTTTTGATAATGGTTTCTCCACAGGCTCTTCAGTAAGAATCCCTTTACCTTTGCCTTGTACCTGTGGAGTTGATTGTTTAGCTTTTGGAGAGGATGATGGCTCTTGTATCACAACACCTTTGGTTACTGGTTTTGCTGTCTTCAGCTCAGCAAGTACACTAACAGCATTTGCAAAAACCTCTGGTGTAGCAGTACTAGCTTTTGTAGTACCAACTGTAATTGGCTCAGTAGCACTATCAGCATTTGTAACCTTGCCCAGACGATGATCAATCACCACTTGATTCCCTTGGTTATCCTCCCCTGAAACTTTGCCTTCATTCCCTCCCTGTTTGGGAGCATCCTTAGAAGCTTCAGAAGATTTAACCTTTTGTTTGGGAATTCTTGATCCTTTGACTCCTTCTAAATACCTAACCCTTCTCTTCAAAGCCTTTATCTCCCCACCTTGAGCTTTGATGACTCCATCTTGGGAAGAAGCTATTGCTCGCAGATCACCAATTTGTGCAGACAGCTTGGCACAGGTATCCTTCAATTCATTCAAAAGTTGCATACTATCCTCACCACTTCGGCTTGTGTTACCTAGCCCGAGAGGTGGATCACTGGAAAAGTTAAGTTCAGTCTCACCCCTAGGATGAACATCCGAACCCCCCATTGTTTCCATGTGACTGGGACCTTCACCTGAATCAGTTCCAGAGGAACTTTCTTGTAGAAAATATTTAGCCAAAGAACCATCCAAGTTCTTAACCATATTATCAAAAATTAATTTTGAGAAATTAAATCTTTGAGTATTTTCAGCCAAACAAATTATAGCAGAAGCTAAATTACTGCTAAATTCATTCCATGCAGTGGTCTTTGGACTTAGACACACTAAGACAGTATGAATTAAGAATTTCCACTGAGGAGAAAAATTACCTTTTTGGAACTTTAAAGCATCTGTATATCTCTCATAGCCCATCAGTGCAAGTTTTTCAAAGATTGTAGTATTTGGAAGATTCTCAACTCCGTTAGCATCATCTAGGAGAAGATCTCTTCGAATAGACGCCTCTGTAATGATAATCATCTGCCCATCTACAAGGGCATGGATTTGTGCTTCCCCATTAATAGTTTTGACCTTAGCAGACGACCAAAACTGGATAATGTTGGAAGTATATATAGTAGGTTTTACTGTTAATGCAAACTTAATATAGCTTGCATTAAGGAAATCAATGATCTCAGTAAAATCTACAGACTTATTGGATTTTTCTAAAAAGGCAACATTATTATGAGGTTCGGTAAAAGTTAGGTTCGACATTATGATTTGATTTGGGGGTTTTGCAATTTGACAATTAAAATTCGATTAGGGAGTGGAAGAGAGAGAGTAATGTGTGCGTGAATGTGATTGTGTGCAGCAATTGGGGGTTTATACACTTTAAGAAAAAAGTGATACAAACTACCCTGCACTCCCAACCACTGCTAAAAGGATACCCAGCAGTACAACGTTTCGATAGCAGTACAACTGTTTACCTAGCAGTACAATAATAATAGCTGTATTCAAATATCATAAACTTGTACATAATAACTGCATTCATATATTAAACCAAGTCAAAATAAGTTTACATTTACATAGGCAAAATATACATAGGCAAAATATATAAAGAAAAGATACATTAAGACACATATTTACTAGCTTCAATACTTCTGTAAACATCAACTATTTTCTCTCTTTCTTCTTCTATTTTTTTGTTCCTCTCCTCAATTTTCTTCTGATGCTCCTCAATGACCTCTAAATCTTTCTTGTTCCTTTCTTCATACATATTTATACGCTTGTTGTGAATTTCTAACAATGCGTTTTCAACACCATACGTGCCTTTATTACATTTCTCCCAAATATTTTGGGATATGCCCATTTTTTTATAATTTTCAGGCATTGGTGGAGGAGAATCATCCCTTGGGCGTTTGTTTTTGTTGGAAGAAGGAGTTGAAGAGGAGTCGGCCATTGAAATTTGAAATTTATTTTCTAATGAAAATATCAAAGGAGTTGTATATGGTACGGTTGATTAATTATGAACGGTTTTCCATGTCGAGTTGTACAAATAGGCTAGAGAGGTATACGAACGGTTCCCAATACTTTAGGCGGGAAGAGGGACCATCGAGAGGCGCCAAAAGTAAACAGATGGATAATATTGATCGGATTTGGTTTGTGTTTGGTTTGGATTTGACTAGTGTAGTTGATCTAGAAGTGTGTTTGGTGTTGGATTGACTAATTGACTTTTTCATTAGGGTAATTGATATTTTCTATATTATATTAATGATGTTTAATGTAATTTGTGTGCTAACTTTAATGACTAATTGACTTTTTCATTAGGGTAATTGATATTTTCTAGTACATGTTTAATGTAAATACATGCTTTAATATCTATCGCAGTCTGAATGTGTTTGAGAAGTATGGGTATATTTAGGCCACTTCCAACAATAACTCAGCCTTAACAAATTAAAATTAAAATTCAAATTCAAACGTAAGATAAAGTACAACATATTAACGCTGCGTTAACGCAGGTTAGCACCAACAATTAAAATTCAAAGTCACGTTAATAAAACGTGTGCATTTGTACCCTATAAATACCAATGCTTCTGAAGCACAAGTCACACAGAAACACATTCCAAACTTCTCAAATACTCAAGATCCAAGCATCTCAAATTCAAGATGTCTTCCAGAAAAGATTTCGGGCAACAATTTCCAAGCCCACCTCGCCAAAAGGATTTTGGCCAACAATTTCCAAGCCCACCTCGCCAAAAGGATTTTGGCCAACAGTTTCCAAGCCCACCTAGCGAAAATGAAAAATTCCATACTCCACCCGAGCATATCTTTCCGGTTTTCCAACCGGAAAATTTTCCGGTGAATAATCAACCTGAAAATGAACCAGTTCATAACCAAGACCCAAATCCGTTTGGGTTAACTGAGGAACAACTTAGGCAAGAGGAAGCAGATATGCAAGTCCTCCTGGAAATGGAAGCACTTGAAAGAGAAGAGGAAGCTGATCGTTTGGAGCGGCAAGCCAGGGAGGATGAAGAACGTAGGCAAAGGTGGGAGTCTGGTTTTTTTCACACCTTCCGAATCCTCTGAAGATGGTTACCCAGATTCAGATGATAGTTTTTATTAATCGTCCGTTGTTTATGTTAATCGTATGTTGTTTATGTTAATCAATCATTGTTTATGTTAACGTAGTTTTTATTTGACATTTAATGTATTTCTATTTCATGTTTAATGTATTTCTATTTCATGTTTAATGTATTTGTATTTGATACTTTATTTTCAATTTATAAATTGAATTGAATTTGAATTGAATTGATAAATTTTAAATATATCCCGCCTTTTTGTTTAATTTGAATTTGAAATTTTAAAATTTAAATATCCCGCTCGTTATTAATATGTTGTACTGTTACTTTACGTTTGAATTTGAATAATACTCGTACGGTTACTTTTACTTTCAATCTGATTTTTAAAATAGCCTCCAACGGCTAGTTTAACGGCTTTCCACTATCAAAGCCACTTTCACAACACTTCGTTTTCTCACACAACTTCTTATAAAACTCTCTCACAAGTATCACTAATTTTAACACAAACATTGTGGCTAACAAATTAACTAGCAGAGGTGCAAAAGGCTATCCTCACCCGATTACACAATGAACAAGAAAAAGAACTCAAATTGATTAACAATTTGCTAGGTGAGATAACTCGTATTATGCTACAGATGCATAATCGTGCTGATCCAGAGGTCGAAAGGTTGCGTGAGTTGCCTCAAGACCATCCAGCTATCAGGGTTGGTCTAGAAATTAAACTCTTTTAAGAAATGATGAAACAGGGTCGAAAGGTTGCGTGAGTTATTGTTGGGTGTGTTGCTCATGTACAAACATATAATCTCGGCTCATTCGTTAAACATCTCGTATACAACCATATCATCTCGGCTCATTCAATTCGTTAAACATCTCGTGTATAACCATATCATCTCGGCTCATTCGTTAAACATCTCGTATACAACCATATCATCTCGGCTCATTCGTTAAACATCTCGTGTACAACCATATATATCATCTCGGCTCATTCGTTAAACATCTCGTGTATAATCATATCATCTCGGCTCATTCGTTAAACATCTCGTATACAACCATATTATCTCGGCTCATTCGTTAAACATCTCGTATATATACAACCATATCATCTCGGCTCATTCGTTAAACATCTCGTATACAACCATATCATCTCGGCTCATTCGTTAAACATCTTGTGTATAACTAAAGCTCAGTTAATTAAGGGTGAGTGTGTTAAAGCTGACGTGGCATTGTGTTAAAGTTTAAAGCTGAGTTATTGTTGGGAGTGGTTAGAGTATTTTCTTTTGTTTTTTCGGTGGATTTTAGCGTGACTTAATCTTAATACCGCCAATTTTGTCCATATAATATTCAACTACGTACGGATAACTAATACCCGCGGGGAAACCCGAAAAACCGATGGATAATATTAATCGGGTATCCGGTGGGATATGGGGCGGGTACGGGTATATTATAAACGGGTTCGGTTATGGGTATACTAAAACCCGCCCCGAACCCGAACCGTTGCCATCCCTATTTACCGGCTATAGCCGGATTTCACCGCCACCTCATCACCATTAGTTTTTTTTTTTTTTTTTTTTTTTTTAAACAAATCTTGCCACGTCAGCTATAGTTAAACCAAACCACAAATTCAATATTCAACCAGCAATTAATCCCTTTACCCGGTCATTTGTAAACACACACAAAAATCAATAAACCCTAATCAACACACACATTCTTATGGCAAACACAAGCACGCAAACAATGAAACCAAATAACAAAAAGGTAATTAGTAATTTGTGTTTTGTAAATGTAATTGGTAAGGGTACAATATGTAGTAATTACGTTTGTACTGTTGATGTGATGGTTGCACAGTATGATACATTATTTGCGATTATTAAGATAGTAAATAAAAAACAAAAATCAAGTTTATGCTTTAATTAACAGGTTCAAAGGGAAAATTTTCAAATAATTCAATTGTTAATTTCAAATTACAACTTGGAGGCAAATTTTTGGATCGAAATTTTTTGAATCACAAACGATTCATATTCTTGGTGTATAGCCTCTTTTCTCTCCTAAAAAAAAGACTGCAAATAAAAAACAAAAATCAAATCTTCTCTCACCATTACTCTCCAAGCTAAGCCATAATCATTTTCTTTTACCCTTTGTTGCTCAAGAGTCATGGAAACTGAACCCATTGTTGATAACCATACTTTGCTTCCTCTTGATCATATTGTACATGATGATAACGCCTTAGAATATGAATCCGAAAAGTCTTCTGATGAAGAAGATATAGATGAGCCTTTAACCAACCAAACACCTGACATAGTAGCTAAGAGGGGCTCAACCAGGCTAGTAAAGTTTCGCGCGAAGCATGACAAACCTGGTGCAACAAAGCTCAAGGTAACCTTCGATGCACTCGGTAGGGTAACAGGGGAAAACAGAGCAGTGTTTGTGAGTTTTTTAGGAGATGTGGCTCGTGAGCAGATAGGTGTGAAGATTCTACACTGGAAGAAGGTGAATAAAGAAGCAAGAGATAAACTATGGGATGAAATCTTGGTACATATATACTATTTTGTAACCCAATACTACATAAGTTTATGTATGCAGTTACATTATGTGCAACTAATTAACAACATTGTGTTAATCTTTTCAGAAATTTTTTGTTGTTGACGTCCAATACAGAAAATTGATAATGATTAGTCTTGGTAAAATGCTAAGGAATTACAGAAGGAAGCTCAAAGTCAACTACATTTTGCCCAACCTAAATACACCTTCCAAACTGAATGAAGTCCCGGACTTGTATAATACAATAATGAAATCAGAAGACTGGGTCGAGTATGTTAAATACACGACCACCGAAGCATACAAGGTTTTAATTAGTCATCTTTAATTAAGTGTATATGTCATTTTGTTATTTTCAGTTTGCAGCATTACCGCATCTAAACGCCTTATGATTTTGTGTTTTTAGGAGAAATCTGAGAAAGGTAAAATGGCGCGTTCCCAAAATATTTATCAGCATAAAATGGGACGAGGTGGATATGCTTATGTCAAAGAGAAAATGGTAAGATTACACAATGTTTGTTTTACCAATTAAGAGACGATCAGTATGAGAAATGAATCCGTTTACATTGCCCAATTTGCACATTTGCATTAATACCCTCATATTTTCGATTATCTTGGTTTAACTGTACATGTGTAAGCATCCACATATTTTCGTTTATCTTGGTTTAACTTTACATGGGTATGCATTTGATGTTTATTAGATCGAAAATAAAGAGATTGAAGCGGATGAAGAACCCCCCCGTGATGTAATGTGGGTGAAAGGAAGGGTAAACAAAGACGGCGAATACCCAAATGATGATATTAAATCAAAGGGAGATGAACTTGTAAGTTTGACTGCTAATTCTATTGTTATGCTTATATAGCAGCAACATTTAACTGTGTACTAGCAGTAGTAGCTTGTGTACTAGCAGTAGTAACAGCATCAAGAAGACTTTTAATCCCAACATTTCCTATATTTTTTGTGCAGAAAGAAGCTGATGACAAGATCAAGGAAGGAACATCGGGTTTTGATGATGGCACTGATGCCATGACATTTGTATTTGGTAAGGAAAAGGGCGGTTATGCCAGGGGAGTGGGAGGTGCAGTAACATACAAAGAGTATTTTGGCCTTCCTCGAAGAAAACAAGAAGCCAATGAAAAAATTGCCTTACTTCAAACTCAACTGGATAATGAGAGACGCGAGCGTGAAGAAAAAGATAAATTGATCAAAAAATTGTCCGCCGAGATGACCGAAAAAGATGTTGCAGGTCAATAAATTATCCGGTGAGGTGGAAAAACACAAATGTAATGCTTTCTCAAATTCTGCAACAGTTGAATGATAAAGGGATGAATATAACTCTGCCAACTCAACCATCGCCAATAGCCTCAGTTGTAAGCCATTTTTTATGTTGTTAACAATTTCATTTTCTAATGCTAACACCACTGATGCTAATGATACTAGGCATTGAACATAAACTGATGAGTGACTGTATTTCTTAATTTATATTGCAGGTGACTCCAATGGCCATTGACAATATTGCAGGTGACTCCAATGGCACTCAGACAAGTGGTGTTGTAAGTCCTAAAGATGCGGGAATTGAGGAGAAATCCAATGGCCTTGAAACTTCTAAAAAGGTAACGGAAACAATGGTAAGTATAGTAATAAAAGATCGCCCTTTGATTTTTGAATTTTACATACATGATCGACTAATGTACCGTGTTTTATATATACGTATAGGAACCTGCTGCTAAAACTGTCAGGCCTAAGCATAACCTTAAGTCACGACGAAACGGGTCTCCAGATTCCCAATCGCTACAAAATGTGTCGTCTCCAACACAACCACTGCCAACAGTATGTATTTCAACATGTTTCTTGTTACTCTTTTGTTTAAATAATGTAACGTGTTTTATATATACATATAGGAACTTGCTAAAACTGTCGGACCCAATAAGCCAAAGCAAAAGAAGCGACGAAACGGGTCTCCAGATTCCCAATCGCAACAAGATGTGTCTCTAACACAAGCACTGCCAACAGTATGTATTTCAACATGTTTCTTGTTATTCTTTTGTTTAAATAATTTCTGATATATACATGCAATTTTTTTTTTTTTTTGTAGACACTTAAGTGCAAATTCTGGCACACAAAGAAATCAAATATCGTTGCTTTTGGTACCGTATACCAGTCTCATGGAAAGCAAATGCTGCATAACCTACCACTCCCAAATGATTGCTACAGAGTGTCAATTGATTCATCGTTAGTTGATGCAGCATGCATACCGGACGTAGCAAATAATGGGTTCAAAACAGTTAAGGAAGTCGAAGGTAGTTTCGTTGCATGGCCAAAGGATCAAGTTATTTTTGAAGAGGTGGTACGTACATGTGTTTTTTCAACCTACATATATAATTATTCATATGTAATTCAATGTTTGATAGAAGCGTCTTTTGTTTACTACAGGTTACACCAACAAACCATGTGACTAAATGTGTACCACAGGCACCAACGAAGAAACAATATATATCTGCTAACGACTTAAGGCAAACTGCTAAGGGGGTGAAGGTTCAAAAGTCTTTAGATATTTGATTAATTAAGTACGACATTACAATTGTATATTTTGTCCAGTTATATACATTAGAGTTTAATTCAATTTGAAATTTCTTGTGTTTTTTAATATTGTTTTATATATAATATATATACACATTCCAGCAGCACTAGCATAGTACTAGCAGCAGTAACTCTGCTTCAGCAGGACTACCTTGGACTACCTTAGTACTGCTAGCAGTAGCAACTCTGCTCCAACATTATTGGTCACTCTTTGTTTAATTCGATGTGTGACTAAATAGTACCAAAGGCCACACAAAATAAAAATTCATGTGACCATTGGAAGAACAATGGTCACGCAAAATACACATTTCTTCACTTTAAACAGCATATGGTCACACTTATTAACAACTTTGGCCACTTTATGCTTAATTGTATGTGACTAAATACCCAAAACAAACATGCTTTGTGTGACTAAATATTACAAAAGGCCACACAAACTAAGAATTCATGTGACCATTGGATGATCAATAGTCACACAAAATACACATTTTCTTCACTTAAAACAACATATGGTCACACTTATTAACACTTTTGGCCACTTTATGCTTAATTGTATGTGACTAAATACCCAAAACAAACATGCTTTGTGTGACTAAATATTACAAAAGGCCACACAAACTAAGAATTCATGTGACCATTGGATGATCAATAGTCACACAAAATACACATTTCTTCACTTAAAACAGCATATGGTCACACTTATTAACACTTTTGGCCACTTTATGCTTAATTGTATGTGACTAAATACCCAAAACAAACATGCTTTGTGTGACTAAATATTACAAAAGGCCACACAAACTAAGAATTCATGTGACCATTGGATGATCAATAGTCACACAAAATACACATTTCTTCACTTAAAACAGCATATGGTCACACTTATTAACACTTTTGGCCACTTTATGCTTAATTGTATGTGACTAAATACCCAAAACAACATGCTTTGTGTGACTAAATATTACAAAAGGCCACACAAACTAAGAATTCATGTGACCATTGGATGATCAATAGTCACACAAAATACACATTTCTTCACTTAAAACAGCATATGGTCACACTTATTAACACTTTTGGCCACTTTATGCTTAATTGTATGTGACTAAATACCCAAAACAAACATGCTTTGTGTGACTAAATATTACAAAAGGCCACACAAACTAAGAATTCATGTGACCATTGGATGATCAATAGTCACACAAAATACACATTTCTTCACTTAAAACAGCATATGGTCACACTTATTAACACTTTTGGCCACTTTATGCTTAATTGTATGTGACTAAATACCCAAAACAAACATGCTTTGTGTGACTAAATATTACAAAAGGCCACACAAACTAAGAATTCATGTGACCATTGGATGATCAATAGTACACATTTCTTCACTTTAAACAGCATATGGTCACACTTATTAACACTTTTGGCCACTGTTTTTTAAATTGTATGTGACTAACTCGAAAAAAACAACACACGATGTGTGACTAAATCATCACAAACGTCACATTTATTATATTTTCGTGTGGCCATAGGATGGGAAATAGTCACACATACTGATGAATCCAACAAAACTTGTGCCTAATTAGTCACACATATTCGGGTTATGGTCACTCTTTTTCGATGAAAACGGCCACAAAATAAACAATGTGACCATATGATACCTACGGTGGCGCGACTTTTTGTCACACACACCCAAAAAAACGTGTGTGACTATATGCATATAGTCACGCATTTCCAGTGTGACGATAGGCAGAATCTGTACCAGTGCTGGTACGTTTCCGTTTAATCTTTCATGTCAATTTCGTGGACGAAATTTTCTTTTTAGAAGGGGAGAGTTGTAAAACCCTAAATTCTTTATTCTCAATTTTTCGTCTAATTTGAATTTTATCTAAGTTTATGTTATGATTAATAAATAATATTAAAACTATACATTATAAATAAAATACATATTATATGTTATGAAATAAGTCTAAATAAAATATGACACAAATAAAATCCTATGCAAATCCTAAACCTACTATAATAAGCCCATTTATTTTTCTTACATAATGTACACGTTTTTATTCCTTGTGATTCTAGAACCGAAATTCTTGCCACTTTCCCCCCCCCCCCCATCACACGTTTAATAGCAACAAGTGATAAGATCAAATTGATTTTTCTCATTAAATGGAAGATTGGGCTTTCCATCCTTTTAGCCCAAGTATTTGATTTCCCTCTACAAAATTATACGCCCCTTCCTTCCCCTATTCTCATTATACGGTCCATATACTCCCTCCCCACACCGATCCTCTCAAAAAAAAAAAAAAAAAAAAAAAAAAAAAAAAAAAAAAAAAAAAAAAAAACCTAGAAGCCTCTTTCTTCTCCTTAGATCAGCCCTTGAAGATCGTGGGAAAAGGAAGCTTTGAAGCTTGTTGAATCGGGATCATCTTGGGTGTGTTTGTGTACGAATTCGTGAGTCATTGTTCTTGCCTTCTTTGCCTTGTTCAAAATCCGCCATAAGGTATTCTTGGATCCTTTGTTACTACATTCATTCGACCACATTAAAATCATTGCTAAACATGTCATTAAAATCATGCTAATACAATATTGGTTGCCTTGTTGAATCGTTGGTAAGTATCACACATGAAATCACACATGAAATCATGATTGTATGCGCCTATATGTGGACTGTTTTTGTGTCACTTTTTATAGCCCTAAGATATAACTTATGAAGCCCTAATAAGATCATTAAAGATGCATTTAATATGTGTTAAAACCTGGAAAAGAAACCCTAGAATTAATTAATGCTCGATTAGGGTTTATAAGGGGTTAAGGATTTCTTTTCTGTCTCAACTGCATGCTGTTCAGAAATTTAGGTCGGGTTTAAAGGGTCATAAATTGATGATGACAATGTGCTTTTGCAAGATTTTTGAGCCTAAAACTAAGTTCATGTTGTGTACTATCTGCATATAAAATTTCATAATTTTTGGAGGTCGGGAAGATGACTTTTTGATTTTTAGAACAATGGATGTCAATCCTGAGTTTAGGAGTCTGGAAATTCAGCTAGTGTTTTTGAATTTTAGTTTCCAAACGGTGAGTAATTAGGAGGTCTCCTTTTACAGGTAAAATATATAGGATGTAAGGGACTTACTGGAATTTTATAGAATTTTATAAAGGGTTCTCATGGGGTAGCCAAATGAAAACTTTCTGGGTGTCTGTGCAGTTATTTTTCTGGGCAGGTATGGGAAAATAATTTTTGAAAGGGTACTATCCCTTAGAAATAAAATCTAATAAAATTACAGTAAGTGCTCAACATGTATAGGTATTTGTGATAAAAATATTAGCTTTCCAGTAGACACTTAAGTATGGTTTAAAATTCATAAATATCAGGACCAGAATGAGGTAAAATCTAAACTATCTTTCAAGATAAGAATTTAGTATAACCTAAACCCATTGAATGTGTTTTGACTTTAATAGCATTGTAACATTAATTCGGATAATTTTAAACATGCATTAACCTACTTTCGACCTAACCCTATATTTAATTGATCTTGCTTAAATTGGTCATTAATGTAAATTAAATACGAGGTAAACCCTAATTAGTTAATTACTATACTTAAACCCTAACTTTGTTGGTTTTAGGTGCATTTAAACCCTAGACTTAACTGATTATCATTTTGAAACCCTAGTTTGACCAATTAACGGGAAATTACTAAAAATGGAAAGTTACTAAAATCGAAAAGTTACTAAAAATGGAAAGATACTAAAAATAGAAGGAAACCCTAAATAAATATAGTAACTGATAAATAATTGATCCATAATTCATGTAGATTCTCTGAAGAAGGAGTGATTCCCTTCCCCGTATTCATTTCCTTTCGTTTCCATTTCATTGCTTGCTAAGGTACGGATATTCTACCCTTTCTCAGTAAGGGTTTCGCATTAACTCTTCGATCCTTGACTTTATTTCATTCGTTATGATATTCGTTGGTGATTTCCGTTTGATATGATTTCTCATGATATGATATTTAGTTCTATGTCATTTAATATGGCATTCATTTCAGTTAACATTCTTTTGTTTAAATATACTATCATTAACTCGTTATGATGTGATATCTTGTTTATTCTGTTACCCGAGCTAACTAGTCATGGAGGTACCATGGCCATGTCATTGAGGCACCAATGGCATGACACTATCTGTGGCGGTGTGATTGGCCTACGGCGTTCCATTGTGATGTGTATATTATTATTGAGCACGTGCACTTAATGGCCATTTTGGTACGCCAATATATTTTTCTGAGTACAGGTGTATAGTGGTGTACATAACTTTGTTTTGCAGGGAGCGTATGGATGCATCCTAGGTATGATTTGTGATATGATTATGTTATGGCTTTGTAGTGAATGGTGGTGTGTACCATACATCCCATGTCATTTTGGGAGGTCATGTCTCCATTTGTTATGTTATGATATAGTATTGTGTGATTAAGCAGGTGGCTTGCTTTGTGAGCTCGTAGATAATTTCTTATGAATCGTTGCCTTCATTACCTTTCTCTTAATTTGTTATTCATTTGATTCTCATGACCTATGATATCCTGTTCGGCAAATTCTTTTTAATTTCATTGCATATACTTATTTATATTCAGTTCATTATTCATTTATATCCGTTCACTGGGCTTTTTAAGCTCAGCCGCATTTTCTTTTTCCCTGCGGCAGGTATTTAAGTGGGATGCTGGGATTTGAGTGATGAGAGTAGGAGCTTTTAGAGGACCAACCCAACCTTAGTTTCCCTATATTTTGGAATTAGTTTATGACTTATGTCTTGGTCATTTTATTTCATTTTAGAGTTGGATTTGATTTGTATTTCCTTGGAAGTCATTTTGTTTCATGACTTGTATTTATTTATTTAAGTCTTCTACTTGCGTTTATATTATTCTGATTGACACCATAATGTGACATTTTGACCCTTGTCGGGTTGGGGTGTTATAACTACTTTTACCGAACAAGAACCGAAAACATCCCAACCACATAACACATCCAATTCACCAAAACCAACAGAAGAAGATGAAGAACATTCTTCAGATAATGTAAATTTGGAGGACATTGTGGTAGAAATTGAGAAAGAGAAGGAAAGTGTAGAGGCTGAAGACTTTTAGGCTGATATGGGTTTAGAGGAAGGGGAAATACCTCTAGAGCAGTTCGGGGGATTTGATGGGTTTGGTATAGATGAGGTAGAAGAAGCAGTGGGTTTAAAGGATTCTATGGTTGAAAAGCCCGCAAATGTCTCTAATACACTTGAGTAGTTATTTTTTGATGATTCTGAAAGATTTAGACTGAATATAAGAGAGGATGATCCGTTGGACGAAAGGATGGAAGATGTGTATGATAAGGTGGTCTATAAGATTAACAATGAAAGAGAAATATATAGAAGATTCACTAATCAGCATATATATATGAAGCATTTAGTATTCCAAACACATGGGAGAACCATAGACCTGAAGATTATGATCCAGTCATTGCAAGAGATGTGATGAGACCAATAAGAGAAGGTCGTACTCCCTTATGGAAGAACATACCTACAGTCCTTAGATCTAAATCTGTTGCCACAGTTTCATTCTTCAATGATGATCTATTATTCATGTTGCATGGTCCAACCAAATATCTACCACAAAGAAAGCTGCATCATTTGAGGGAACTCCAGAAAGATTTCTAGAAGATGGTAAAATTTGCTGACAGATATGTGAAGAGGCAGACTGATCCAGTAAGGTATAACAAAGACGCATATCTGGGTATCACTAATATTAAAGAAAGATCGAGAAGATTCTTTAAGTTGAGACAGCTCATATGCAAATCACGTGAAGAAGTCTACTCCAAATTCAGGATATAAAGATACGTCGATGTTAACACAGATTATAACTTCTCCCATGGATCTGTTGATTATCACGTCGTCAGAATAGATAATCAGCAATAACAATTCACTTAAGCAGATTATGTCAAGCTTCATCCTCACGACATTGAAGACATTCTCAAAAGAAGAAAAACTACTACAACAAGCAAGGAGTTGACCAAGACATCATTGAATCTATAATGGTTTTCATGAGGTCAAATGTTGTAGTAGCTCATATCAAAAACTTTCAGATGAGGATTAAAACTATAAAAGGAAGATAAAACTGACTTCTCCATTGTTAGCTTGTCGAGGTATACACAAAGCCGAGAAGTGGAGACGCTTTGCGAAGCCCAATTTTGTATTTGTTTGTTATATGTGACCGATGCAAATAAGAAGAGACTATTAAGAGCTTTTGAAGTTTCCAAGTTCTATACTGGAAATTTGCTATGGATTTTGGAAAAGCTTGAAAGAATTTTGAATAAGGTGGAGAACAGACAGCTTGAAATGACTGCCAAGAACCATTCCAAGATGAGCAGAGTTGTGAAAGTGATCCGAGAGAGGTTGACCCTTCGAGAATAAACGTATGGAACTAAAAATAGGATCTCGAAGCTAGCCTAATAACATGCCTATCAACAGAAGACTTGAATGATCTACCTTTAGGGGGAGATTGTTAGGACACAAAAAGTGTAAATCATAGTATTGGGTCTTCTATGTAAACATTATGATAGATAGGGCACGTTATGTAATTGTTTATGTTGTTGTGAGACCTCCTACCCCCGCAACACTTGTATAGTTGCAAGGGGAATCTATTAGGTTGAGAGGTCTCTCAACGTATGGTTGTAAGGGTATAAATACCCCCTATCTTATGGGTAATAAGGTGTGTGTCAATATTATGTCTTGCTAGACTTTCCCTTTATTTCTCTCTCGTTTCACTCTCTAGGATAGAAGTGCTCACACCCACTCTCACTATAGATTAAGTGTAGACGCAGGATTAAGGTGACCAACGACATTTTTGATATAATTAATCAACAAATTTCTTTCTTTGAAACCCATTAGAATATTTATGAACCTTGAGGACCATTGAACATAGTTTCCCTGATAAAACATGGGAGGTCTTGCATCACTTCCACAGCCAATGCATCTTGTGTAGTAGACATTGTGATTTTGGATCTTTGATATGATTTGTTATGAAGTATTGTGTTTTAGTTATGAGTTTGTGCTTGTTGATTATTTAGTTGTTTGAAGTCTTATGAAATAAAGTTGATTAAAGTCTCTTAACAATTCAAAATAACAAAGTCGTGAAAGTATATTAATTCCAAGTCTCGCAAGGTGCCAAGTCTCATAACAATTAAAGTACAAGTCTCGCAATCCAAGTCTCTTAAGAACTAAGTGAGTGTGGTAAATATTGTGGGTAAAAGTCTTGTAACAACTCCCGTAACACAAAGTCTTGCAAACAACCTTTCGTAACAATTATAGTTGTGAAGTCTCGCAACAAACTACCTTGGAACTCAAAAAGTCTCTTAAGTGATTTTGTGGGTAAAAGTTTCGTAAGAGTAGTCTCGTAAAATTGATCTCGTAACTTTACTATCGTAAAGTAAGAGTTGATAAGTTTTGATTCACGAGATCACGTTTTACATTTATAATACTCGTCTACCTACTGATCTACGCATATAATAACGGGCAGTGTACCCGGTCGTACGTAGTGAGGGTATGGTAAGTTCGAGGTCGTCCTCAGGAACAGTGAGCAATCTCCAATTGTCTAATTGAAATGAAAATCTACCTAAGAAAGAAACATTGTTTAGAATGTGTTGATTATATTTTCGATAATGTAAACTACCTAATAGGAAGGTTTAGTGGTAAAAAACTAATAGGGATAATAATTCTAAGTTAAATTATCATGATCTTATGTGCAATGTCTAAACGCAATCTTAAGAGAGGTATCTAAAATCATTAGGCCCGAATGGTCATCGCAGCCTAACATATAATTCCTATGATTTCAACCCCGATGGTCACGGTGGTCGGGTATCTAGTTCATGGTCATTAAGTCTCCTACTAATTCAAAAGTTATGCTTTAGTAAACTCCTTTAACACTCATTTGCTCATTACTACACCTATTAATACACCTTGGTCCGATTGTATAATAGCTTGCATATGGTAAATGCAAGGGTTCAGGGAAGAGTACCTCATGCCAACAAATCACTATCTACCAACATGGCTCGCACTCCTAACTAGGTCTTCATACTAGGGGATGCCTAATGATCATAGGTCATTCGACTACTAAGGAATAGTCATCCTATAGTCAATCATGCGTATTAGGGTTCGAATAGTCACGTACTACCGAATACACAATCAACCCTATTTTCTAAACCAAGCTAGGAACACAAGGGTCAACAAGCATACTACAAGAAATCCAATAAAAATGCAATCTAGACTAAAAGATCATAAATACATAAACATAGGATATTAAACTAATTCATGCCCAAGAACATTGAATAGAACACAATGGATATCATAACATCATAAAAAAAAAATCTGAATCAAATAAATAATTAATTGAAATCAAATTGGAAGAGTTTGAAAAATCATGTACAAATCGTGCTACATAGTGCTCTCGATCCTCTAGTTGAATCCCATGGTAAACCCCGAAGGGTTTGCCCCTAATCGACCCCAGCAATAGCTTCTTTTTCCTTCTGGTTCGTACCCCCCAAAGGGGAGGAAAAGAATGAATCATTGTGACTGAATTCGGCCTCTATTTATAGGGTTCGATTGGCCGTAACCAAAAGTATGTAGTTACGGCGTAACCATGACGTGGCATAAACTTATGCCATAACCTTGTTGATCAGGTTATGGCCCAACCTTTCAGATTCTCACCCCTTTCACATTCGCAATATTGCAACTTTAGCCCTTGTGTTCCTTTTTTCTTTGTTTTGCTGGGAACCAACTGAATATAATGTGTTATCGAATATAATTTGAAACTTCCATCTTTTGTACGTGTTAGGCCCTTGTACTTCGACTCCTTGGCGTCCAAGTTTAATAGTTACGGCGTAAGTCTATGGAACCACTTACGCCGTAAATCTTCGCAAGTGCATATTATCCATCACATGTAGCAATAATACGGCGTAACCAAAAGTATAAATTACGCCGTAAAAGTCTCGTTAATATTTTCTTTCAAAGTTGCGTCTTAACCTCGATAACGTTGTTATGCCGTAAGTCTCTTTGAACCTTATTTAATCAATTTGGCCTTCGTAATATGTTACGGCGTAAAGACCTCGTCTTATTTACGCCGTAATTATCTTCTGAATATAGATTTCTCGTATTTTGTCCATTTTGGCCTTTTCTCGTATCTTTCCGTTCCAATGCCTCGATAAACCTGAATCTTTATACATATAAACATATTAAGTACCAGATTAATATACAAACAATATAAAATGAGGCAATAAACATGGGAATTTAATATAGAAATATTCAGACTATTTGATGTCATCAAGTTTCGTAACAAAACCTTAGTAAGAAGTCTCTTAAAGAGGTATCGTAACTTATGTATTGTAACAAAGATTGTAACGGCTTAGAAAATCACTAAAGAACAAGTTTCACAAAACCAAAAGTCTCGTAACTCAATCCTTGAGAGAGCTCACAAAGAACAAGTCTCTCAAAGTATTAAACCTAATCTTGTGAAACTAAATCTCTCAAGTTTTTAAAACCTTAATTTTGCGATAGTACTTTTGCGAGAGTTTCAAAATAAAACTTGTGGAGCTTTTGAAAAACTTTTAGAAACTTAAAAAAACATCTAATTTTAACCAAAAATCATAATTTGATTGTAAAACCGTTTATTTAATCCACCAAAACGTGTCCCAAAATCTCCTAGAATGTTTTTTCAAAAATGTTTTTGTAATTTAACCACTAAAATGATTAAATCAAAGATTTTAGAACACAAAAATATTTATATAGAGAGAGAGAGTAACGAGTTTAAGAATCAAAAAATGTAAGTATTTTACTACTAATGACAATCTAAAGCTAAAACAAACACAACTAAATAAAACAACGTATCATATTTAGCTCTTAATACCAATTGTTGGTCACCTTAATCCTACGTCTACTATAATCTAGAGAGAGAGTGAGTGGGTGTGAACACTTCTATCCTAGAGAGAGAAACGAGAAAGAGAGGGAAAGTCTTGCAAGACTATGAATATTGACACACACCTTATTATCCATAAGGTAGGGGTATTTATACCCTTACAACCAAACATAGACCTCTCAACCTATTAGTTTACCCTTGCAACTATACAAAAGTTGTGAGGGCAAGTGGTCTCTCAACAACACAACTTGTACACAAACGTGTCCTACTTATAGTATAGTTTACATAAAAGACCTTATATTAATGATTTACACTTTTTTTATCCTAACATATCAGGAACAAAAGGGAAGAAAAATCAAGTTCAAATCATAAAATCATTGACTGTAATGATCGTTGATTTGGTTCTATCGATCAATGGACAACTCAGGTATTTTTGGGAGGCAAGTAGACGGCTCCTTGTCGGTATTAATTATCTTTAAGTTATATGCATCCCCAATTGGAAGTTTTTAAGATTATGTCCATGATATAACATGATTAAATACTATCAATAATATATGAGACCATGAAGTCAAACACAATAACACGAGACTTCAGTTTTATGTATTTATTGTAAATGCATGAATGCTTTAATAAGGCGAAATCAATATTGGATTTAATCATTTGGACCTATTAACAAATAATGGGGTTAAACTAGAAATAACAATATGGAAGCATATCTGGGCCTCTCTAGTTCATACACCCCTAAGGGGGTTGTATGACCTTAGGCTTGGTTCATTACTTAGGAAAAATAATTAAATATATTATTAGATAATATCATATCTTCTTAATATGGTAATTATTTATGTATAATAGTTAATTGTAAAATATATATTTATTTAATTATGGAAGATATCTTTTAAGAGTATTAAATACCCTAACCAAGAATTAGGGTTTTATAATCTCATTGTTTTTCCACCCTTGTAAAATATAAGCAACACCAAACCCCTCCTCCCCTCTCTTTGATATTCGGTCGAACATCACACACCACCAAACACAAATCTGTGTTGTTACCACTTACCAATAGAGATTGTTGATGTGAAGTTCACAAGATCAAGCACTATATATCATCCTACTGGAGTTGCTTGAGTGTTAGTGTAAACTAGCTTTGGATAAGATCTTACTGTTGATCTTCTTGTTCGTGATTGATCTTCTCTCCAAATCACAAGGTACACATATGACGTTGTTAATTTTTAATTAGTCAAATACATGTGTTTGGATCACTTGTATAGAAATTTTTTTGTGAATTTAATTACTTACACTGTAATACTGCTTAATATAATGTCTATTTAATTGTTATATAATATTGGAATTATAATCACTTTTTTGATCAGAAGTTATCTTTCCTAATAATTTATTTTCATACACCGCAAATGCATATAAAGATTAAGGATACGAAGTTTTATCGCTTTAAAAAGCTTAAACTTGACTTTTATATCATCGTAACATGAACACACTTTTCATAAATGTGTCTAGTATAAACTGCAAGGGAGTGTTCATTCGAAATCCAATACATGTGCACGAGTGAATTCACATGTGATCAGTTCTTGTATGAACCTCTATCTATACAGACAAACCGTTAAAACTTAGATTTGAACTATGAGGTTTACTAGCTACTCATATTTACAAACCGTTAAAAGTTGGATTTGAACTATGAGGTTTTCGATGACCCTTATAAGCATTCATCTTGAGACAAACACTTAATCAATGTGTCATTATTAATTTATCATCGCCTAATGAGCTTAGAACTAAGCTCTTATGTCCAAGATCACTTCGAGATTAAATTGTTTGTTCATATACTACCTATCATCGTTGACAAAACCCTTTTATTATTTTTTAAAATTGTCTCTTTTTATTTTGCTTGTCTTATCTAAACGGGTTAATCATTGTTGTGAAAACAATTATTTTGGTTGTTAGTTAAGTACTATTGACTAAGAGTAAGGGGTGTAGTGACTCAAGTCAAACTGTCATCTTAACGTCACTTCAGCATTTCCTTTTTTCACTTTTTTTCACTCACACATGCAAAAACATACTCAACAGTCATTCAAGCCAAAATCTCACATTTGGGACCCATCATACCCGATTAAAACACATAAACCTAGCTAGTTATATATAAAAAAAAACACACTCCACAGTCATTCAAGCCAAAACCTTACATTTGAGACCCATCATACTCGATTAAAACACATAAACCTAGTTATATATAAAAAAAACACACACATTTGGCGCAAGCCAAGTTCTTCACATTTTCTTTAGTGAGGGGGCACCGGTATAGCTCAAGCCAAATGATGTCCACCTAGATTTTGCATCGGTCCAGATGATTGCACCGAATGCTTTAAGACATCATATTATAACATGTCGTACTATAATTATTAAATATCATAACACATAAGGGATACAAATATTCATCTCTAGTCACATATCCAAATTCTAAAAACATAACCCATTATATTGAAACTATGAAGTTTTAACGGAGCATAACTCTATGAACCACTTCTATTGAAACAATGAATTTTCACCAAATAACCCTATGAACAATTTCTATTGAAGGTTTAAACCATGAATATCTTTTTGGAGCATAACCCTATGAAATAGCTAGTAGTGCACAAATTGGACACAATGATATATCAATTCTATTTTCTACAGATACGCCTTGTCTATGCTTCTCGCTTATCCATATGTGCCAACCCATCTTGTCTTATATATGCTACGTGACTCATTTCGAGTAGCTAAAACGTAGCTTACATTAGTATGATTTATATCAATCATAACCGAATACATAAACTAAAATAATTTACAAGAACTATCGGTAAACAACGGGTGAACGCAATCCTTAAGCCTCTCAACAGAGTCGCTACTAAAATGAAGATACATATTAACTACGACTCAGAGATTCATCGGAGCCTGGAGGACTGAATGTAGTTTAGAAGTTTACCCTAGTATTCATTTACCGATGTTCCTTAATACCTCTAAATTAAACTCGACGTGTTGTCACTCTAAGTTCTTCATTTCCTTTGTATAAGTTTTGAGAACAACACGTAACGATAGAATTTCATTGCCCTCTTGGTTATATCTGATAATAAATATAATTATTAATTATTAATTAAATCTTATCTTCTTTTTTTTGTCACTATCTAGTGATCTAGTCATATCTTGTAACAACACCATATTAAAAGTTACTTTTTTAAATATACCTGGGAATACAAATACACTCGACCAACCATCAATTCGTGTCTTTGAAAACATCAATAAAGCCATAATTTCTTGTCATTTGAAATGTACTAACAGAACTATGTGAATTGTCTAATATTAAATATAGAGTAAATTATACCGTTGTCATTGTGGTTTGCGTTTACCGCGGCCTTTCGTACTTTAACCGAAAAAAATGCACCGTTCGTCCCTAAGTGCGAAACGTTATCCGCCATTTGTCCTTCCTTCTAACGACCCAGAGTAACGCTCGTTATGTGTCCAAATACGAGGGTATTTCCGTCTTTTTCCCTTCACTTTAACTTCTTCTATACATCTTCATCCCCACCTACCACCACCCCCACTACCAACTTCTTCCATTGCAAACTTTCTTAAAACTATGAAAGACTTTAAATTAATTTGCAACATTAAAATTAAATTTTGATCCCACCATCACCAATTACTACCCTTCTTTATTCTTTCATCTCCATCTTCAACTTCATTTTCATCCACCACTCCCACCACCTCCGGCCACCTTCACAAGCCCCAAAATCAACACCCAAAAATACTAGTTCAAAACCCACAAACACCGGTTCCCCATTTTTATAAACTCAACCATAAAATAAAAACCCACAACCACTGTCCAATCTTTTTAAATTAATTTGTTCTCTTCATATTTTGAAAGACATTAACAGAAGCGACATATCAAGGCATTTTAACATGAACTTATTGTCTTTCACATTATCTTCTCCAATCTCTCATCTTATTCTTCTTCCATTTTACCGTCACCAAGATAATCACCTACAGCCACCGTACCACAAGCCATCACTTACAGTCTTTGATATACACTATATCGTTGGTACCACAAGCCAACTGTAACAAACCGTAAATTTTCACACATCAAAATGACTATTTTACCCTTTGACTTTTTTTAGTTGACTTTGACTTTTACTTCTTGACTATTTGACTTTTACCTTAACGTAAAAGCAAATACTGTAATCGGTAGTTAATCGGTAACTTTCCAAGTTAAATAATTCGCTCTGATTCGAATTATTACTCTCTAAATGTTTTCGTTCACCTTTGTCTATTTAACGAGTGGTTATATTGTTTTTCTTGCGTACCGATACCGCAATAATAATGGTTTACATTCGATAGTCATTATTAGACATCAATAGTTTCGTTTATATATTATCTCTATAAAAACGTCTCCAAAAATATATTTCTCACAATTACCAAACCGAGGTGCCGCGTTTACACTTGAGCTCAACGGGACACGGGGTATACACAATGCACTAGATAATAATAATTATCCTTATCTTCTATTAAATTCACTCCCCACCAGTCATTTTACTATATATCTGTTGCTTCTCATCCATCCAGAACAAAAAGAAAGAACAGAGGTAAACATTCCCTCCCTCCCCTCTCTTTGGTGATCGACAGCAACATCACATCCATCACCATCGCCGCATCTCCACGACCACCCACCTCTCTCCTCGCCATCTTGTCCCCTCGTTGGTATGTCGAAACCCATATCAATCTTCTGTTAATCTTTTTATTCAAACCAGTTGTATAATCACTTCATATGTTTTCGTGGATTAAAAAGAGATTAAAAATGTTTGTTAATTAATTCGTGTGGTATAAATTGTTCAAGAGGCGTTTGTTTGAATTATTTTGTTATCGGGTCAGGTTTAAACCCGAGTGGGATCCAAGCCGAGACCTATATGGGTCTTGTGATGAATTTGTTATGCTTATTTCTTTCTAGTTGATTGATTTTATAAGATGTAGTTTATTATGTTTGATATGTGCCGAGAACCAAAAACAACCCCAAGAGGGTGTTTGTTTGATCCTGGATTCTCGACTGGAAATCACCCAAAAGGGTGTTGGTCTTGTTGTTGTTGTCTCGGCCCACATCACAACCGAGGGTCTGTTTGTTTATTGCTCAGTTCGCGGCACCAACAGCCCAAGGCTGTTGGTTGTCGTCATGTTGTGTTGTCGTTGTTGTTTATTTGTGCTCGGTATAAAACCACCCGAAGGGGGTGTTTGTTCGTCTGTCTTGGACCAACAACGCGAGCCCCATCAGGGTGCGTTTGGTTTGTTTGTTTTGCTGCTGTTCCAGCCCACTCAACAGGGGTGTTTGCTGCTGCAAAACAGTCCCAAAACAGCCCCAACAGAGGGCGTTTGGTGGCTGCAAAACAGCCCCAACATGGGGTGTATTTATCTACTTATTTTCTGCACTAAGGGGACGTTTATACCTGGTCATTTCATCCCCTAAAGAGGTGCGTTTTCTGCTAATTTTCTGCATAAATAGGGTGCGTTTTGTTTGTCTATTTACTGCATACATGAGCTGTTTGGAATAGCTCACTGCAGTCCCGCCTTTTTGGCGATATCTAGAGTTCTACAACTCCGTTTGATGCGCAGTTTGTGGCTACATTTAGGTTTATGCCTTATCTACATTTCATAAAACTGGGCCGAACTCCAGAAATGACCAGAACCATGAGCTTTTTCTGAATGAAATCTGGTGTGCAGATTTTGTCACCTTTCGCTGTTAGACTTAATGAAGTGATTGTCATTCTTAGATTAGTGACTCGTGAATTGTATTTATCTTTTATCGATTGAAAACGATTTAAGTATGATGTAAAAACCGTAAGTTATTCTATTTTGTCTAAAACTCTAACCTATCCCGAATATGTGTATGATTTATGTGATTCGGGAGGTCTTGGTTGGTTAAAGAAGATGAATATCTTCATCTTTTCTAGTGAGAGAAAGTAGAGAGAGGATGGAGAAAACACTTAGTATATATTAGCTTAAGAGAATAAGAATGAATGATACAATGATTTCCCACACCCCTCATGGAGAGTCATGAGGGGTATTTATAGCCTTATCACATTACTAGTTTGCCACTTAAACAGTAGTAGTCCCTGCGGGTACTACTTACTACAAATCTAGTCCAATTCACGCGTAAGACGATATATTTATAAAAAAGCAAGGCTAACAATCTCCCTCCAAGATATCGTCACACGTGAATGGTTACAATGAGACCTATAAACAAAGTAAATTACAATAATAATAAACTTATGTTGACATTGTTGAAGAGCAGAGTCTCTGTAGTCTAGATCCTAAGGCAGACTTGAAGTTCTCTCTTCCGACGATCTCGGCGTTCGATCTTAGGCACTGACGGCACTAATTCTTGTAGCTCTGAACTTCAACTGTAATGTTCTAGTTAGGTTATTACTCCCTCCTAACAAGTGAGCCTTTTTCTTTTCTCTGCTCCCTCCTGAACCGACAACTCTCTTTATTCTTCAAACACGCAGCGGAGAATGTAGACACTAAAGTGTAGCACCATGATTGTCGTTCGGGGAGCATCATAACAACATACCTCACAAAGTATTGCATCCAAGTTGGTAATAAGCCTCGATGTACCCTCAACCAAATTACAGAAGACGAAACATTACTTTTTTCTTCGTGTACTTCTCCCTCCTGATGGTTGCGAGTCATCGGAATCATCATACTTTTGTGTACATGCCGTAGAATTACCTTTTACTTGTGCAATATTTAAGCCATAACAGCCCGTGTAAGCATAATTTCGTGAGAATATGTCGAAAAAAATACTCTCAATACTTCTCTCAAACCAACCTTTAAACGAACCTCCTCTTAATTCACTGGCTACTAGTAAATGACCACATATGGAGACAACTCGATATGACCAGCTTGAAAAAGAAGTAAACATCCCAACTTTGTAACTTTATGCTTGTACTAATGCGTCTTGTGAACAATCCACAACTTCGTGTGACACTGAGTACTACAACGTAACTCCTTAAAGTGATAGCTATACTGTGAGCACTACAACGTAACTCCTTACATCAGTTATAACTAGATTGTCCATTCTTAATCACAATGAGTAAAATTGCCCAGACAAGTTATCTTGAGAGTAACACCATATCTCAAAGATAAATAAGTACCCGTGAAATGTCACTTCAAAATCAAATTAATAATATCGTACAAAAACCCCGTAGTCATTTTTGTTGAACATAACAATTCTAGCCGTGAAATATGTATCCCCGTGAAAATTATAATACCAAAATACCACTCAATATACCACAATGTATTAAAATACATTGGATAAATAATTCATTTCAACCCACTCTTCAGTCCAGTCCAACACACGAAATGAATTCTCGGTTCACAAGCCCAATAGTCACACAAATTATAGTTTCACAAGCCCACAAAAATAATGATAACCCGATCCATTCTTAAGTGATACTTATAATCGTGTATAAACCTAATCCATCATATCACTTGTATAAACCTAATCCATCATATCACAAACCCTAAACACACTCCTTTTTTATTCCGCCCCCCATTTCTTATATCTGCTTCCACCCTCTTCATCAAATCGATCTAAAAACAAATACAAGACACAAAACTCGCGTCTCATCTTCTTCCATCATCAGCAAAAACTAATTAATCATCACAAGTACACTTAGTACCGTATCATTGGTCACGGGTAAGTTTAATTATGTTGCTTAATTTTATTGTTTTTGAGCCGAATGAAAGAAGGGATGAAACTGATGTAGTTTTGTTCCTTCTTTGATGTGTTCGAATAGTAATTGAAGGAAAGCTTCAACAATTGATCGATGATGATATTTGTTCCACAAAAAAATCGATAACCGATTATAAAAAAGGAACAAATATGAGATCTCATATTCTTGTTGTCATTTGAGTTTGAATCCATGATGATATCTTTTTCGTGATTAAATCTTTGAGTTATATGGGCTTATACCACACGAAAAAGAAATTTGAGATCTTGTTGAATCGAGTCTTGGTGTTGGCAATTGTTGTTTAGAGATGGGATGGAATGTGGTAACTGAAGTAAGTAATGAGTCTGAGGTATTTTGATTTAGTGGTCTAGCGGTCTCTGCTTCATCTTTATTCTTTTTCTTTCAATTCCGATAAGTGGTCATAGACCCATTTCCGATAACCTTGACCGGTTGACCTGACTAATTGCGATAAAAAATCCAATTCCGACAGGTTTGACTCGTTGACCTGAGGAATTGCGATAAACATCCAATTCCGACAGGTTTGACTTGTTGACCTGACGAATTGCGATAAACATCCAATTCTGATAGGTTTGACTTGTTGACCTGTCGAATTGCAATAAAAATCCAATTTCGACAAGTTTGACTTGTTGACCTGTCGAATTGCGATAAAAATCTAATTCCGACAGGTTTTCAATTCCGATGGGTTATTGAATTTCTTTACAAGAAATCGAATTCCGATGAAGTAGGGTTTATCGGAATTGCTTTACAAGCAATTTTGATAAACGAGGGTTTTGACTTTTTGACCAATATTTTCGACGTTTTTCCGACCAAAAGTTCTGACCACCCCTTTTCAGACCAATATTCCGACCACTTTTCACGGTAAAAGTGAAAAACAATCTCAAAGAGAACTTGAATACAGACCTGTTACCAGGACTATACCAGAATAGACATGAATGAGAGACTGTTTGACTATTAAGATACAATAAAGGTTGTAACAAGACTGTTTACCAGAATGATACGGAAAAAATTTTCCGATGACCGGAAAAAAATTCCGATGACTAAAAATGTAAAATACTAGAAATCATAACACAAACACAAGATTAATGATAGATCGAATCTAGAGAGAGAGTGAGAGAGAATGGGAGTTCTAGAGAGAGAAAGAAACTTGTAATCTATTAGATTGAAAGAAGCTCCAACCCCTTCCCTTGGTGGGAAAGGGGTATTTATACAAACTCTAAAACGCCCCACTTGGGCTGTGGAGTGAGCTGACAGTGGGTAAAGACCCGACCCACCTCCACAAATACTACGAAGACTAAACTAATATTACGATAACTAAACTAATACTAATAAGCCAACGAGCTACATAAATGCTAAATAGATACTCGGGGTGACCGAGTCTTTCATATGAATATTTATATTCCTAACAATCTCCCCCTAAGGGAGGTCACCCCGGAAAATACACTTTGAATTCTAGCATTCTATTACATGACTGTAAATTCCTAGCTCGTAGTCTTTTGATTCTTCAAGTTTAGCACACTTTTTACTTTCAGCAGTGGACCTTTGATGACTGTTCATTTGTCTTGGATGATCTTTGAGGTCATCATCCAACATACGTCTTCAAGTCATGTTGTTGCAGTATTGTTTCCATGTGATGTTGTGATCTTTGGACCGACATGCTCACACTTTTCTGGATCATGATTTTCAGCATCAGAGTTGCGGAAGCAGTGTTGAAAGTCTTTCATTTATCATGATTTCTTGGATTATGATGATGAAGTGTGAGCATGGGGTGATGAATCAGCATCTTTTCGGCAATCATCTGCAACCGCCAGGGATTCCTGCATACGACAGTTAGCAATAAAACGTCTGGTACTTACAGGTTCGGACTTCGAGATTGTTAACAACATAGTGTGAGAACTTTCTCTAATCCTTACCAAGGCCGTTCCTAAATCGGATACCCCCGAGAGGGCTTACAAGATCTACCGAAGTACATCAACGATTAGGTGAGTCACTGGAGTTCACTCCACGACTGTAGACCGTTTGAAACTGTCGCGACCACTAAGCGTAATCCACAAGGGATTACCGAAGTGACCTGCTTTCAGGGCAGTTTGATGTTGACCCTGGCAGGAATTTCCATTCGATCACTGAGAATTACATTTGTAAATTCCTTCATAAATGTTATGGCAGATTGCTAAGATCTGCGTAGGACTCATAAGTTTACAACTGGTGTCCTTAATGTTGAACAACCAGTGTAGAAGTAACATGTGTTCCTATAAGATCTTTTGATGTATCTTGTGGCTCTAGACTCGATAAGTGCAATTTTTTGGTAGTCGGAGACTGTAGCGGTGTCTCCTGTTTCAATATCTACATAACTCGTAATGAGCGGTCGATAGATTATGCAGGGTTCCCCGTGAGAATGAAACAAGTTCTTTTAAGAGAACTTGAGTGACTAGAAGGTTTAGTGCAGTACGTCACTGGGTCCATGACGTCTTGTCTTCAATACCGGCGTCACCTTAGTAACAACCAGTAGCATATGAATTGAACCCGGATTCTGCCCTAAGGTTGAATAATTGGAGGGCTATTTATTTTCACCCTTTCTCATTACATTTCTTTTTAATTCTTCAACCCCTTCTTTCTCCTTTCTCATATTACTCCTTTTTTCATAATCATACCTAAGGACTTTCTAATACTAACTATTCGGTATTGTCCTTGGGTAGATCCCTCCGGCTCTGGCGGATCATAGGACGGTTTTCCTACCCTTAGCCACCTTATAACTTCATGACTATCCTATGTTGCCGTTAACCAAATCCTTGAAAAATCTCTCAAAGTGTTTATGATTATGAAACACATTTTGCTAACACTTTGAGAGTGTTATACTTTTCAAATGCTCCCCCTTAACATGTGCTCGGATGATTTTATTATAAATTTGCACATGTCGGGTGGAGTTCACACTTTTTGAATTGATCCACTTTCAGTGAACATGACCGATTCGAGACACGCTTACATCACTAGTTAGACTAGCTTGAAATTATTACCCGGCCTGGTCAAGTCCACAGAAAGTTTCTCGAAATGGTACACTCTACTCAGACACGTCCTCTTCGAGACACGCTTACATCGCTGGTTAGACCAGCTTGAAATTATTACCCGGCCAGGACACGTCCTTTCGATTAATGACAGTTTTTGTTTCGTCAATTCATTGGTGAAGTCTGAGTTGCGCTCACATGAGATGCCACATCCTTTTTGCTCCCCCTCAATATGTGCATCGATATATGAAAGAGGTTAGCACATATGAGAGAGGTTACACATGAGTTCAAACAAACACATTTTTTATCAGATTTCATATTTAAATCACATTTTCTCCCCCGATCAAAAATTTCAAACCGTTTGAGATTTAGGATCTCAATTGATTTAAATGAGTTAGACAATTTGGGAGAAAAAAATGTGGTCAGGTTTAATATGTGCTGATAATGGAACGATACACTGCTCCCCCTCAATTTATGAGGGAGATTCACTACTTATTATGTACAAAGATAATTGTTACGACACAAATGATGTTGACCTTTACGCACAGATGATGTTGACCTTTACGCACAAAACTTCCCAAGTATTGTAGATCCCCACTCGGCGAGACCAGAATTAGTATTGCTTTGTTGAAGTGAAGGTGGTGGTGGTGGTGAAGGTGTTGTTGTTGTTGCTGCCGATGTTGTTGTTGTGGTGAATTCAGAGCCAGTCAATAGAGTTTGAACATCTGATCAAATGGTTAGAGCGGGAGCAGGCACATTCATATTGGCCATGGAATCTGCATAAGAATATCAACACAGATATACATACATACAGATTCACTCTTCATTACTCGCTACCACGTAGCGTAGCAGCTTGCCTACTCATAATACCATATTCATATCCTAATCAAACCACTATTTAGCATGAAGATCAACCATCAATCATGAACATGGCAATTCACACATATTTCAACATTCAACTCAGGATCTTAGGGACATGATTCTAACACGATAGCTACATACCTAAGCATATTCTGAGTGCACAAGCAATACGACAACAACAATTAAACAGCTATCGACTAACAAAAGTCAATCAACATTCGAAACTCATTCAATCAGATCATACAAATGCCTGTGGAGTATTCAAGAACATCAAACACAATGGGTTTTCTAACTTCTTTTAGATTTTGAGTTTTAAAGTATTTAGGGGATTAAACGAGGATTCCAGAGTGACACAAATGGACCTTCTAGTTACATAAAGCTAGGAAACTATACGCAAATTGCACATAATGCCCTAATCTTTCTAACAACTAACACATTTGACCATTAGAGATAAAGCTTAGTAAGTTCCTCTTCAACAAATACCCCATTAACTACAAAACCTTTTCTAGCAATTCTGAGATAACCAAGAAACCCGTTTGATGATATAAAATTTGAAATCACTCTCCCCCTCAATCAATGACCCGTATTCTTGTCACACCTCGCCAAGGCGGAAACGCGAGTGCAACATCATGGATATCATCACAACACATGGTGTCTAAATAGAGAATTACTACATGCAAAAAGATAGAGCAAAGAACAGACACAAAGTGTCGTAACGATACCTCAAAATAAATCAACCAAAACAATCTCCATAGGTATCTTCATTAAAACATAAAGTACTAATGAAAGACATTCAAGTTATCACAAACAAAATCCAACTTATTCACATTAAAAACTTAAAGTTAAATCATCCTCAAATGCAACTAAGTCTCGTCTAGTCGCTTCCTTCTACCTTAGCCTTAGAATGCTCCCCTGAAAATGATGCTTAAAAACGTCAACATAGTGTTGGTGAGATTCATAGGTTTAAGACACACAATATAACTCGGATACCAGTTCACTGTGATTATAAAACATAGCAGGACAGTAAAAATAGTTATCACACAAACTAGCATGCAATTGGGACGGAACGTGCCCACCGATCCAAGTATAAATTGGGACGGAACGTGCTCACCGATCCAAATACCACCACAATTGGGACGGAACGCGCCCACCGATCCAAGATAATAATGGGTAAATCAATACCCTCCGGCCGGACCACACAGAATAATAGTGAGTAGAGCCACTAGGACTTGCTACTCTCCAAATGGAATAATGGGAGCATAGCTACCCTCCAAATGGACCACACAGAATCACCACAATAATCTCATACATGCAGTATACGCATAATAACAATTACAAGTCCATGCATTTTATTAGACACATAATCACAGTAACTCAAAATAATTTAACACAAGCATCATTCCCATCCCAAGTTAAAACAAAGTAAAAATGGGACTATGAAACTCACCTCAACCTTGCAGCTTCCAAATAACCAATCTCACAAATCTATACAAACAATACAACACCACATTACACGCGACCAAGCTAAAAGCTATAGTCCATGTAACACATATATGATGGATGTCTAAGGTTCATATAACCCACCATGGATTACCTAGACTCCATACTAATCACTACCAAACACCTATACTCACTAAATCCCTTAAATAAAAACCTTTCAGAAAACGTAGATTTTTTTAGGGTACTTTCACCCACATAAAATCACGACCAAAAACTCTACACAACTCACACAAAAAATTCACCATGATCCTTCATAAGCATACAAGCTTCTCCCAGAAGGCCATGCACTAAAAACACACCCAAGTACTCAAAGAAAAATCAAACATGACAACTACCCATATTCAGATCTGAATGCACACCGAAAAGTTTTGACCTCATAGACCTACTTGTACAACTTATTATCGCCTAATTTTCGCGTGGAAGTCAAACATAATATAGAACTCAATTCTCAGAGAAGGACTAATCCAAATTCCACCTTTTAAGCCCCCATTGACCTCAATACTTTTACCCAAATTCTGTCCCAATTTAACAGTTTTGACACCTTAACTTGTAAAATTCGTATGACTGACTTCCCGACCTCAAAAACACTCGTGGCTGGACTTTTTGGAAAGATCTTTCTTTGAATTATAATTTAGACATAAAATTCGTGATCTAACTCTTCTCCATCTATTAAATATCATCGAATCTTTACAGCCTTAATATTCTGCCAGATTCATAACTCATTAATTAACAAGTTTTAAACCCTAATTACTTTACCAATCATTATAATATTACTAATTAATGATTCCCACATGTTTTATAATCATAATTTACAAATCTAAATATAAACCCTAATCCATCATGTTATTGCTACATAAATTATAAAAATTAATTAAGCATAAGTATTAAAGATTATACCTTAATTCTTGAAAAATGAAAACCCTAAAAAAAATCTCTTCTTCTCTTTTCCTTAGCTTTGGCCGATTTTCACAAGAGGTAGAATGAGAGGATTTTGGTTTTGTATTTATAGGGCTCTATGAATTATTCTAGATAACTATTAATTAGGTAAGTGTATTTAGTATCAAATTTGGTTTTCTAATCCTACCCTAATACCCTAAATCGGCCGCCCCTTATAATATAATATATATATATATATATATATATATATATATATATATATATAATTTAATTATTACACTTAAAACCTTGTACTCTTGATATTTCATAAAAGCCTATATCGAAACCTAACGTCTTACGCGATAAACTTTCGTTTTTACGACAACCGGAAAAATATCATTTTCAAAACAAAGTTTCCAAAAATAGAATTTCACACACTCTGAACATATAACCCATGAAAACAACCTCCACGTAACTTACTAACGCTCAATTACTTGAACGGAGACTTGTTACGCAAAACCACAAAACACCAAAACTACACAAGTCATTTCTACACCACCAAGACGATCAAAATGAATTTATCCCCAAATTCAACACTACTCAATCATGATGAAAATCTCACACCAAGGGATTTAGTGCCAACACACGTACTTATCACATATATACCGCATATATACCATATATAAACACATAGTACACACCACACAAAAGTTAGATAGGTTGAGACTATTAGTCAAACTAACCTGCTAAAATCACGGTTGTTACATCATCCCCCACTTAGGGAAATCGCGTCCCGAGATTTAATAGCTCGCCTCATCAACCTTCTCAGCAAACAACCTCGGGTACTTGGACCTCATCTGATCCTCACGTTCCCAAGTAAACTCAGGACCACGCTTGGAATTCCAACGTACCTTCACTAATTCTATCTTGCCACGCTTCATACTCTTGACCTCTCGATCCATAATCTCAACAGGTTCCTCAACAAAATGAAGGGTCTTATCTACCTTAATCTCATCTAACGGCACATGCAGACTAGCATCCGCCAAACATTTCTTCAGATTAGATACGTGGAACGTATCATGCACACTACTTAACTCCTCAGGCAATCTCAACCGATATGCCACAAGTCCAATCCTTTCCGTAATTTCAAACGGTCCTACATATCTTGGTGCTAATTTGCCTTTCTTACCGAAATGCACAACACCTTTCCAAGGAGACACTTTCAACATCACAAGATTACCAACACTAAACTCCATGGGCTTACGGCGATTATCCGCATAACTCTTTTGGCGATCTCTTGCTGCCTTAAGTCTTTCCTTAATCTGAAACACCTTATCCGTAGTCTCTTGTACTATTTCAGGACCAATTAGTTGGCTTGTCCCAACCTCCGCCCATAGAATAGGTGATCTACACTTCCTCCCATATAACATTTCAAATGGTGCACATCTAATACTGGAATGATAGCTGTTGTTATAGGAAAACTAAGCCAAAGGCAAATGAGTATCCCAGCTTCCCCCAAAATCAATGGCACACGCTCTAAGTAAATCCTCCAAAGTCTGAATCGTTCGCTCACTTTGCCCATCAGTCTGTGGATGATAAGCAGTGCTCATATCCAATTGTGTATCCAACGCCTTTTGCAACGATTTCCAGAACCGCGAGGTAAATCTACTATCGCGATCAGAGATAATCGACACAGGTACACCATGTCTCGCCACAATCTCATTAATATAAATTCTCGCCAGCTTCTCCATCTTGTAATCTTCACGAATGGCCAGAAAATGTGCAGACTTCGTCAGCCTGTCCACTATGACCCGTATCTTGTCATGTCCATTACTTTTTTTCGAGGCAACTTAGTAATAAAATCCATTGTTATCCTCTCCCATTTCCACTCCGGAATCGGTGGTTGTTGTAGCAACCCAGAGGGTTTCTGATGTTCAGCCTTAACTTTCAAACAAGTCAAGCATTGGCTAACGTATTCAGCTATTTCCCTCTTCATTCCCGGCCACCAGTAAGCATCTCTAAGATCATAATACATCTTATCCGATCCTGGATGAATCGAGTATCTCGTCTTATGAGCCTCATCCATGATCAACTTCCTTACACCTCCTACCGATGGAACCCATATTCTATCCAAGAAATACAGTCCACCATCCTCCTTTTCCTCTATTTGTTGATCCAAGCCACGCAACATTTCAGCAGTCGCATTCTCATCCTTAAGAGCTTCCTCTTGCGTTGCCAATATCTTACCCTTAATTCCCGAATGCAATGTCATGCACATTGCTCGTACACTCTTTGGCTTAATCCTTTCCTTCCTACTTAAAGCATTAGCTACCACATTTGCCTTTCCAGGATGATAGCGGATCTCGCAGTCATAATCACTAAACAATTCTATCCACCTCCTTTGTCGCATATTCAGCTCCTTCTGACTGAAGATATGCTGAAGACTCTTATGATCCGTATACACAACACTCTTGGTGCCATACAGATAATGTCTCCAGTTCTTGAGAGCAAATACTACCGCACCAAGCTCTAAATCATGAGTGGTATAATTCTTCTCATGGATCTTGAATTGTTGGGATGCATAAGCTATCACCTTACCCCTCTGCATTAGCACACACCCAAATCCTTGATTCGATGCATCACAATACACAACAAAATCATCTGGCCCATCAGGTAACGTCAGAATAGGTGCATTACACAAACTATCCCTTATTGACTGAAAAGCAACCTCCTGCTCTTCTCCCCAAACATACTTCTTGTTCTTCTGAGTCAACAAAGTAAGGGGTTTAGCAATCTTCGAAAAATTTGCTATAAATCTTCGGTAATATCCTGCCAATCCTAAGAATGAGCGTATTTCAAACGGCGTCGTAGGAGCCTTCCAGTTCTTAACCGCTTCTGTCTTACTAGGGTCTACATGTATTCCTTCACTATTTACCACATGTCCGAGAAAATGTACCTCCTCAAGCCAAAACTCACATTTTGAGAACTTTGCGTACAACTTCTCCTTCTCCAGTAACCCAAGGATCAACTTCAAATGTTCTCCATTGTAACACCCCCAATTTCGTGATGTGCAGCGGAATTTAATTTGGGTGTTGCTTCATGGCACAACAGTTGAATAGTAGAAAACGATCACCAATTTGGTCGTTTTAAAAGATTTATCATTCGAATATCAGAGTTTACAAAGTAAGGTCCCCAGTGGTTCCAAAGTTTATTAAATAGGTTTTCGAATGATATTTATAGCCTTCATAATTGTCCGTGCTTCTCCGTACCATCCGTGCTCATTGTGAACCTGAGATAAAGACATGCTTAAAACGTCAACACAATGGTTGGTGAGTTCGTGGAGTTTGATAGAAAATATCTTTCTTTGAAAGGTGTATAGTGATTGTTGAAATAATTAATAGTTTTTCATGAAATAAATAACGAGTTGCGTTGTATAAAAATCCACAAGCGAATCATGTATGATCTCCAAAATCATAAGTTTCATATTATAATTGAAGCTGAGCTACGTTGTTATACGCTCGAAATAGAATGTTGAGTCAACTTTTAAATGTAACGATATATCATGCTTTTTGGGTTGTCTTTTGTAGAATTCTCATTTAAATCACATACGCTAGCAATTTAAAGTTCAAGTACAGGATTCAAAAATCATATCACATAGTGGGAAGAGTAACTTAGAGTCTGAAATCTATTCGTGTAAAGTGGTGGTTTTCTAAATACAGCTGTATCCTAGGATATATATGAAACATTCATATATTCATAAAGTTATATTGCCCTAAGCCTCATGACACGCAAAACGTTAACAGAGTACCGTAAAATGGCGGTGCGCCACCAGGGTTACTGATGGGTTTTTATAGCCCTCATGTTAATAGGTGACTTGCCAATTCCTATTTTTCTCAAATATAGTGCATCGCGACTAAATACGACTAACCATGTAGGCATTCCGTCACAGTATTTAGTGGGATAGGTCGTCAGCCTTTAACAGGTTTCGAAGCTGTTCACTATATTCGCGCTCACCGCAGTGATTAATGGCTCATGATCAAGGGACTTTATGGCAATAAAGGGTGCTTAGGCAATATAAGTGAATCATGCGTAATTTTAGTCTTGGCAATTATTTATAGTGAAATGTAGAAATATCATATTAAAGTAGCAGTACATTCATTTGTCACATGAATGCATACAATGAGTCTCAGTGTCATATTACATCAAGTAGCTTAAAAATGTTATCTTCCAAGTTCCGCGTTTAAGCTAAACAGACAATTGGCACATATAATGAGTATGTATTCCTTTCAAGTATGATTCAAACATGTAAAGCATAGTGGATGATTTTGAGTAAATCATGAGAGTTTTATATAAGTAACTTAAAACAGTTAAAGCATGTATCTCCCCCAAAAAGTATAAATCAAGTATTAAAATAGGAGGGGCCACGACTCACCTGGAGCGTATTTGACAAGGCGAAATTATAAGACCAAGTAAACGATCACGAAAACTTCTTCAATACTAGACCTGAATATAAGCGGAGTCTAAGAGTCTAATTTACTACTAATAATGAATGTGGAACGGATAAATCGTATAACGATTGGATCAGTGATGTGAGTGAGTGGTATGCTTAAAATGCCTCAAGTTAAAAATATGGTATATCTATAATATTATGTTGATTCTTATATTAATCGACTCAAAGTATCACTTTATCAAAATATGCGGAAATGATATGCAAAGTGATGTCGCTAATATTTCTAATAACGAAACTATAATAATGCATAACTTAAAATGAAATATGCATATGAAATGAAAGGTGCAAAAATGAAAATAAACTAAGAATGTCAAGTGAGATTAAATAAGTCCTTTGTCCTTTTCAGATTCTATACTTTTTAGTCTAACCGCGATTTCATTACGTCGTTAGTCCTCGGTTAAGTCCAAAGTCCACAATAGTCCAACATTTGTCCATATGTCCATATAAGGCTTGAAGTCCAAAGGTATGTCAATTTAAGTCCTTTATAACCTGTTTTAACAGCTTCAGTCCATAGTTTTCACGGTTGGCAGTTTTAGTCCTTCAAGGTGGGTTTGCGTCACGTTTTTAGTCCAAAAGTGTTAAAAATTATGGAGAAAAGTTATGCGACTTTTTCTGGTGCTTATTTAAGTTTATTAAAACTTAATATAACTGCTTATTTCTGAAAATACCTTATTTTTAGCTTATTGGTCTCATTAACGAAATATACATAGGCCCGTTAAGAAATCGAGGGGCGAGAGCATGAAAATGGTTTTGGGCTTGGACTTGGGCCATTTTTATGATTCTAAAAATATGCCATATGGGCCTGTTGGGCTGTTTAGTCGTAAACTCTTATTGGGCTGAATATAAGCCCAATCGGAAACTAAATAGTTTCTGAAAATGTTATGTTTATTTTGCTAACAAGTCAGTTTTAAACGAGTGGTTTTTGAGGGTCGAAAAGATATTATAAGGTCGAACTCAAAATACAAAATAATTAACTAGCTGAGTGGTCTATCGAATGATGCAAAAATATGTGGTCGTTGCTTGTTCAAATCGTGCGTAATTAAGTTCTAAGTTGCGCCAGTCGCACAAGAGCATTTGGAAACATTTGAAAATAATCCAAGTCATTTTTAAGGCAGTTGAGTAGCGTTTAGAAAGGTTCGTTTTGAGTGTCGAGATGAGCTTATGAGATCGATGTTAAAATACGAAAAATATAGTTTTCCCGGTGTACTATCAAGGTGAGCGAAAATATTGGGTTGTTAAATGTACCAATCGAAATATATTCAGGCGTGAGTTGGCTAGGTCGCATGGTTTGAACTGAAGAACTCTAAATATTTTCTAAGTGTTGATGGTATGTGTGCGCTGGTTAGTTTACTTTAGCCAAATTAGAGCTAGTAAATGAGCTTATTAATACATGTTATATTTATGAAACTTTTAGTTCGTTGTAAGGTCGATTAGGTGGGGTAAAAACAATGTATATTTTTTAAGTCGATTTGGGAGATATAGGGTCGTATTTGGAGCGACTTGGAACTGTTTTATACAAACAAAACACTAAATATTTTTCTAAGTATCTCTCAGTTTTAATTTTTATGTATGTACTGAGTATGAATGTTCGATCGATGCATGCGATTAAATGTAAACGTGAGAGGGGTGTGAGAGACGACCTATAAGTCTTCCAAGATGGAGGCTCGTCGCCTCACGTGGGTTACTCTAGAACAACGAGTGCATGCAAAACGTGATGGTGAATTTGTATATGCTCGAGTGAGTTTATTACATGATGCATGGTGATGAAGTAGTGTGCATGATAAATTTTAAAAAGGTTTAAGATAACTTACTACGCCTCTAGGGCTGTCGAGAGTCGAGTGGGGTGGAGGGAACCCAAGCTAAACAACCTACCCTTGTTATATTACTTATATGTACGTAACCCGTTTAAGCCTTGGTCTTCTAACTTCGTGGGGTTTTTCTAACCGATGCAACAAGGTTTGAGGGTGTGTAATAAAGGTGAGGGTGAAAGGTGGTGAGAGGGTTATAATGTTCGAATAGCAGCACAAGAAGAAAGTAGGCAGTAGACTTTGACGCCCTTCTTCCTCGATTTGTTTCTTAACTTGAGACATTATGCTTCCTGGTTCTTAAGGTGTATTGTGAGAGTGAAAGGAGTAGATGGGAGGTAGTGAAAGGTAGGTGGAAGGTGTAAGATTTATAGAAGGGATTGTACACGTTTTTATTGACTAGAAGACTTCCCATATGAATCATTGAGTGGTACTGTATACTAAGGGACACCTAGGCTAGTTTCACTGACAAGGAAGATATTTGATGGGTGAAGTAACATGGGTATTCTTATCTTTTACTTTGGTAGTGGGTATGTACACGTTTTGTGTATTATGGTGCTTCAAAGTTGAAACTAACGATTTTATCCCACCCACTGCTGCCTTATTCACTTTCTAAGTCTTCTAATATGTTAAAAATAGTGTTCGTGAGATGTAGGAAAAATCGGATGTTAAAACAGTCGAGTTTTGTTTATATGCATGGGTAATTTTTGGGACGAACAAATGGGCTTTCAAAGTCATAGAAATACTTGTTGTCTAAGTGTGAGATTTGGCATGCATGAAGTCTCGTAGGTTGTGAGTAAGATGATGCAAAATTTTGTGTAGGTCACGTTTAGTATTTAAGCGCACGAAGTGCGTTTTACAAATGGTCAATTGGTCGGATTACATGGAATAACAAGGACAGAAAGATTGGGTTTGAAGTTGGATTCGTGGAGCATGGACTGGGCTGAGGGTCCATTTGGTTTGTAGCTTAAATAAATTTTGGGGTGTGTAATGTAATATGTGTTATATAATTAAATGTAATTGGTGAAATATAAAGGTGGTTAATGTATAATTGTAACTAAGTTATAGGTTTAGTTGTTTTAATTATAATGTGTAGTTCGTGTAGTATAGATTTAGTGTAAATGGAATTTTTGTGAATTACCGAGTCCCGAGGTACGTGTTGTCATTAATATATGTTGCGAATAATTAATGTGGTAATGATAATGGTAGGAGAAAAATTTAAATTTCCTCGGAAAAATGGGTTTTAGCAAATAGTAACACGAGGTTATTATTAATTAACAAAGATTATCATAACGGATTTTTGTAGGATCTTACATCCATGCTCCTCCTTCGACTTAGAGTAAATTAGAATGTCGTCTATGAACACAATCACGAATTTATCCAAGTAAGGCTTGCAAACGCGATTCATCAAATCCATGAACACCGCAGGTGCATTTGTCAACTCGAATGGCATAACCGTGAACTCAAAGTGTCCATAACGAGTCCTAAAAGCAGTCTTCAAAATATCCTCCTCATGCACTCTCAGCTAATGATACCCTGAACGTAGATCTATCTTCGAGAAAAATCAAGAACCTTGTAGCTGATCAAAAAGGTCATCGATTCGAGGAAGAGGATATCGATTCTTAACAGTTAACTTGTTCAATTCCTGATAGTCAATACACATCCGGAACGAACCGTCCTTCTTCTTAACAAATAACACAGGTGCTCCCCACGGAGAGTGACTTGGTCGAATAAACCCCTTATCCTGAAGTTCTTGCAACTGCTTGGATAACTTCTGCATCTCAGAGGGTGCTAAACAATATGGGGACTTCGCCACAGGTGCCGCTCCAGGAATCAATTCAATACAGAATTCAACTTGACGGATTGGAGGCAATCCAGACAAGTCTTCAGGAAAAATGCCCGGAAACTCACATACCACAGGAATCTCTTCTATTTTACGTTCTTTGGCTTTTGCGTTCTTAAGGGACTTCAGCTCACTTCCTACGCATTCCCCTTGTATCCGGATTATAACACCACTCTCTAAAGGAATACGAACTACCTTTTCATGGCATATGACTTCGGCCCTATGCTTAGACAACCAGCTCATCCCTATCACCACATCGAAACTCCCATGCCCAAAAGGTATCAAATCAATCGTAAACGGAATACCCTCTAACACTATAGTACACCCACGAATAACCTTGTCAACTTCTACTTCCCTACCGCTAGCTATTTCAACCACGATATTAGACCTAAGCTCACTAGGTTCAACATTCAGCAACTTAGCAAATTCAGTGGACACAAAGCAATAATCCGCACCCGTATCAAATAAAGTAGTAGCATAATGACCATTAAGAGAAAATGTACCAGTAACGACGTTCGGATCTTGCCGCGCCTCGTTTGCAGTCATGGTGTACACCCTTCCTCTAGCTACATCCTTGTTGTGCCCTTGCCCTTGACCTCCTTCAATGGCCAGCCTGTTTCCTGTCTGACCAGGTGCCCTGTTCAGCTTGGGACACACATTCCGGAGATGATCCGTACTACCGCACTCATAGTACGCCTTACGGCCATACCCTACGCCAACCGAATTGATTGGAGTTGCCTGAGTGATTACCGGACGACATTCCCTAGCAAAGTGTCCAGGTTTGTTACACCTGAAACATGTACGACATCCAGCTTGCTCATGATGATAGCCATTGCATTTCACACATTTAGGAGCAGGATTAGCATACCCCCTTCTGTCCGTATTCCCTGTCACAGTCGGAGTAGCTGCCATTGCAGGGCTCGCTGTCACCACAGGATTCACTGCTACAAACCCTTTCCCATTCCTTGCTCTCTTGTTGTCAGTACCAGCACTAGCCTGCTTTCCTGCTTCAGTCTCCTCCTTCCTTTTCTCACTCGTCTTCGCGAGTACCCCACTCCTAACCGCTTCATCAGTTAGTGCCCCAGCCTTCTGAATAGCACTCTGAAGTGTCGTGGGTTCCGTAGCCCTAACCATGCTTCGAATTTGTGGAACCAACCCACGAATGTATTTATCAATACGCTTCGATTCAGGAGTTACCAAGTGAGGGACCAACTTAGCTAACTCATGAAACTTGTCAGTATACCCCGCGTGATTAGCTCCAACCATTGCATAATTCCAAAATTCTTCCTCCAACTTCTGCATCTCATTACTTGGGCAAAACTCCTCCACCAAGTCAAAGCCTTATTGTTTAGTGAACTTGCTGCATACTTAACTTTCTGATTCTCAGCACAACCACTAATATCAATCACAGATTCCATCTTTTCTAACCATCGAGTGAGTACTAACGCACCACCCTTACCATCGTACTCCTTGGGCTTACACGCCATAAATTCTTTGTAAGAGCATCCAATGCTGCCACTCCCACCACTTCCAGCACCACCTGGTTGAGCACCATCCCCCACTTGTGCGCTCACTCGGTTAACAACTTCTGGCAGCAAAGCTTCTAGTTGCTGATTGATCATCTGCTGGAAGATGGGGTTACTCTCTCCAACCACGGGCGTCGACTTTTGTCCCTTAGGCGTCTGCTTCTTCGGCGTTCGGTAAGCTCCACTCATTGGTGACCTAAATAGGCGTCTTGGTCTCTTTGGTGCCATATCCTGGACACACAAATCATTAATACCGTTAGGCGCCGTTCACGACATTCGCGAATATACATCCATACTTAATACAAGTACTCGCCATCAAATGGGACAATTAACACAAATATCACAGTTAAACATAATCCTACTACACGTAAGCATGTCATCATTGGTCAACGTAGTATTGGCCATAAGTCCACATGTGTCGTGATACATGTATAATTATATTGGCCACCCATAATTATAGATGTATCCTTTCACATGTGTACTCGCTTCCAATACCACACCTAACAATAATAACACCTTACAATAACACATACACAACTCGGAATCAACCACATATCACACACATAAATATATATTCAAACTCGCTCAAGCCTTATTATTAATTACTTGGGTAAAACCCTAGAATTTAAGGAATTCGCGATCCAACATAATACCAAACGTCTAGAGTCAATAGAAAACATCCCAAGACATAACACTAAATAAAACAAAAATCACACACGGCTCGAGCTCCATCATAACGTTTTCCCCTCTCGTTTATCTTGGAACAATTCAATTACTTGTCGTAGACTCTAGGTTCGAATCCACTTCGTACTCTTCCTCTTCACTTATCCATCCATTTCGGTTTCCCTCGGGCTGTGGTAATGGACGACTAGCAAAACCACTCTTGGGATTCCTTTCTTCCTCCTCTATGCGGTCCACAAACCCATACAATTCACGAGGCTTAGCCCGAACTGCTCCTCCATCTTCTATGAATTTGGGACACTTTCCAGGGTACCTAGTCGTGGAGCCGTCTTTATTGGTTACCTCCGTCTCGTACACTTCTACCTCCGTTCCACCCACGTTCACTAAGGTCAGCTTTTCCTCGATCAGACATGGCCACATGCTCGCAGGAATCAAAATCCTCTTGCAACCAGTAGCGACAACAATTGCCCAACGAAGCTTGCTACGTGCGAGAGGTGCCATGCTAAAAGTGACACATATGATACTAAGTACGAGGGTCCAATAGACGTCCAAAACTACTCATAAACTCAAGAAGAATAAACACGTAAAATACCATACTCACACATAGGCCCTAAATGCAACTATATGAGGGACTCCTAGGTTATAGTCTAGGTTCAACCACCTACTTCTCTATAACCAAGGCTCTGATACCAATCTGTCACACCTCGCCAAGGCGGAAACGCGAGTGCAACATCATGGATATCATCACAACACATGGTGTCTAAATAGAGAATTACTACATGCAAAAAGATAGAGCAAAGTACGGACACAAAGTGTCGTAACGATACCCCAAAATAAATCAACCAAAACAATCTCCATAGGTATCTTCATTAAAACATAAAGTACTAATGAAAGACATTCAAGTTATCACAAACAAAATCTAACTTATTCACATTAAAAACTTAAAGTTAAATCATCCTCAAATGCAACTAAGTCTCGTCTAGTCGCTTCCTTCTACCTTAGCCTTAGAATGCTCACCTGAAAATGATGCTTAAAAACGTCAACATAGTGTTGGTGAGATTCATAGGTTTAAGACACACAATATAACTCGGATACCAGTTCACTGTGATTATAAAACATAGCAGGACAGTAAAAATAGTTATCACACAAACTAGCATGCAATTGGGACGGAACGTGCCCACCGATCCAAGTATAAATTGGGACGGAACGTGCCCAAAGATCCAAATACCACCACAATTAGGACGGAACGCGCCCACCGATCCAAGATAATAATGGGTAAATCAATACCCTCCGGCCGGACCACACAGAATAATAGTGAGTAGAGCCACTAGGACTTGCTACTCTCCAAATGGAATAATGGGAGCATAGCTACCCTCCAAATGGACCACACAGAATCACCACAATAATCTCATACATGCAGTATACGCATAATAACAATTACAAGTCCATGCATTTTATTAGACACATAATCACAGTAACTCAAAATAATTTAACACAAGCATCATTCCCATCCCAAGTTAAAACAAAGTAAAAATGGGACTATGAAACTCACCTCAACCTTGCAGCTTCCAAATAACCAATCTCACAAATCTATACAAACAATACAACACCACATTACACGCGACCAAGCTAAAAGCTATAGTCCATGTAACACATATATGATGGATGTCTAAGGTTCATATAACCCACCATGGATTACCTAGACTCCATACTAATCACTACCAAACACCTATACTCACTAAATCCCTTAAATAAAAACCTTTCAGAAAACGCTACACAACTCACACAAAAATCACGACCAAAAACTCTACACAACTCACACCAAAAATTCACCATGATCCTTCATAAGCATACAAGCTTCTCCCAGAAGGCCATGCACTAAAAACACACAAAAGGACTCAAAGAAAAATCAAACATGACAACTACCCATATTCAGATCTGAATGCACACCAAAAAGTTTTGACCTCATAGACCTACTTGTACAACTTATTATTGCCTAATTTTCGCGTGGAAGTCAAACATAATATAGAACTCAATTCTCACAGAAGGCCTAATCCAAATTCCACATTTTAAGCCCCCATTGACCTCAATACTTTTACCCAAATTCTGTCCCAATTTAACAGTTTTGATACCTTAACTTGTAAAATTCGTATGACTGACTTCCCGACCTCAAAAACACTCGTGGCTGGACTTTTTGGAAATCTCTTTCTCTGAACTATAATTTAGACATAAAATTCGTGATCTAACTCTTCTCCATCTATTAAATATTGCTGCTCCTTTTAAGAATAATCATCGTGATTCTCCGATCGGGGGATCCTCAAATAGATCAGCAGTGTATCATCTCACACTTGAATAGTTCTTTTCACATTTCTTCCTGCTAAGGTCTGAAGTAATGCATACCAAAAGTATCCAGAGACCACTTCCCCTAAGTAGTTGAAGTGATGCAATCAGTCTCATTGTATGGAGCTTAAAAACCCGAAGTACACATTCAATCCCATTAATGAAGTCGAAAACGTAACATCAAGATCAATTAAGACTCGGAAATGCACTTTTCTCCCTTCAGGAAATTGCAGATGAGAATTGTTACACCAAACCCAACTAAGTCCCGAGTGTAAGCAATTTATCCCGTATGTATTCGAAATGATAACACCAAGACAGTACCACAAAAGCAACTGAGTACCGGACGAACACATTTCCTTCTGTAGGATACCGACTAACCAGAGGAATCATCATACAATTGTGTACCTCTTTAATCATCAGAAACTGTTTCTTACATCTCTTCCCCCACGTAGTTGGAATAATACACCAAAAGCCACGAGTTAAAACACTGATTTTCTCTGCGGTTATGACATTTGTCTTCCCAGAATAACTTCAACTAAGAAGAAGTGTAAAGTTCATCACGTGTACTCGTTGTGCATTCAGATGTATGTCTCCTTCCCCCTTGCTGGTTTTGATACCTCAGAATCAGCAACACATTTTACGCACATATACTTAAAATCCTGTGAGAAGAACACAATTGGCTCAAATGTATCCTGTGTGAATCAACTGCTACAGAAACTCTCTCTGACCATCTTTACCAACCCTTATGTTCTGTCGGCTATTGCTGTGACCACTTGGTGAAGTAAACCCGATATACCAAACTTGAAAATGAAGTAGAATTCCCTAATTTTGTTACTTAAGCTTGCACTGTTGTTGATTGAAGAACGATGCAGAAGAAAAACCTATAAGTACCCTTATACACTCAACTAGGAGCCAAAACAAGTACGACACCTCTTGAGACTATCCACATCTGCATCTGTGTGTGACACTGAGCACTACAATGTAACTCCTTGAAGTGATAGCTATAACCCGTGAGTACTACAATGTAACTCCTTACATCGGGTATAACTAGATAATCCAAGTCCCAATCATAAATTTTATAACTTCAAGCAAGTCATCAATTGATAGATGAAGTCTCGATGATGAAATAAGTAGAAGCCTTCGTGAAACCCACTTCAATCTTAAATAAGGGATGCCAAATAAACTCCGTGATCACTTGACATTCCATGTCCAAACTCTTAGCCGTTTTGACGTTTTAGCCGACATTTTTGATTATGTTCTTGTGGTTGATTTACAGAGTACACATTGGAAGGAACAACAATCCGTGAATAAGGAGATTCTTCAGACCATGGTTCTGGGAAAGGAATACCAAAGAACGGATCATTATTCAAGCGTGCAACTTCAATATCATGAGAGTCATTATCAACACCTTGAGGAATAAGTGGAACATTAGGTGTTGACGGAGAGACGTATAACCATTTCTCAAATCTCAATCAACATGTAGTTTATTCACCCTTCTCCCCCTCAAAAATTGCATATGACTGCCATTTTTGATTGAGCGAGTGAATAAGAATACCATCAACGGTAAGTAACTCCACTTGATGACTGACATTTAGTTTATTCACACTTCTCCCCCTAAAAAATTGCATTGGAGGTTGCCATTTTTGATAGAACAAGTGAATAAGAATATACTCCAATGTACGTTGATCCACTTGATGACTGAATGAGCATGGGAAGAGCATGAAGCTTGTTGATGAGAATGGTCATAAACAAGAAGATTTCTCTTCTTCTGAAGATAAAGCGTACACTTCTCTTTTCTTTGATGAACGGGGCCTGAAGAGATGTCAGCAGACTCCATTATGTTGACATTGAGGCCCGAGGCTTTAACTGCAGTGTTCAAACGTCATATGTCAATGAAGAACGAGGCTTGAACTGATGTGTTCAAACGTCATTTGTCGTTGAAGATCGAGGCCTGAACTGATGTGACCAGACGTCATTTGTCGATGAAGAACGAGGCTTGAACTGTTGTGCTCAAATGTCATATGTCGTTGAAGATCGAGGCTTGAACTGATGTGTTCAAACGTCATTGTCGATGTTCATCAAGCTTGAATTGATTGAACCCCTAATTCATGAGATATCAGTCTTTTCGGCAACCAAACCCTGAGTCTTTCCTTAATAGGAGTGAACGATGTACCTTCACTTAAGTAAAGACTACCTGTACTAATATTAAGAGTTTGTTTGCATTTATATGGGTTAGTGATATCAACATCTAGATCATTTGGGGTTTCAATGTCAACCTTGGTTTTGCACTCAGTGAACATCTTTCTAATAGGTATCCATCTAAGACCAGCAATCTTAAAAATTCTACCCGTCGGTATCCACCTAAGACAAGATCTAGGAGTGTTTGGTTTCTCATGCACAGTGGAAGACTTGTTGAGAGAAAACCTTTGTCCTATAGCAATCTGCCTACCGGGTTTCTGAGTATAACTTTTTGGTTCTACGGGCTTGTTGTTGTTTCTAGTCTTAGAGAATTGAACCTTAGCACGAGCATTCACTTCCTTCAGGAATTTTGTTATACAATCATCATGGTTTGCATTAAAAACACATTTCTGACAAGTTGAGCAAATAAAGTGTTTGGAGCCAGAAAAAGATCTAAAATTCTTAGAGTGATCTGCTACGAGAATCGCTTTAATCGATACGCAACTACTCTTAGAAATAGGCAAATTCCTAGTCTTTTCATGTGTGTTTTTCTTAGCATCCTCTAGGTTGTGATTCTGAACACTGTTTTTATGTCTAACATGTTCCTTTGGTGTCACAAATGACACACGCTTTGAACTAATCCTAGAAGAACTAGAGGCACTCATATGATGAGGTTTTGCAAACGTATATTCCTTTTCGTTAGGTCTAGACTGTGAAGTGACTGGTTTTAACAAAACTTGTTTCGAATCAACTTGGGAGGCAAACCGGGGTTTTGAAAGTTTTGACCGTTCAGATCTAAACGCAGTCGGTTGTCTAACAACTGATTGGTTTCTAAGTGGTTGTAAAACTGGTTTCCCCAAGATTGATGGTTTTGCAAACTTAGTGTTCACACTATTTCCTGTCAATTTTCTTAACTCGTTTTTTAATGCTGCAATTGTAAAACCCTTTTTCGGAAGTTGAGCTTTGAATTCATCATTTTTGGCAATCAAAGAGGTTGTCTGTTCTATAGTCTTAGATTTCGTTTCTTTGATTGAATCACACAGGTTTTTGCAATGCTTTTTCAAAGTCTCATTTTCCTTGAGCAATTCAGCCACTTTAAGTTCCAATTTAATGTTTCTTGTTTCAGTTGCATTACTGTCATATTTAGCCTTGACTACATTTCTTATCTCATGCATCTCGGTAATTTGTGTTTTCAAGTTGTTGATCGTTGAGTTTTTGGCTTCTAGCTGAGCTTTCAAATCATTTATCATAAAGAATTCATGGAATTCAGGGAGTTTTGGATTTTTACATGGTAGGTTAGTTTGAAAACTTTCTTCCTTTTGTTGCATTGCGATTTCAATTGAAATACAATGTTTTTCAAGCTGTAAAAATCTGTTTGAAAGTTCATTATAAACTTCTTTTTCAACCATATCATTTGATTTGAATAACTCAGCCGTAAGCAAAGACCTTGACGCAGCATCGTGTTCAGCATCCTGATCAATTTCTTCCCCTTTATGACCCATATTTGTTGAATCAGAGGTGATATTGCTATCAGTCTTTTCCAACAGATATGTGTCATAAGTAGGTTTAATTTGATCAGTGTGTTGTCGTTCATTAGAAAGAACATTATGTTGATCAGACAGATGTACCTCAGCAGATGGTACTTGGTGATTTACTGGTCTGAGATCTGCATCCACACCATGTGTGATATCAGTCCCTGAGTTGTTGCTATCATCATGCTTATCTGACTCTATCCCGTTCCCCATGTGTTGTGCTCTTTCGTTAATGAACCCCTTAACATTACTCATGAGTTGGAGTAGTGTAACTCTGAACATGTCAACCTCGATTCCAGTGTAATTAGCAAAACACTTTTTCGTCATTTGACTGTCATAATCATAATCCTCAGTGAATTGCGAATCAATGAACACTTGGAGTTGGTTGTTGATCACACAAAAGGCAGCCATGGATCTACCTTCAGAAAATTCTCCTTTGTCAAGTTATTGTTCAAGTTGATCTAAATATAGAATCATTTTGACTGTGAAAGCCTGAACATCTTGACCAAAGAGTGTTGCGAATGCCCGTTTGTATCCTCCCAAGTATCCAGGTAGTTCAAACAGAACTTTGAGATGTGAGTGAAGTGGTCGAAAACATTCTATGCAACTTTCCTTTGCATTATCGTGTAATTGTTGTGGCTGAAGCAACTCTCTCGATTGCGAATTCGAGCACAAAGATTCCATATTAGCAGTATCTGACCCAAAAACGTTTGTCTGTTGTAGTTTCTTGGGAATCTTATGTTGATCAATCAGGTCGTACAATTTGAGTACCTCAGCAATGACTGAATCCGAAGTCTTTGACATGATATGAATGTGCACGGGATTTTACAAATCTATGATTTAAACCGAGAAATAGAATCTTTCGCGGGATTTTACAAAATCAAGAAAAAACCATGAAACAATGATTAATTGAATGTGTTATGATAACGATTAGATCGGTTCGATGATTAGTGATTGTGTGTTGAGGGTGATGATTGATTGTTAGACTTTGTGAACTGTTGTTTGATTTTGGTTGAAAGGGTTTAAGTGAATCCGAATAACCACCGTAGTTATATCCAATAAACTCGAAAATATCTCAACCCAAAATAATTTTCAATCTCGGATTCTTGAAGCTCAATCAAAGTCGTTGTCCAAAATTATACCCAAAAATTCTTTACCAAACAAGAAATTCGTCCTTGTGATAAGAACCAATAATATTCAGCCCAAAAAAATTTAAAAAATCGTCCTTGTGTTATCAATCCAAAGTTCAGCCCACTTAATTGCAGCCCAAGTCCAATAACTAACTAATCCTAACCCTAATTGTCCACTATATATCACACCCTAATTGTCATTTCCCCTAAACTTTTGCAACCTTAACCCTAATAATAATAAAAACGCAGCCACCTACTTTTTTCTTAACTCTTCATTCAGCCGATCGACAATCAACAAAAAATCGAAGGACAAATCGAACACAAACACATATGATCGGGTAGGATTCCTTCCTTTTTTTTTGATTAAACCGAACCAAAGGAAGTATGAAACGTTTTCGTTTTGTTCTTTTCTTTGAAAGGTTCGAATATTAAACGAAGTTATGCTTCAAAAAGATCAATGAGGAAATCGTGTTTAAAGCCTTTAAAGATTTGTTACACTTTCTTTAACACACGAATCTGAGATCTTTGGTTTCCTTTTTCCTCTTTTCTTTCGTATACTATTAAACCAAATTGAAGAATGGATGAAAACCGGTTGGTTTTTGTTACTTCTTAATGAGATTCGAATCTTTAAGATGAAGGTTATGCTTCTAAACTGGATCTATGATGGGAAAAAAAAAACTTGTGAATCGATTTAAGATTTAGAAAACAAGTTTTGAATCTGAGATCTTGTGACTTGATTTTTTTTTCGAGTCTTGGCTGATGATTGTCTAAGAGTTGTGGTTTGGTGTTTACTTAAGAATAGTGGTTAACTGAGATCCTTTTCTTTGTTGATTGTTGTTAAAATCTAGTTGAACCGAATGTTGATTGATGTATGAATAAGTGTAGCTTGTTGTTATGTTGTTGATTATGTTGCGGTTTGGATTTGGATTTGTTGTTGTAATTTAGTTTACACCGAATGAAGAATAGAAATGAGACTGTGGACCAAACAAATTTTTGAGCAGCGTTTGATTAATGTGGACCAAACAATCTCAACCTACCAGTCAAAACGCTATAGACTTAAGGACAAAACGCAGTTGACTTTTAATTTTTTGGCAGAGTTTGGTTTAATTTGACCAAGAAAATCCTCAAAATGCAACCTGATTATCAACTCGCAATGGACAAAACGCAATCAGACTATGGTCAAATCGCAGTTGACCAATCAAATCGCAATGAGCTGTCACTTTCGTACTATTTTGTCTTTTTTCCTTTTTCAGCAACAAACCAAAACTCAGAACAGATTCCTGGCAAATCTCAATATGTACCAACCTTTTATACCTCAAATCTCAACCAAGAAATACCAAATCTCAACCAAGAATACCACCAAATCGCAACCAAGAAACAAAACACAAAAACTCTTGAATAAGCCCTAAATGTCCACGAAACTAATGAAATAAGCTATCTAGTAACCAAGGTAGGCTACAATAACTATTCTAAACGTGAAAGTACAAGCTTACAACACTACTAACCACAAACAAGGCTTAAACTATGATGTTTTCTATCTTTTCTATTCGAACCATAAAAACAATACAAAAACACCAAGAACACACCACAAATCCGTGAACATGCAATCACTCGAACCTAACCATGGCTCTTGATACCAATTCTAAAATACTAGAAATCATAACACAAACACAAGATCAATGATAGATCGAATCTAGAGAGAGTGAGAGAGAATGGGAATTCTAGAGAGAGAAAGAAACTTGTAATCTATTAGATTGAAAGAAGCTCCAACCCCTTCCCTTAGTGAGAAAGGGGTATTTATACAAACTCTAAAACGCCCCACTTGGGCTGTGGAGTGAGCTGACAGTGGGTAAAGACCCGACCCACCTCCACAAATACTACGAAGACTAAACTAATATTACGATAATTAAACTAATACTAATAAGCCAACGAGCTACATAAATGCTAAATAGATATTCGGGGTGACCGAGTCTTTCATATGAATATTTATATTCCTAACAAAAAAAAGTGATAAAACAGCCTAAAAACAGTATTCGAACCACACAAATCAATAAAACATTAACAGCCTGGCTCCTTATACCAATTGTATGACTGAATATATGTATGATTTATGTGGTTCGGGAGGTCTTGGTTGGTTAAAGAAGATGAATATCTTCATCTTTCTAGTGAGAGAAAGTAGAGAGAGGGTGGAGAAAACACACAAAGTATATTAGCTTAAGAAATGAAAGAATAATACAATGATTTCCCACACCACTCATGGAGAGTCATGAAGGGTATTTATAGGCCCTTTACAATACATATTTGCCACTTAAACAATAGTAGTCCCTGCGGGTACTACTTAATACAAATCTAGTCCAATTCACTCGTGTGACGATATCTTGGAGGGATATTGTTAGCCTTGCTTTTTTATAAAGATAACATCACACAAGTGAATTAGACTAGATTTGTAGTAAGTAGTACCCGCAGGGACTACTATTGTTTAAGTGGCAAATATGTATTGTAAAGGGCCTATAAATACCCCTCATGACTCTCCATGAGGGGTGTAGGAAATCATTGTATTATTCTTTCATTTCTTAAGCTAATATACTTTGTGTGTTTTCTCCACCCTCTCTCTACTTTCTCTCACTAAAAAGATGAAGATATTCATCTTCTTTAACCAACCAAGACCTCCCAAACCTCTTAGATTAGTGACTCGTGAATTGTATTTATCTTTTATCGATTGTAAACGGTTTAAGTATGATGTAAAAATCGTAAGTTATTCTATTTTGTCTAAAACTCTAACCTATCCCACATCGCCCCAACATGTAAATCATGTAAGGGTTCCTTATCTATAAAAGAAACCCATATCCTCCCATTTGATATGTGGAAGACTAAGGGGTAAGGTCATAGTGTTCCTTCATTCTCTTGTATCTCTTCTTCTTATTCATCTTAATCTAATACACTCTTTTCCCTTTTCCTTCTCATCTCTAATCTATTCTTTAATCTATATGTGTGAAATGATATGATGTTAAGGGTCCTACAATTGGTATCAAGAGCCTCAAGATGATTTAGAAGTGTATTGTTGCCTAAAAAAATCGTGTCTTTCAATTTCTTTTAACAATATCAGTCTCGGTTTAGCTTATTACTGCTTTTTATGTGCTTATTTTGGTCCAAGAAAAGCTTTATCAGTTTTTTAAGTCTGTTTTTTGTCCAATCTGTCCAGATTTATCACCTTTTTTGTCCAAAACAGTCTCGTTATATTGTATTTTGTCCAGATTTATCACCTTTTTAAGTGCTCTTTTTGTCTAGATCTATTAGTGATTGTCATAACAGCTTCATTCTAAGCTTATTTCGAACTGATTCTGTGTTCAAAAACTGGTAAAAACTCGTCGGATTTTTGGCCGGAAAAGTCATCGGAAAACTTCTATCGAAATTGCTTGTATAAGTAATTTCGACAAACCCTTATCCATCGGAATTGCACACGAGGGTTTATCGGAATTCGATAAGGTTGTCAAAATTGTACCTGTTATCGGAATTCAACACTTCGGGGTTCATTGGAATTCGAATCGAATTTCTTGTAAAGAAATTTCGATAAGTTTTGTCGGAATTGACTTTATCGGAATTGATTTTGGGCTGTCGGAATTGAACCTCTATCGGAATTGACTTTGTTGGAATTAGACGTTTTGTCAGAATTGGAAGTTTTTTCGGAATTGAAAGTTTTGTCGGAATTGGTTTTTGTCGGAATTGGACTAAATTGGTTTTTTTCGGAATTAGTTATTGTCACAATTGGACTACAACAACAAACCAACGCCTCACCTCAATCCAAATCTCATCAGGACTACAACTATTAACAACTACAACTCTTAACAACAACAACAACGGTTAACAACAAAAACTCATTCTAATCTTAACAAGACCCGACAACAACACCAAGATCTTAATACAACATAACCCAAAACAACAAACAACAACAGTCTACTATAACGAAAAAAACAACAGTCAACTATCCAAAACTAAAAGCAATAGTCAACTATCCTCGCCAAGACTACAACAGTCAACAACAGTTAACAAAACTTCAAGTCAACTATCCTAAACCACCCCCTCGTCTCGTCTATCCTATTCAACAAAGCAACCTAAACCAAGTCTCGAAAGAGAAAACAACAAGATCTCAGTTATCTCTTTTGCATCCAAGATTCGTCAACAAAACAAAACCACAAGAGATTTTCCATCATAGATCTTTGTTAGAAGACAAGCTCCTTATTTTAATTTTCGAATATTAAAGAAAGCAGCAAAACCAAAAGGTTTCATACCTCCTTTCATTCAATTTGAACAACAAAAAAAACAAGGGGAAACCTACCGTGTGTTCGAATTTATTCTAAAGAAGAACGAAACCACAATCATCTGTGTTTGTGTTCGATTATTTCAAGAAGAAGAAGAGGAGATCTATTATCTTCTCTCTGGGAATCAGTTGTGGTGAGAGAAAAAGGGAAAGTAGTGGCTGCGTTTTTTTATTAGGGATTAGGGTTAAAAAATTTGGGTTGTGTGGTATAAGAAGTCTTTTATAGCGAAATATTAGGGTTAGGATTAGTTAGTAATTGGACTTGGGCTGTGATTGTTTGGGCTGAGCTTTGGTGTGTTAACACAAGGACGATTTTTGGGCTGCATATTATTGGATTGTTATCACAAGGATGAATTTTTCAATTAAAATTGGTTTGTTTGGGATAAATTTTTGGGTATAATTTTGTACTAAGATTTTAATTGAGCTTCAATTATCCGAGATTTATTTTAATTTTGGGTGAAATTTTTCGGGTTCGTTGGATATAACTACCGTGCTAGTTATTGGATAACTCAATTCGAAAAACAAAAATCACTTCTTTATCGTCTACAAGATCCGTATTCATTTCACACGTTCACCATGTCTTATCTCAACAGTGTGACATTGGTAGAGATTGCAATGTCAATGCAATGACAAAGTTACAAAAGATCCAGTAAATGTTGATGCTAGCCACTAAAGAAGAGTCGGGAATACCGTTGACTTCTGAGGAATATAACTTCATGGTTACAACAAGAGTTAATGATAATGTAGAAGATCTCAATGGAAACTTCAACTTTATGGCTAATCAGCAAGAAACAACATCAAGCAGTGATTCTGATATTCCTCCTACTTATGACACAGAACCACTCCATGAGGTTACAAATTATAGTAATGATACTAATCCGTTTGCTCATAAAAAGCCACATTCTGTGCCTCCCGAACCTAATTATGACACATATGTGAGGGAGCAAGTTAATCGCAATATTAACTATGAAACTTCAAATATGGATCCTAATGAAGTTCAAGTTGCACAAAATGGTGCTAATGATGAGGAAACCCGTGCTTTATTTGAATCATTACTGAATAATTGTAGCATTGAGATTGAAAAAGTGAAAAAGGTCAATCGCGACTTTAAGGCCGCGAATGAGAAAATGACCGCTGAGCTTGAGAGGTATAAGGAAAACGAAAAAGCTTTTGAGTTTCATAAAACACGACAGTCAGAATTAGAAACTGGTTATAAAAACTCCATTTTAAGAGAAAAACAATTGCAAATCAAGTTTGACACACTTGATGTTAATTCACACATGAAAATAAAATCCTTAAATGCGGAAATTTCTGATTTGAAAAACCAACTTTCTAAACAAACATCAACTTGTTCTGATCTTGAAAAAGAAAAGAAACAGTTGAAAGCAGATTTTTCAAAATGAGAAAATGATCTTCTTGACGAAAGCATTGAGAAACAAGAAACAATCAAAAAGTTGGAAGATTTTCTTGTGAAAACGGGTCATTCTGCTCAAACAATTCATATGCTAAATAAAGATCCAAACCCGCTTTTACACACAATGAAGAAAATGGCTATCGGTTGTGAAAACTCTTATAATCTCAAGAAAGCTCAGAAAGAACAGAATGTGTTGTACAATGGTAATCTAATATATGCTAAACATGATCCTCCCGTTGTTCGTGATTCTAAAGAAACGATAGAACTTGCTGAAGAAAGTCAAATGAAAATGAAACAAAAGAATCCAGACCAGAAACCAATTGATTACAACAAACTTAACAAACTTTCTGGAATTCCTTTTGTTCCACAAAAACAAACACCAAAGTTTTTCAAAAAACCAGTTGTTACGACACCAGTTGCAAAACAAAAAGTTATTTCGAAAAATCTTTCAAACTTGGAACAAATGTCCTCAAGCAATCCTTTTAACACAAGTGATGCTAGAAGATATTTAGATGATCTTAAAAGGAGAATTGGAGTACTTCAAAATATTGTTGCATCCAAAACTACTATCAGCATCAACAACTGGCATTCAAGCTTTCATGCAGAAATGAAAAAGGTGTTTGAAACCGAAATTACTATTCCATTGAGTGGCATCGATGCGAGGGTAATTCATTTTGAAAAAGCTTTTTTGAAAGAAACAGCTGACTTTGTCAAGCACCACAAATCCCTGGTTAAGAAGCTAATGAATGTTTTGAACACATCAAAATTTTGGAAAATATAAATGATTCTCTCTTCGAAGCAGGTATGTCGACTGATATTATGTCCATCATTTTCCAATCATATTCTGTTGAAGACGATGAAAGACTGCGAGCTGAGAACTCTGCAATTGTTTCAAAATATGAAAATGCTCTTATTAAACTTGAAAAAGAAAACGTGTCATATTTTAAACAACTTGATCGAAAAACCGAGGAATGCAAGTATGATAAACTGTCGTATGAGCGTGCCTACAAGGACATACAAGAGCAAAATGATCTTTTGAGAGCTCAACTGCAAAGTCTAAAAAGGAAGGGTGTGGATACTAATCTTGCAAAACCATCGACTCCGGAGAAACCAAATGCTTCAAAACCGGTTGAAAAACCACAAATGTCTATATCTCAGGTTGTTCCAAAAGTCGATGAGAAAAATGATTTGTCAAAATCAGTCACTCCACATTCCTTGCCCATCAAGAAAAGAATACTAAGGATTGATGGAAAAGGTGCTGAAAAAGAAAAAGTTTTTGTCGAGGAACCACAAGTCATTACACCTGATCTTTCTAGGAATTGCTCACCAAATGTGACCACAAAAACTGTTAAAGAATCTGTTGGTTCTAACGACATGGTATACACTCACTATCTAGAAAAAACTAGGAAAAAGGCACAGCTTCGAAAAGACGGAATTTTAGGTACAAAACCTAGGGTGATGAATTCTACAACATTACAAGGCACTGCTAGTAGTAGTAAACCATTACCTAGGAACACTCAACAAAAGAGTAGGGATTGGCTTGCATCTAAGAGTAGTTGCTCAAAAGAAAATGTTATGCACGTAGAATGCAACAATAAGAATTCAAATTTCTCTTCGAACAACAAAAAATTTCCAAATAATTGTAGTGACAAAGTTAAGGTTGCAGTTTTAAACAAGAATGTTGAATTTGTCTGTCCTACATGTCAAAAATGTGTCTTTTCAGCTAATCATGATGCATGTGTTGCACAGTATATCAAGAAAGAAAATTTACGTGCTAAGGCACAATCCACTAAGACACCAAATAGAAACAAACCCGTTGATAAGAAGCAAGAGGCTAAGAAACCTAATAGGTGGATCTGTACAGGACGTAGTTTTTCTCAAAAAGAGACTTCCGCTGCATCTGAAAAGAAAACAACTCCTAGATCTTGCCTTAGGTGGATTCCCACGGGAAAAGTTTTTAACACTAATGGTCTTAGATGGATTCCCACAGGGAAGATTCTTGATAGTTGCACCACGACAAATAATAGTGAAAATCATCAGGATAAGGATGTAGAAACCACTACAACCATTGATAGTGAACACCCTCAGAGTGATGATTCATGTACTACTAATACTGTTATTTGTGAAAACTCTTCGTCGTTGGTTGCAGGTGATTCAACTATCTCAGAACCCAGTTCATCAGAGGGTTCTAATTCTGTAAATTCTTCAAAATCATTCTTTCAACCTTCTATTTTTGATTTTCCATTTCTTTTATAAAAACAAAAACAAAATACAAAATTTGAAAAACCAACAAAAGCAAAATACAAAAATATAAAATTTCAAAAATACAAAAACAATATAAAAATGAAAAAAATCCAAAAATATTCTTCTCACGACATGTCTCTCGTATAATCGATATTCTGTACGTATCTAGAAATGTCATTCAACAATGATACGGCCATGTACAGATGCTTGAGCGAGAGTTCTCTAAAATTATTTTCAAAACATGTCGTTTCTCAAAATTTTCTTCATAATGGCTTCGGAACAACTCAGTTTCGGACCTGAGCTTAATGTAATGGCTTCCGGACACATGAGTTCAGGACCCGTGCTTCAAAGAAAGGAAAGTGCTTAATCAAAACAAAGGTTTTAAATATTTTTTCGACCACTTATCCTAAAAATCTCTATGGCTTTCGTATACTTCAGTACGAAACCCGAGCTTAAATTATGACTTCTGATTATTTCAGATCAGGACTCGTAGTTTCAAAGACAAAATAAAGAATCCTTGAGCACATGATCAAGATTTTTCAAAAGATTTCAAATTATTCTGTGCTCAAGATAACTCCCTCCAAACCCTTAATTGATTTTAACATTCTTGTATGAAACATGCTTTATTTTAGGGGGAGTATAAAAATCAATACTAAAATGTTCCGATTTCATGCTTAACCAAATCCGTCTATCTCTCCAAAAAGCTTTTCATTTAATCAAAGGATATCAAAAATATCATGATATGCTATTTTTGAGGGGGAGAAGACGTGATTAAAATGTGATCAAAATGTTTAAAGATCGTGGATTGAATCTCAAAAAGAGCTCGACTCAGAATAAACACTCGAATTGATGAAAGCTAAATGTCAGTAAGCGAAAAGACATGTCCTGGACGGGTAATAATTTCAAGCTGGCTTATCCAGTGATGTAAACGTGTCTCGCAAAGGACTTGTCTGAGTATAATGTACCAATTCGAGAGATTATCTTTGAATATGACTAGGACTGGTAATAATTTCAAGCTAGTCTAACTAGTGATGTAAACGTGTCTCGCAATGGTCATGTTCACTGAAAATCGATCATTTCAAACGTGCGAACTCTACCCACCATGTGCAAACTTATCTTAAAATGCATAAGCACATGTGTAGGGGGAGTATTTCAGAATATGCAAAACTCTCGAAGTGTTAACAAAAATGTGTTTTATAATCATAAACACTTTGAGAGATTTTCACAAAAAGTTTTATGGCAAGTGATCAATAAATCTAGGATAATCATGGAGTAATAAGGTGATTATGGTTAGGTTTATGTCCTATGATCTGCCAGAGCCGGAGGGATCTACCCAAGGACAATTCCAATAGATTAGAATTAGAAGTCCTTAGGTAAGATTGAAAAAATGAGTAAATGAGAAAGGAGAAAGAAGGGGTTGAAGAATTAAAAAGAAAAGTTTATGAAAGGGTGAAAAGAAATAGCCCTCCATGAAAACTTAGGGCAGAAACTCGGTCAATACATCTGCTATCGGTAATCACAAAGTTGATACTGATATTGAAGACAAGACGTCATGGACCCAGTGACACGCTGCACAACCCCTCCTAGCCACTGAGATATCTCTTAAAAGATATTTGTTTCATTTCTCACGGAGAACCTTGCATAATCTATCGGCCTCTCACTCCGAGATGTGTTGATATTGAAAAGGTGGCACTCTGCTCCATGCCTCCGACGACTAAAACCAAAACGCACATAATCGAGTCTAGAGCCATGAGATTCATTAAAAGATCTCTTAGGATACACTTTCCAAAACATACACTTGTGTTCGCCAAAAAGGAACACAAGTTGTAAGAGTCTTTATGAGATATACGGATTTTGCCTTATCTATCGTGATGGTTACTTGTTTCAAATGGTCTACAGTCGTGGAGTGATACTTCGGTATACTTCAACAGCTCACCTGAATTGTGGGTATACTTCGGTATATCTGTTGTAAGCCTTCTTGAGGGTATCCAATTCAGGAACAGCCTTTGTAAGGATTAGAGAGTGTTTTCACTCTATGCTGTTAATTCTCTCGAAGTCTGAGCCTGTAAGTGCTGGAAATCCCGCCAAGGAGATTCCTTAAGAAGTGGGTCGTTACTTGGATTTATCCAATGTAATGATAAATGTCCCTAACGGGATTAGGACGGCTGATATGCCCGACAAAGATGAATGGAATCAAGACATTCATCAGTAAAACAATCGTAGTGATCTATTCTCTAAGAAAAGTTCACCGTGATCAATTGGTATTTTCAACTAACATTATTTATGCAGGTACTGATGATAGTCCCTTGGAGAAAGACCGTACACCATCATCTCATTCATCATCATCTTCAACTCTGCATGCTCATACCAATATCCTCATCCAAGATCAAGTCATAATGTTCAAGACAAAGTTTTACTTCAAAGTCAAAGAACAAATTTAAGAAAGAAATGAAGACTACATTAGTATGAACACCAAAGCTTAACAAGAAGTATGAGCATGTTAGAGAAAACGCCAAGACAAGATATTTGAAGATGTTGATCGAAGGCAAGAAAGATCAAAAGTCTTCAATTGAAGATCACAAAGCATGAAGGAACAAAGAATCAAGATAATTCTAAGACATTTCAAAAAGTTCAAGATCAAGACGACTAATGACGTCATCACAATGAAGCATCTAAAGAATGACATCCCTTAGGGGGAGATTGTTAGACTTAATGAAGTGATTGTCATTCTTAGATTAGTGACTCGTGAATTGTATTTATCTTTTATCGATTGTAAACGGTTTAATTATGATGTAAAAACCGTAATTTATTCTATTTTTTCTAAAACTCTAACCTATCCCACATCGCCCCAACATGTAAATCATGTAAGGGTTCCTTATCTATAAAAGGAACCCATATCCTCCCATTTGATGTGTGGAAGACTAAGGGGTAAGGTCATAGTGTTCCTCCATTCTCTTGTATCTCTTCTTCTTATTCATCTTAATCTAATACACTCTTTTTGTAACACCCCAACCCGGCAAGGGTAGAAGTGTCACGTAAATGGTGACATATCAAAGGCAAGCATAACATACGACTTACATAATACAAATGGTTTACAATGTTACAAAAGAAAATATACCAAATCTACGTAGTCATACATAAATGAATACTAAAACTAGGGTATCGTCTTCATAAGCTAATCTCTCATCCCAAAACAAACCCAAGCTCCTGGCTTCCTACTAAAACCTGCCGCAGGAAAAGAAATGCGGCTGAGCTTAAAAAGCCCAGTGAACAGATATATAATAAACGGAAACAAAATCAAATGGACATGAACAGACATATCATAATGAACGAGATATAGGAAAAGGAAATAAAGAGTAATGTTTAGGACAGTCATCCACCACGAGCCCATATCATAACATATCACATATCATATCGCATCATATCTTCATAATCATATAGAGGGGAGACCTCTCAGATAATCAGATAATATGAGGGGTGTCCTCATTCTTCAATCCAAATAATATGAGGGGTGTCCTCATTCTTCAAATGGAGTGATCAGCTCCCAGGGGTGTGAAAGGAGTGGATTGCACCCAGCCCCAGTCACCATATCATATCATATCAAAGCATATCATATCAGAACATATCTAGGATGCATCCATACGCCCCCCAAACAAATCATATTGGCCATATCAAATCATATCATAGTGAGCTCATATCATATCATAATGGGGACGGTGTACAACATCACTCGAGTACACTAGAGTCATGCCATTGGTGCATCAATGACATGGCCATGTTACCTTCATGGCTAGGAAACATATTTGGCTCGGGTATCAAACTGGGGTCAAAGGTCAAAGGTTCATATCAAAGCAAAGGTTCATATAGTCATAGTCCGAATCTCAAAGTTCATATCAAAGGTTCATATGTCAAAGGTTCAAATGCCAAAGGTTCAAATCATAGGTTCAAATCAGAAATCAAGAGGTCGAAGGCACCTTATTAAAAAGGGCAGAATATCTGTACCTTGTCACGAATGCACATACGAACAAGAAATAGAAGACACAGAAGCGGATCAAAACCTTCTTCTTCACACCTAGAGGAGTAGAAGAGAATTACTCATTTTAGCTTGTCTTTCCATTTTTAACAGGTTTCCAAATTAAGTAAGTTTCCATATTTAGTAAGATGAAGGTATCATAGTTAAATAAATTCGTTCTCATACTTAAGTTATCCAGAATTACACACTTAGTCCTTTAGGTTTCATAATTTACAATTTACACCCTTTATATTATTAAGTTACACTTTAAACCTTATAATATCAACAATTACACATTAACCCTTTGGTTTACCAAATTTACACAATTAGTCCTTAATTTTCATGTGTTATACGAAATTCCCTTCACTTATCCATAATTTACACAATAGGTCCCTCAAAATAATTAGTTTACATATTTAACCTTCAATTATTAATAATTACATATTAAGCCATTAAATTACCAAAATTGCACATAACCCCCTGAATATAATTTATTACTCAATTCGACCCCAACTTTCCAGAAATTACATATTTAGTCCCTCTACTTAATTATTTTACAAATCGAATAACATATTAATTAATTAACCACTTTAACCCTTTTAGATACAAAAATTTCACATGAGCCCTTCCTTTTACATTTTATACGAATTCTACCCAGTCCAAATAATGTTCTAAAAATAACCCTCATGTTTCAAAGTTTACAAAACACACCCTTCATATTTAAAAACACATCGTTTAACATTTTTAACCCTCAAACCTTAACCCTAATATTACCAATTATTGAGCAATCATTAGATCATCATCAATCATCATTTATTTCATCAAGAACAAGCCCTAATTCATAAACCCTAATTCACACGATTTTATTTTCTTTTCTTTCTTGTTTTTCTTTAAACCCGATTACACAAACAATTATACCAAAAATTATATAGGCTTCAACAATTCGAATGGGTATTTTTTTGAGATCATATGGATCATAAAGAGTTCACGAAAAATAGATTTCATGTCCAGGAATATCGTATAGGTTTATTTAGAGTTTTCATACGTTTTTATAGTTAAATTCACAAATAAATTATAGATCTTGCATGGATCGAATTCAACATTTTATTTGGTGTTCATATGATGTAAGAGTCATAGAAAAAATACCAGATCTAATATAGAACGTATAGAATAGGCTTAACGAATTTCGTTCCTCCAACAAGCACAACGACACCACAAAAATCCCCACGAGCACACGAAATATCCCACAACCTTGTAGCCATTTTTCACAGAGTATATACAACGTAAGGATCATGAGAAAAATGATAAACAAGTTTTAGAAGCATCGAATGAATTATGGATGAATTTACCTTACTTTTACATGCGACAAGGGATTAATTCCTCACGATCGAACCAGGCCACACACAACCTCAAACGTATTTTTCTAGGCTTCTATGGATGATAAAGAACACAAGAAAAATGGTCACACACCTCCAGAAATTCGGATGGAATTATGGACGAATTTTGTGTGTTTTTGTTTTGTCGGCAAAGTGAAATAGTTAGGGTTTAATGGGTTTGATCAAATAAAAGGTAATGTGCCGTGATTTAGGGGATTATGGGCTGGCCAAGACGTGTTTTACAATGGGCCAAATCAATCTTTTGCATTTTGTATTCTTTCCATAGTTATCTAGCATATAAATGTGTTTTAAATTAAATTATAAAGTTTATAATAATTATATTAATATATATGTATATATTTTCGGCTCCTTTAGTATGTACAAGATAATTTTGGTTCTTCAAAAATGTCAAATGTTCTAAAGGAATTTATTTTATTTCATGTCTTGGTCATCTCTCAAAGTTTGGAATTCATTTGGTACCTTATAAACCTTTTATTTAGTTTTTAAATTCATAGGGACATTTTAGTCTTTTACCATGCTTTCAAATTTCTGGGTTTTACACTTTTCCCTTCTCCTTCTCATCTCTAATCTTTTCTTTAATCTATATGTGTGAAATGATATGATGTTAAGGGTCCTACATTCGCCATTTTGGCTCTCATTTACTCATCGGGATGAGTTATGAGGTGCGCCACCCAGCGAAACGACCACAAAATATAGTTCTATAACCCTATCTAATTACCTCAGGTCCATAACTCACAGAGTTGTGCAGACTTTCCAATCTTTGGGGCTGTTTCAGAATTCCAGGTGTCTAACTCATACATAGGGCTTGTTTTAGCAAATTTTCAAGTTACAAACCTCATGTACAATATCAAATACATATATAATCTTACAAGGGTTTAGGATTAATGTATTGGACTCTTAATGGACACATGATGAACTTGGACATATATATTGGACTATCGAACTATTAGACTATTGGACTCAATAAATATTTAACAGACTTAACATATCGGACAATCACTCATTTGATTATCATTGAACTGTCACTGGATTATTATTGGATTTCTAACCCAACAACCAATAAATACAAGTTGGAACTTCTAATGACTATTTATTAGTTAAACGTAACTAATCCACATATCTCATTTATTTATCTGCTTATCTGATTCATACCAGTTTATTCTTCTTTTATACGTGTTTATTTCCTTTTATATTGGTGCTATATATTTTATGCTTTTGCGTGCGTTTTGTTTGAGTCTATGACTTCATACCACCACACGAATGAGATACTAAACTTTTTACAAACATTGATACAAATATTCCACGAAAACTAAAACGCTCTATCTTTTGAAACTCGTACGTATCGATTACTTTCCGCTTGTCATATTTTGAGACAAGCTTATATTCATTAGGTTATGACGATTTCGTATTCTTTGAGCTATACATCTTTACATTGTTCTGCCATACTCTGTAACCACCCGTAATTTTCCCAACATTATTTTAATGGTAAAAAAATTAACTTATTATTATTTGGCAATTTATTTGGGCATTTTTGGAACCTACATGATTATTTACAAAACCGAGAAGTCACCTCGCTTTTCTGAAAAACACGACACCACACGCGTAACGACTCCACGTTAGTGACGACTTAAATTTTATTTCCGAAATCAACAACTTTGTTTTTATACCACTTTTTATAAAAACATTCCCAGAAATATATTTTTGGATTTACCAAATCGATGTATCACATTTACTTTTGACTCAACGGGACACGGAATACACGGGGGTAAGAATAAAATTTAATATAAACACACACCACAAGTGCTCCCCTTTTGTCCTTTCCCCTTATCTTCTTTTACACCCTTTAGAGGACAAATCCTTTTCTATGTATATCTCTGCTTCTTCTTTTAACGTCAGTATTCACGGAATCATAAGAATGGAAACTTGATTGTGACCTTTCCCAAGTTTGTGTCTTCACGGGAATCACACCAAGAAAGCTTGGTCCAAGTTTGCCTATATTCTTTCTTTTTAATCTAGTTGATGCCATAGAATGAGACTCACTCATATCTCCTATACACTACACACTCACATCTCTCTATAAGTCCTGGCCGCATCAAGTTCCGGCCAACTTTTCGGTCACCTGTTTTCGCCGTCGGTTGCTACTACCGATATAGATCGAAGGTTTTAAAGGGTGTTTGGTTGATTTGCTCGTGTTCTTTGGTTCGATAAACACCACCACAACAGCCACCATCATCTCCGTCTCTCACCATCATCTCCGTCTCTCATCTCTTTTCTTCTCTTGTGGTATGTCGAACACCAACACATCTATTTTTATTATTTTCCTTCATTTAAAACCGTGTACAAATCGGCTTGAAATGCTTTCGTGGACCTAAAACTAGATCAAACATTTTAAACTGATTTTTCGTGTGGTAATCTTTAATGGAACTGGTTGTTTGATACGTTTTGGTCTCGGGTCGAGAGGAACCCGTAAGGGTCTTTGGCCAAATCCCATGTGTTGTTGGCTTTTGCGTTTTTGCTGATTTACCTTGGGCTATTTCGCTAACTTATAGTTTAATTGGGTTTCAATAAGCTTGAAAAGCTTATGTGATTTTACGTTGGGTCTCGGACTTGGACCTGTGGTTAGTTTGGGTTGCGTCTCGTTGTTACCAGTCGAGGGTTTTGGGCTATTTTTCAGGTTAACGAGACAACCACAAGGGTGGTTGTGCTCGTGTAGGGCTTATTTGGTTTCGGTTTAACAACAAAAACACCAAAGGGGTGTTCATATTTTGGGTATGACTAGCACATGATACATTCAGTTTGTTTTATAAAGCACAAATACAGTACACATTCAGTCTGTGAGTTCTATCGCACTATCATAAATAGTAAATCCACCTTTATTTTCTTTTGCTTTTGTAAAGTTTTACCATTTGATATTGAGAACAAATCATGGCCAAATCTACCAAACAAAATTGTGTTTTAGTTAGGCATGAAGGTATGCTTAGCTTTACATTATGGACTTAAAAGTTGACGTGTTAAAAGAAGTCACACTTTCAAAGTAAACATAATTCAAACACAAATGTCATTTCATGACCACTTAGAGCACAAGGTGTAGTTGGGGAGATTTTGCTCCTCATTCGGGTCCCACCACTGCTACATCACCCAACACCTCAACTTCAACTATCCACAACAAACCCCTCCTCACCAAACAACAAACATCAACTCCCCCATTAGGGCCCCACATCTTACACATTTATTTTTTTATTCATTTCATTAAAAAAATTAAATTCATTTCACAAATACTCAAAAATAACACAACACATTAATTTTATTTCAACCCCTACGATTTAAATGAAAAAATTACAAATTCAACCCCTACGATTTAAAAATCAAATCACAACTTAAAATTCATTTTCTTGTTCAAAAAAAAAAAAAAAAAAAAAAAAACGTGTGCAATAAACATTTAATATTCAAACGTACAGAACCTGATCGGGATAAATTCAAAATTTAAATTCAAACAAAAAGGCGGTTAACGTTTAAATTTCAAATCATACAAACGGTCCTATAAATAGCCATTCCCACATACTCACGAAACACACACAAATCACACACAAATCATACAAATTCTCTCAAATGTCTAACAACAATTCATCAGATAACTCGTCAGTATACAACACCCCCCCAGAAGATCTTTTCCCCGTATTCCCAAACTACAATCACCAATCCAACAATACACCACCGGAAATTCTGTTTCCACCTCTAAACACTCCACCGGCACCCCACTACAACCCACCGGCACCCCACTACAACCCACCGGCACCCTATCCACCACAAAACCAACCACGTCCATTGTCCGATGAAGAACTATTTGCACAGGATATGCAAGAATTGTTAAGGGTTCAAGCAGAGGAAGAGGAAGAAACACGAGCTCGTGAGGAGTACTTACGAGAAAAAAAGGCTCGGAGAAACGCTCGTTGTGCATGGCGAATCCAACATGGATTGCCCCGTGTGTCAACAAGTGACGACGATTCGAGTGCTTCGAGTGATGAGGGCTGGGTCTCGGATAATTCGTTTTAGCTGAATCGTAGTTTTATTATCATTGTCGTATCGTTGTTTAGGGCTTTTAATTTTCGTTTCGTTGTTTGATGTTTTAATTAATTAATCGTAGTTTTAGTTAAGATGTTTTATGTTTAATAATCGTAGTTTTTTTTTTTTTTTTTTTTTTTAATTTCGTAATGTAATGTAGTGTTGTGTTTTAATTTATGTTATGTTTTAAATAAATGAAGTGTTTGTTAAAAAACATCAAATTATACAAAATATTGAAAGGAAAAAAAAAAGAAAAAAAGAAAGAAAATGGAATGTCAGAAACTTACCTCTTCGTCGCCACGGGGAGGAAGGCAACGGGGAAGAACGGCAAGGCACATTCGGTGTAGTTGAAGAGGAACGGCTCGCCGTTGCCTCTTCCACGTCGGACGGCAAGCATGCCTTCTTCGACTACACCTTGTGCTCTTAAGGCTTAAACTATTCTGAGTTAAAAATATGACTTGGCTCAACAACTAAACGAAGCAAATTCATCATGCTCATCAAATAAGTAAGTGTCTTTTCATTGACATTTAAAAGCAATAACTTTACATTTTGTCGTTAAGTAATATTTACTTGGTTTTATCCGAAATTCTATTTGACTTTTTATATATAACTCGACATCGGTCTCTATTTTGCACCTCCGATCAATGTAGGCAAAACATGCCACGGTAATGATGTTTCTAATATCAAATAGAGAAGAGAGAAAAGAAGCGAACATGTTATTTGAAAACAGATTTTCGAAGCTAACCATTGGGATCACACTGTTAGACATCAAGATCTTGATACTTTAATTTTATCAAACTATTAGAACTAGACAAATAAAATTATTGATGGCATATAAATAAGCGTGTTATGTCAAATTTTATAAAATTCTCTAGACATATACTTTGATGTCGAAAAACTAACCCGACAGTAATCGAAACTTGTAGTTTTATTAACATGAAAAACATTTACCATGTGATATACTAATTTGAGCTTTCTATAAAACTTAAATTGCCATTCCAAAACTATATTGATTATTTCCAAACCATTGGGGATTATTGGGTAAATACCGAAACTTACTAAACGATCTACTTTGTTGACATTTTCCTTGTCGATCATTCCTTGATTTCTTCTTGTCATTTTTCCTCGGCTCAAGTTCTCGTCCGTACTTTTCTCGATTGTGTCGATTCCTATTTGGCGTGAGTATTCATGAGTCTATACTGTCTTACCACCACACGAAACGTTAACACCAAACTTTTTACAAACTTTGATACGAGTAATCCACGAAAGCTAAGACGTTTTTCTTTTGAAAACTCTTTCACTTTACGAGAAGTAATCTGAGACAACTATATATATATATATTAGGTCATGCCGAGCCGGCACCGTTGTGCCTATACCCTCAATATCAATGTGTTTTGCTTTTGATGCCAGTTGTGACCTCTGTGATATTTTGCGTTGCTGCAAGCTAAGGTGAGTTCATGACCCCTACTTTTACTTGTTTTACAACTGTTTTGGGGGAGAATACATGCTCGTTTTTACTTAAACTTAATGCTTGTTTTTACTTGAAACGTGATTTGTTTTTCTCAAACATACTACTTGGCTGAAATACTTGATTGTTTACTCGAATGCGTTATATGAATACATGACACACATTAACCAGGTGTACTGAACTATTTACTCAATATTTGACTGTTTGGCTGTAATACTTGATTGTTCACTCGAATGCATTATATGTATACATGACACACACTTTGACCAGGGGTACTGGACGAACACATATAACAGGTTCGGGTGTAATGGTCACATGACCGGGTGTAACGGTCACATGACCGAGTGTAACGGACATACTACCAAGTGTAATGGTCATTACGAGTGTACCGCTTAACCAAGCAATATATTACTTCTGTTTACCAGGAACAAATCTTATTTGGCAGCGGGTTGTAAACACACAGGTTGCAAGTCTTGTATGGGCGGGACTTGTGACTGAGTGGATTTACAATGCCTTTGCCGGAAAATCGTTATTCAAATGCTTTACATTTTACACTAAAACCTATGAACTCACCAACCTCGTGTTAACACTTTAGCATGTATTTTCAAGTATAAAGCGATAGCACGCTATTGGAGGCTTTTGGCATGGCATGGCATGGTCATAGAAGACTCTGATATATTGGGACCACTTGAAATCTTTTATGGGCTTATATTTCAGCACCATTTTTGAAATGTTGTAAACAAATCATTTTGAATATGGAATATTTTTTTAATGGTTGAGGTAAAACCATTCTTTATACTTTGTGTTATGATACCAATTTAGTAGCACCCAAACATTTATGCTTCCGCTAAACCAGATTTTGGGGGTGTTACATACTCCTTAGCACCATTGTGTTACTTACGTCACTACATTCCAAGGTGAGTCATAGCCCCTTCTTTCACTTATTTTGAACTCTTTGGGGGAGATACATGCTCGTTCTACTTACAAATTTACTCGTTTACCTTAAACATTGTACTCATTTGATGACACACTCTATTCGTTTATTGAAACATAATTCTTGCTTTCACTTACACAAGTACTATACACTTTTACGAATTACCATGAGTTCATATACCCACTTTTATACGTTTTTCTATCTCCTAGGGAGATACATGCTACAAAACAGAACACAAGTATTTTCTGTATGATACACCTGATTGATATTGCCTAAGTTACACTATTGCCAAAAGCCCCTCACATCATGAACCATTAATCACTTGCGAGTGAACGCGAATATAGTGAATAGATCTATTGGAGGCTGACTGCCTATTTGAACTAGTGCCGGATGGATAGCCTTAGTTGCTAGCCGGATTAGTCGAATGCATTATATTTGAAGGAAATAGGAAGATGGCAATCTCCTACACGAGGGCCATAATTCACACCGTTTCACAATACACTGTTAACGTTTGCGTGTCATGAGACTTAGGGCAATATATCCAACTGCAATATCACTATTTCAAATTATGATTGTAATTCACATGCAATCATAGACTTGTGTTCAAACTGATTACAATTACAAACACTATGAATTCACTCTACTTTTGTGTTGACCCAGTTAGGGCAAACAAACAAACTACGGGTGTATAACAACGTAACCCACTACTTATTTCATCAATATTTGTATTTATTACTATTATCATTTCACACTTGAAACTATTGGAATCAACTGTTTTTGCTTACAAACTCTATGAACTCACCAGCCTTTGTGTTGACACTTTTAACATGTTTATCTCAGGTCCATAATGAACGAGGATGGCACGAAGGAGCACGGATACATCAAAAGGGCTATATATTTTATTATCATTCGAAAACTTATTTTGTAAATCTTACAACTACTGGGACCTCATTTCGTAAACTCTGATATTCGAATGGTAAATCTTTTAAAACGACGTAGAGATCGTTTTCTATCATTATAACTGTTATGCCATGAAGTAACACCCAGTTTGAATTCCGCTGCATATCTAAAAATTGGGGGTGTTACACCAACCCCACCGCAAAATTTACCGGCTAACAAACCTCAAACCACTGTCGACATCACCATTCAAATCTGAAACCCTTCATATCTCGAGCCACCATTGAAACTTAAGATATCATGACGGGGTTTAGATTTTTCATATCTTTTTTGGTTTTTGGTATTAAATTAATATTTATAAATGCATTAATGTATAGATTTGCAAATGTGTATAAAAAAGATCTGTTTATGCTTTTTCTCGATCCAAAATTGTTTTTGTTTTTGTTTGATTTATAAACTCTTGAATGATAGTTGAGTACTTTGATTTTTAGATTGTTGGGGTAGTGTGGTTGTTAGTGTGGGAGGGTGTTTGTATATGAATATCAAGGGTTTTTTGGCTGGTAGTGGTAGGAATTTTAATTTTGGATATAAATATTATGGGTCTTTTGCAAGATGTTTGATTATTATGGATATGATTTGGGGAGGAAGATGAGACAATTTTAGAGAAGGGACACCGCTGGTAGTTCGTAGTCGGTTGAGACTGATTTGAAGAAGATGAAGATCATGTTATTTGGCTTGAGACTAATTGTGGTTTTTGTAGGTAGAATCTTTAATACCTTAGATTTATATATTTTCATGTTTTCCTGATTTTGACAAGATGAACACGGTAGATGAATTGGAAAAGGAAGAAGAGAGAGGTAAAAAGGCTAAAGTACCCTCACATGGGTATAACGTGTTGAAACTTAACGAAGGTTAGCGGGGGGCCGTTAGAGGGAGGGACGAACGGCGGATAACGTTTCGCACTTAGGGACGAACGGTACATTTTTTTGGGTTAAAGGATGAAAGGCTGCGGTCAACGCAAACCACAAGGACGAACGGTGTAATTTACTCTTAAATATATTATGTTAACATTCGATCACATCACATTTAGGATCTAGTTAAACTAAAATAATATAAAGTACCATGTTGAAAAATTAGAAATGTCACAATGGTCAATTATCAGGCCGTCCTTTGGCAGGCCCACCAAGAGTTGGCATGCGATCCAAAACAGAAACCGTCTTCATTCTTTATAATATTTGGATTTTGATAAAATATTTAGAATTATAAAAATAAAGATTTAAATATTTTCAAATGCTGCATGTAAGGTCGTATGACTCAAGTTTGTTATCATTGTTTGAATAAATAAAAAATCAACAAAAAAAAAAATAAAATAAAATAAAAAATCAATCATAAAAATAATATGGTCATAAATTGAAAAGAAAGCCGACTAGTTAGTCCATATTACCATTTATTTATTTTTTAATTTGGTGTGTGAACTTAAGTCTCTTCGTGATGATGTCAATATTTAGTAACCAAAATGAAACTGAATGAATTTGGTTGCCAATAATGTCTAAGCTAAAGGATTGATTAATATATCTGAATTTTTCATGAAGGGATTATCACATATGTATCAAATATAAAATCAAATATCATATTATCCAGTTTACAAATAAATAAACCACAAAGGGTGACTCAACAGTAAGAATACAAGTCTTCCAAAGAGAAGGTCAAGGGTTCGAATCCAATAGAGAGAAAATTAATCCCCTTGTGACCACGGAGGTTCACCTACGCCGACTCCGGGCTATCCGAAAGTGTAGTCGCCCTGAGATTAGTCGGTTTGCAATGTCGAGTCAGAAACCCAGATAATCAAAAGAAAAAAAAAAACATATTATGATTTTAAGCATTTTTGGAAAGAAAAAACAGGACATTTTAGGTTGCATTTAGTAATGGAAAAGTTTTTTTAGTTTTCATTTTTCAGTTTTTTTTTAGAATGAGAAAGCTATTCTTTTTTTAGATAACACTTGAAAACGTGTTTAGATGGGGTTTTCTAAAATGAGAAACTTATGGATAACTCATAAAAGGAGTTTTCTAAAACTTAGTTATAAACTTAGAAAATAGGTTTTCAATCTTTTCAAGAAAACTTTTGAAAAAAACCCAATTTAAGCGTCTTTTCTATTTTCTTATATTTTCTAAGAAAATCTTTCTGGAAGATAGAAGAGTTTTCCACTACTAAACACGCCCTTAGTATTTATATTAACGAAGTATGGTTTGATGTTGATCTCTTATGTGATTCCTCATAATCTTGTAAAAGTTTAATGGTAGTTGCGTGTATTAGATGTTTGGGATGTAGTCTATCGAGAAGGGATTCGGTAATAAGAAAAAACTAAAATGAGAAGAATAAGAAGGATTTCTAGCTACACATTTCAAATAGAATGGAGAATTTTAAACGGAGATGCAACTATTTTTGTAGGTGCATCTGAAATGAATGGTTGTGGTTTCTTCTCATCATTCTTATTTTAATTTTTCTTTTCATTTGATCCTAACTCTTAGTCTATATAAGGTTTTTTTCGATATTCGTGAGCAAAAGCATGCTCATGAACTAATTATCTTATCTTAACTACATAGGATAGAGAGGTCATTTCATCCATTAAATGTAACTAAGACATTCTTTAATCTTAAATTAAGGGATACAACTAAATGAACATATTGTACAAACTAATCAACGACACTATATTATGAAATTCTTAACAACATTAGTATGATACAAGACAATTAAACACAACTAGAGCATAGTAAAAGCTGTAGGATATATGGGATAAAAATCAAATAAAAAGACAAATATTTGTACACTACGTAAAAAGATTTTTTTTTTTTTAATTCACGAAAAATCCAAAAAAAATTCCACAAGATCTGGTATTTTAGTGCATGAAAAAGCTGTAAAGTAAGTTTTTCTAAAAGTGGATATTTTTTCCCAAAAAAAATTATGAAAAAATACGTTTGTGCATTAAATCGTTTTTTTGTGTATTAAGAATTCATTTTTGCAACCAACTTCTTTTGACTTTTTTCATCAAAATAACATTGCTCATCTAACTAAAACAAGTTGAAAATTTTGTGCATAAAAAATTTTTTGCGCATCAAAATTTGTTTTTTGTGTATTTAAAAAAATGTATAAAAACTCAAAATTAGAAAAGCTTCTTTCACAAAAGTTTTATGCACCAACATACCCGATCTTGTGAATTTTTTTTGGATTTTTTCGTGAACTTAAAAAAATAAATAAAAAATAAATAATAAACTTTTTACGTAATGTACGGATATTTGTATTTTTATTTTAACTTTACCCTAGATTTTTAAGTAGTGCATCTTTATTTATTTTTAGTAGTAGGATAGATTTAGACTATTTGAAGAATTTGATGGTTATTTTGTCTTTGTTGAAGAATTTTTAGACTATTATGTTATTGTGTAAAAAAGACCATTGTATCTGGACGAGATTAAAATAAAGTCTGTTTAGCTTGTGTTAGGTATTAAGAATACATATAGGTTTGATTGTAAAGGTGGATACTGAAGAAATCCTATCATTTTAGTTTATATTACTACAGTACTTTTATAATCATTGTGAGATACTCCCTCCGTCTCATATTAAGTGTCCACTTTTCAAATGCACAAAGTTTTAGAAAAGTGGGGCCAACTACACTCTCCACCAATCAAATATCACTATTACCCACTAAAGTCTCTTCTCATTGGTTGAAAATATTCCTTGGACACTTAATTTGGGACATTCCAAGATTCCATTATGGACACTTAATATAGGACGGAAGGAGTACTTATTATTAACTTTTTGTATAAAAAATTCAAATAAATATAAAAGATGGAAGAGAATAGGTGGGATATATGTCAAGAAAACATGTCAGGTAAACGTATTTGCCTAATTTATAAACTCACAAGCTCTAGCAGTATGAGTTTTCTAGCATGATTATCATATATTGATTAGACATCTCACTACCAAAACATCAACTTTACCACGAAAGCTAATTAAAAGGGTCAAGTTCAATGTGCCTTTTTAGCCTTAACTCGAATAAACCTTAACCGACTCTATCAAGCCCAACAAATTAACATTGACACTTACTACATAGCTACCTAATGGTCGCTCAACCAGGCAGAATCAGAACCATTTATCATACCCTCCTATAACATTCTTTTATCTTTAAATAATTTGATGATGGGATAAAAAATTAACCCTCTTACCAAAGGTTTGTGTTCCAAATGTAACACATGTTGCGTGAGAAGCTCGGCAATTAAAATGCTTGTGAGCTTGTCTAGGACATATGAGATATACAAGGTTTTTGTAGCCCAAATGTTGCGATAGGTTTAAAATTTCTTCGAAGTGCGTGTCTACGGTTTGATAAAACGTAGTAGTATTAATTTTTCTTATAAGCCGATCTAACATATATGCACTTATGAACTGTCATATCAACGTTTCTAGCTCAAAATAAGTTATACACAATTTTTATTATTTCATAATTAATGTATAGGTTTGATGAAGAAAAAGAAAAAACTCTCATATAATCTGGGGATGAGCGCGGCTCCGAACCGGACCCGATGGATCTGGAAATTGAATATTGTGAAAAGTAGGAACCAAGAACCGAACCGAATATAGTTTTCGGCTCCAGTTCTAGTTCCAGTTCATTTTCTTCGAGTCTACCCGGCTAGGAACCGATTTTCTAAAAAATAAAATAAAAACCATCATGCACTAATGAATTAGGCAAATAGAAAACAAAAAATATTTGATTTTTTTAAGCGTTTGCAACTATTTATGTTTAAACCAATAACGTTTAACAACTAAAGCATAAACACAAACAAATAATCATTTTATAGTTTCACATTGTTCAAATATTTAACAAACTAATGAGTAATGACACATAACAATTTTAAAAACAAAATAATATAACTTCAAACTTTGTCCAACTCGATAACCAAAACCGTTTATGGTTCCACCATTTATCTCTTCTGGTTAGTTTCTCTATTTGTTCTTGCATATCTTTCACAATCACATCGTCTTAAATAGAGAAGAGTAAAAGAATAAGAGAACCGGATCAAAACTGAGTTGCGGTTTTGTTAGATCCAACCAAGAAGTGTCATTGACATGCTCATGGTTTTAGAAACAATTCTATTTCATGAAATGCTTTGAGTATAAGAAGTAAAGAAAATTACATATTTTTAAAATTATTGGGTATTCGTTCCGGAACCGAGAACCGGTGGACCCGAACCGAACCAACCCAAGAACGGAAAAATCTCAAATTCAAGAACCAGAACCGGAACCATCAGGTCCGGATCTAGTTCGGTTCTTCTCGGTTCCGATTCTCTATTCCAATCCGATTCTCTGGTTCTTTTGTTCATCCCTGGTGTTTTTACATTTCACTCTCCTAATTTTAAATAAGTCATATACCCCATTCTCTCAAGTTGAAATTAATATGATAGGTCATGTTCCCTCACATAGAAAACTGTGGGTCTACTGCGGGACCTTGTCTTTCTTTTGTTTGTGAGGGATCATGTTCATTAATCATTATAACTTGATAGAATCTAATCCCCTTAATAATATTCGTGGTTTCTTTTACATCTACACTTCCTTAAGGGGGTGTTTGGCTAAGCTTATATACGGCTTATTAGATTATAAAGTATACTACACCGTTGGTCCTTGTGGTTTGCGTTGACTGGCAGATATGGTCCTTTGACCAAAAAAATTACGCCAGTGGTCCTTAAGTCAGAAATGTTATGCACCGTTAGTCCCCCATTTCAAATAGCCCCACAAACTGATACTAACGCCCATTATCTATCGGAATTAAAGGGGCAATTTGGTCATTTTATGTTATCCCCACCAAACAAATCCTCACTCACACAATAAAACAAATATTACTTTCACACAACCAGATCTATCACCTCACAACAATTTATAATGATCCATCATCTTCACAAAAAGTCACACAACACAAATCAAAACCCAGATCCATCGATCATCAACCAATACAACCAACACAGATCTATAACAAAAACACAAAAACAACCAACTCGCCGCTCTCGATCTATAATCATCACAAATCTCACATAAAAACCCACATCCAAAAATCTATATCGATCTGTCTTCACTCGAAGATTAGCAAAAAAAGAGAGAGTGGTCAAGATTATCCCAAAGATTTCAAGAGAGTCAAAACAGAAGATAATGATGGAACCTTCTACACAGGAAAATCAGATTTGGGTCATGGCTGAAAAACTGAAAAACATTGATACGGTCATGGCTGTTACTTCAAGCTCTTCAAAGGTTTCGGGTTCTCATAAAATGAAAGCTAAAAACGAAGAAGCAAAGGTTTCGGTTAACTGTTGGTTTTGGAAATTGATTTCATATCAGATTTGGGTTTCATAGTTGGTTTTTGATATCGAGGTGGGTTTAAAGATATGTTTTTGAAATGGGTGTTAATGATTTTTCGAGGTGGGTTTATAGATCAAGGGTTTGGAAATTGATTTCATATCAAACTCGCTGTGAATGTATTTTGGAAATTGAATTCGAAGGATGCTAACAAGAAAAAATGGGTACACGCTTTCGATTGTGATTCGGTTTCTAATGGGGATTTTGTTGAAGCAAAATGGTGTTGGATGAAGCTAAAGATTTATTGGATAAGTGTTTGCAATTAAATGTTGAAGAAAGATGGAGTGTGAAGGAGCTTTTACAACACCCTTTTGTTAAGTTAAGAATTGGTGCTGGGAGTGGCCTGTGGTTTGAAAGTGAAGAATTGGTGCTGGGAGTGGCCTGTGGTGATTAGATGAAGGAGAAAAAAAAATGGGTTTTAAGGAAAGAAGGTTATCTTGAAAGAATTGATGAGGGTAGTGGCGGTTTTGTTGGCGGCGAAAACAAGGATGGGGCTAGTAGCGATTTTGATGAAGATGATGATGATTTCTTTTGTCAATGAAAATGAATCTTGGTTACTTTAATCCCTTCAATACAAATCATCAATTATATAAAGAAATTAAAAGTAGAGTATATATACATAATATATGAATGATGAATCTTGATTGATTTATGATCTATTTAATATATATGAATCTTGATTGAGTTTGGAAATTGATGGATCTGATGTACATGTTTGGATTTTAATGTTTGTAATATGATCAGTTTGTGTTTTGTGTTTGGATTTTAATGTGAACTGACGAAATGACGAAAGTACCACTTTAAATCAAATACTTAACGAGTGTTAATGGATGTTTGTGGGGCCACTTGGAATGGGGGACTAACGATGCATAACGTTTCTGACTTAAAGACCACCGGCGCAATTTTTTTGGTCAAAGGACCATATCCACTAGTCAATGCAAACCACAAGGACCAACGGTGTAATTTTCTCTAGATTATATATGTTCGGCTAACATAAGCCACAATTTTAGGTCATCCACAAAATTATGAACATATATAAGCTAATAGCCAAACACCCGCTAAATCCAAAACAACATTTAACTCATCATCTCTTGAGGAAAAAAAATTGAAACACACACATAAAGCTTCCCTCCACAATGTGCGAAACATTAATCTCACCATCATCTATACTATTAACCAAAAAGCTACAAACTTTATATTCCCCAAATCATTTAACCAAAACCCCAATCAGAAAATTAAGGTATCAAAGTGTATCAGCAGCATTTTTGAATAAAGATGATTCAAAAAGATGGTCACTTCAAGGGATGACAGCTCTTGTTACTGGTGGTACTAGAGGAATTGGGTACCATTAACTAAATCCTTTAATCTTTTACTTGTGTTTATTTATTCCTATTTATGCTTAAAACCCTAAGTACGATTTGGGGATTTTTATTTTATTTTTATTTTTTTAATACTGCATAGTGTATCTAAGGACGGTCGTGGTTTTTGGTTGCCCTAGGCAATAACAACCGACGGGCCTTATTACACTTGTAATCTAACGAGAACTTGCATATAAACTTGAATTACATGACTCATATATGTTTAATATTATACGTATTTATATGCAAAACTAATAAAAATGTGGCCTCTTTTAAGTGGAGGCCCTGTGCGACGGCACTTATTGCACACCGCTCCGAGACCCCTCTATCTTATTTAGGGGATTGCAGATTGTAGTACAATTGAAGTCACATTTTATAAAGGTTGGCCACTTTTATAAATTTATATTTTTGCACTTAGGGGGTGTTTCGATTAGCCTATTTTCCGGGAGTATGAGCTTATTTGAGGCATGTAAAAGCTCATAAGCTCATTTTTTTTGGCCTGATGAAGTTATAAACTTGAACTTATAGCTTATTTAAGTCCATAGGTTCAAGTTGATAAGCTTATAAGCCTGGAGAAGCGAGTTTTCAAGTTTTTCTAGCTTCAATGCCTGGAGGTTTTCTGGATGAGTTTATCAAATGTTTTTTTTAACTTTAGTCAGCTACTTGATTGTTCTAATATAGTGTCTGAATGTCACAAGTATTGACATTTTTTTCATCGGGGCCTTTTTGAAATATTAGAACTACTTTATACACCACCAAATATGTTTCTCTCTTTGTTATATCGGTTCTGTCAAACAATGAGTGGGTGTTGAAAAATCTCTAGAATTTTCAGAAAACACAACAATAGGGATTTTCATCACCTGCTATGTTGTTGATCGGAATCAGTATGATGAAACAAGATACATACTTGGGTGGCCTAAAAAGCAGTTTGAATATTTTGGGTTTCTTTGATGAAAAGAATTGAATGGCATCTACTTGCGTTATCCCTAAAATATAAGTTAAGCTACCTGTGTGACCAAACAAAATACATTACCGTAAATGGCTAAGGATAGAAATATTTTTGGGGGATAGGGTGTTTCAAGCAAGGTTATATGAAACTTTTTTAGATAAAAATATAGCTATGAAATTTGGTTGAATTTATGCGTTTTAAAAGTTGAAGTGAAACATGTTGCATCTCAACATCGATATGTATAATATGATTGCTATAATGTGTTGAAGAGATGTGTGATAAGAACAAATAGAGAGACCTTGTTGGTGAAAGCTTTTGTGAACATTATCACATGAGTAAACTCTAAAATACATCTTTGTGGTTTGCCAAATTTCATAGTTTACATCCTTGTCAAAAAAGCTGGGACATCAACATCCCTCTGATATTATCTGGGCCCTACTTCTCTAGCTATAGCAAAGCTAATCTTACTAAAGATGAATAGCAGCACGTGCCCCAATGTCTTGAGTCACGGAGAACTTTCAGATCCGCTTCAGTAAGGTCACCGAATCCTTCTCAAGTTCCCCAAAAGAAGAGAATGAGGAAAGGAGAAACCCATATTCAATATCCGCGCACTTAGTCATATACTTGACGGGTTTACGTTGTGCGTTCTCAATCACCGCACGACCAGACACAAAATCAACCATACCAGTTTGCGTAAGGGCGATGACCCTGTTAGATCTACACATACATCAAGCCCTCCGTCACACGAGCAGAGCTACATATCAACCGGACGTAAGGGTTTGTCCCACCTTCCACCAAGCCCGATATCAACTTCTTTACAATTGAAATCCCCGACCGAGAACAATGTCAACAAGGGTATTACGCACTATGTTATGCCGATGTTGAATACCAATAATACTAGTGCACGGTACAACATGTTCTCCATAAATATCCCCAGTCAAGACAGTAAAGACCCTGAAACAAGCTGAGCACGACATCGGAACAGAGAATTGGGGAGCACCTAACCGATAACATAACACACACCGGTAAGTCCTACCATTCATAGTCTGTCCCAACCCAGAGATCGGAACCACCCTAAGCTAGTCAGAAGTGTGGTCCTCCATTTGAGATTTGCATAAAGCCATCTGTCGAGTAGATAGGGAAAAAGTGGATTCAGCCACGTGTGAAATATATATATGCTAGTTTCTTCATGAGTTTGGGGCAACGATCTCACTTGGATTACTCAAAAGGTCAATCTCCATTTTCGCATTAAAAGCACACAAGGCATCATCAAAGGTAAGCCCAGACGTTACAATACCAGAATGTCAGAGCAGCTTAGTCTGCAAGCTAGCAGATTGGAGTCTAGACGCAAGGAATGCATAGTTCAAGACATAAACCTGCAGAGTAAACACCAAGCCCCCCCAAACGCAAAGGGTAATGTGGCAAGCCTCCATTGCCAGTCACCAAATCGAGGTCCAGAAGCACGCTCAAAGACCAAAGTGCCCATCAAAAGAACTCTGAGCACGCATCAAAAGTGCCAGTCACCAATATACTCCATAGCAGAACAAAGTGCCACATCAAAAGAACTCTGAGCACGCTCAAAGACCCGGGGAGAGCATGTGCGCATAGGAAAATATAGTTTGGATATACCCGCACAAGCACGAAGGAGCAAGAACTCCTCCGCATTAATCATAGCAACAACACCCATAAGCTCAATGGTTTTGGCAACTCTCTTCATCATAAGCTCGATACTAGTATCAAAGTCCACATTATCAGGCCCACCCAGTAATTTAACACCATGCAAGGGTTCAATATTAGGCGGGTAAACTCCCGCAAGCCTGCTTCTTGGGTATTCATTTAGGGGGCTTGGTGTTTATTCTGTAGGTGATGCTTTGAATTATGCCTTTCTTGCGTCTAAATTAGTAGCTTGGAGACTAGGCTGCTTTAACATTCGGGTATTGTAGCATCTGACCTACCTTTGAAGATGCCTTGTGTGGTTTTAATAGGAAAATGGAGATGACATTCTGAGTAATCCAAGTGAGATCGCTGCCCCCAAACTCATGAAGAAACTATCAAATATATATTTCACACGTGTTACTCAAATCCACTTTTTCCTTATCTCCTCGACAGATAGCTTTGTGGAAATCTTAAATGGAGGATCAAACTTTTTGACCGGCTTAAGGTGGTTCCGATCTCTCTGGATTGGGACAAACTATGAATGGTAGGACTTACCGTTGTATGTTATGCTATCGTCTAGGTGTTCCCCTATTCTCTGTCCCGAAGTCGTGCTCAGCTTGCTCCAGGGTCTTTTCGGGGGATATTTATGGAGACCATGCTATATCGTGTATATCGTGTATATCGTGTGGCATAACATTGTGCGTGATACCCTTGTCGACATATGTTTTCGGTCAGGGATTTCAGTTGGTAAAGAAGTTGATATTGGGCTTAGTGGAGGGCATGACAAACCCCTACGTCAAGATGATATGTTGCTCTACTAGTGGGACGGAGGGCTTGATGTATGTGTGGATCTTACAGGGTCCTCGCCTTTAACGCAAACTGGTATGGTTGATTTTGTGCCCGGTTGTGCGGTGATTGAGGCCGCACAACGTAAACACGTCAAGTATGAGGCTAAATGCGCCGATATAGGTTTTTCCCATTCTCTTCTTTTAGGGAACTTGAAAAGGAAGCAGTAACCTTACTCAAGCGGATCTGAAAGTTTTCCGTGGCTCAAGACATTGGGGCGCGTGCTGCTCTTCACATATTTAGTATGATTAACTTTGCTATAGCTAGATGAGTGGGGACCAGATAGTATCTCGGGAAGTGATGTTAATAATAATAATAGAAAAATCAAAAGGAAGAGGAGAGTATTTTTGTAGCTTCATAATATCAAGACAAGGGTATTTTAGTCATTTCATATTTTCTAACTAGTCAAACTAACGTTCAACGGAAATTTGGACCAAACCAGAAACGGGTGTTTCTCTTTTGACCAAACCAGGAACTTTTTCAAAATTTGGACTGAAAATGAAATACCCGGCAAACCATAAGGACTAAAAATGTAGTTAACTCTATATTAAAATTATGAGAGTCTACGGATGGGATCTGTATTCTTTGATACAACAATTGCGATGATAGTATAGTGTGTAATGTATTGCTGAACGAACTTCTAGTTGAATTTGGAACATACACACATATACATTCCATCCTTATTCATGAAAGACCTGCGCTTACATAAGAAATCAAACATAGTAGCTTCTAATGCAAAATTGGTGTGAACTTGTTTTCTGTTTCATACTAGTATACTACACCATACTGATACGAACCAATTCGATATAGAGATAAAACAACAATAAAGATAGAATAATCAACGTTCGAAAGGTCGAATAAGCTCTCCCAATTGACACGAAATCAATAAAACATAATATTATTCAGCATAATCAGAATTACAATCCTAATACCCTATTTATAATAGACTTAATTTAATGCCCTAACTTTCTCACCAAGAAATATAATAAAATGAAACTAAATAAAATAATTAATAAATAATAATAATAATAATAATAATACTAAACTATAATAACGCAGAATCGTATCAATACTCCCGCCCCCAAAAACACATTGTCCTCAAGGTGTTGCTTGAAAATGTTGCCTTGGTAATTCCGGGATCCCATGTTCGTTTTATCCCATTTGTGTGCTTCAAGTGCATGTAGTAGTCCTGCAATATCTTCGAGTTTTCTTATACACACTTGTTGGTCATGAGAACCTAATCTTTCAAATCCAGTACCAAGCGAGGTACCTAGCATTCTAGTTTTTCTAGTTCGGACGCATGAAACCACAAACTTATTCTAAAACAACCTTGCTTTCACCTTCCTATTAGGACTCCGTTGGTTTAGTTGGACCCCCAATAAATGGACATGTCCCTCCTGATTAATCTCTTCCTTTATCGCTGCCTTTATTGATCCTTGAAATTTCTCAGACAACAATGAGATATCTTGACACGCCCATCTAAAAGATTCCCCCAGGTTAGATAAAGATTCCTCTAGTTTAGATTGGTGCAACAGCAACGTGGATTGTAACCGTTTAACCATCTCTATGACATCAGTTAACCCTTCTTCAAAGCTCTTTGCTTCCATTCCTTTTTATGAACAGTAATCCGGCCCGAGAACAGCAACTTCTGGTGATGAACAGTAAATTCTGGCGATGAACAGTACCCTGATGAACTTTTTTTTTTTGTTTTTTTTGAAACCCTTGAATCGAACAGCTCTGATACCAATTGATACGAACCGGATCGATAATAAGATAAAAGAACAATAAAGATTGAATACTCGACGTTCGAGAGGTCGAATAAGCTCTCCCAATTGACACGAAATCAATAAACCATAATATTATTCAGCATAATCAGAATTACAATCCTAATACTCTATTTATAATAGACTTAACCTAATGCCCTAACTTTCTCACCAAGAAATATAATAAAAGGAAACTAAATAAAATAATTAATTAATAATAATAATACTAAACTATAATAACGCAGGATCGTATCACATACACTTTGACTTATGAAGTCAAACGTATTTGCAATATTATTATTTTTTTTGATGAAAATGTGAAGATATATTACCAAAACACTAACTTTTACTGTTTTACAAGGGATACAAAGGATCTAAAACATGCTTAAGATCCTTTAAACAAACTATAGAGACATATGCTATCCCTCTATTCTTCACATTTCCATACTAACAATCACTACATTTCCTCTAACAACATTATAAACTTCAAGTTATTCCAGTGTGGAACAACAAAAAGCTACAATGTCAAGACGCCTCATGATTGTTAAAGACTAAAATATTCAGACTACATTTCCTTCATGAATGCATGAACATACCCCTCTCTCTCTGCAGCTGCCACCTCACAGAAAGAGACGTACATGGCATCCATGATAGGCATCATCTAGAATATAAGCCTTGTTACCACAGACAAAGAACTACATTTCCTTCATGAAGGCAATCATTCAACCATTCTGCAACAACCACCTCACAGGATGATCTTAGATTGGCATCCATGAGAGGCATCATTCTATAAATTTGTGGCCCAACCGTCTCTATACCTCCCAACCATATAAAACAGTGCATACAATGTATTAGCCATCTACAGTACCATTTCCATTCAACCACATTCTACATACCAAACAGAAGATAATTCCCACTTCCAAACACCCCTTTTCACTTTTCAGGACCATATATCATGTTTATACAACTTTCCTCAAGAATTTTATACCCCACATTTCTTCAACTCTTTCAATAGCTTTAGATTGCTTCACAACTAAGCTCATCAGTCTCATCTTCACATTCTCTTCAACCAGACCTTGTATACAGTCACCTGATCTTTTCTCATTTTTAAACTGCTTAGCATTTCTTTCCTGCCATATGAAGTAAACCATAGCATCCACACATAATCTTCTAACCACACTCCAAACAGAATTATTCCATCTGATTTGGCTAGCACATCCACTATACCATCCCATTTAGCTGGCAATCTGTCCAAATTCATCTTCTTCTGAACATTTACCCATATTTCTTTAGAAAATCCACAGGAGAAAAAGAGATGATTACGAGAGTCTGGCATAGCATTACACATGGACATGTCATTACTTTGGCTGCCACTTCATAAGCCTATCTTGAGTACATAATCTTCTTTGCATAGCTACCCACAGGATAAATGCATGTCTAGGGATGCACTGATAAAACCAAACCATCTTATGCCATATAATAGTTGCTTGTTCCACACATAAATCCTCCCAGCCACCCTTAACAGAGAATTTTATATCCTCGCCTTTAGAACTCTTCCATACAATTCTATCCATCTTCCCCACAATCAGTCTTGGAACACTTAAGTTTACCACATTTGGATATTTTTGTCTCCGGTCCTGTGGCCACTTCCTTCTTGAATCATTTCATTTACAGTGACTCCCCTATCAATTTTTGTTTCATAAAGGCTTCTATAGGTAACATGATTCATCAGAGGACCAATACTAGACCAATTATCAAATCACATTGAAGTTGTTGCTCCATTACCTAATTTGCATACCAAATGCTGCTTAATCATATCCGTTATTCCAAGCAGATTCCTCCAACACCAACTGTCACATTTATTACTTTGCACAGTCCAAATACTATTTCCATGCAGCCTCACAGAGTGTATCCACTTCACCCATAGACAGTCTTTTTTAATTGCAATATGTCATATATGTTTAGCTAACATCGCTTTATTCCAAATAGCCAAGTTTTTAACCCCAAACCTCCTTCCTTCTTTGGTTTACACACATTTGCCCAAGCAATATTGGCTTTTTCTTTAGTTAGTTCACCTTTACACCGCAAAAAGCCCTTAAGCAACTTATTGATTTCCTTGAATAATTGTTTGATGGATAAGGAAAACAGATGACCAATAAACTTATAGATGATAGCACAGCAGAGATCAATTGAAGTCTTCTAGCAAAAGAAAGACCCTTATTTCTCCAATCACTAACCCTCTTCACCACTTTATCAACCAAGCTTTTACACTGTTTCACACTTAAGCTCCTTGTGAGTAAAGGAACACCTAAGTATTTAACAGGTAATTTCCCCACAACAAAAGGCATAACATTCAGAATCTCCATTTTTTCACTTTCCTTTAGGCTGCCAAAAAATATTGTAGTCATACTAGGATTTGGGAGAAGACCAGAAGCCTCAATGAATTCATCAAGAGCTTCTTTTAACACTCTTACTGACCTTACATCACCGTCACACAAGACCAAGAGGTCATCTGCAAAACAAAGATGAGTAAGTCTAATTCCTTTGCAACCTTTGTGAAACTTGAACACTTAAGCTAACGTAGTTGCAATATTGACGTGGATTTTTCTTCTTTTAGTCCAATAAACTTAGACCTAGATATGGCCTGCGATCGTTTTTTTTTTTTTTCTTTTTTTTTTTCTTTTTTTCTTTTTTCTCTCTCTAAAATAAACTCAATGTCATATTTAAGTTTGTAAGCAAACCAATTAGAAATCAAACTAAAGTGTTTTTCTTTACTGGATGCTGTATCTGATATAATGTGATGTGAAATCTTATTATGCTGATTCTCTATATATAGGCGTGCAATTGTGGAGGAGTTGTCTGGACATGGGGCGATTGTACACACCTGTGCTCGAAATGAGTCTGAATTAAATGCCTTCTTGGAAAATTGGTCGGATGAGGGTATTAAGATCACTGGTTCAGTCTGTGATGTATCTTCACGGCATGATCGTGAAAAGTTAATGGATGATGTTGCGTCCTTGTTTGGAGGAAAACTTCATATACTTGTAAGCTGTTTCTTCTTTTGTTCGTTAGTTGTGAATATTTTGACGTATGTATATTTTGTTAAGAGAAATGATTAACTTAGTAACTTTCATTGCAAATCAAGTAGACAAATTTATTATTCTTTTTTTCTTTTTTTTTCTGGTACTAGCAGTCATGTCCCCCTCCAGTTTCTGTAGTACACAGGCGTGGAAAATTTTGGCATAAAATTCCTAAGTTATACATTTTTCATCCCACTTACTGAGAGGGTGTTTGGGATTGCTTATCTGTTTTTCTTCAAAGAAACAAACAGTTTTGAGTGTTTTCGATAAAACTGCGTATCTGCTTATGACAGAGTAGATAACCACTTACTTATAACCATATTGGTACTTTTTTAGATTTTTTAAACAAATAAACAGTTTAAATAAAGCAATCCCAAACACCTGTGATAAGCAGTCCCATTCTAGCCTTCCAAAAAAAAAAAAAAAGCAGTCCCATTCTATTTTTGTTTAATTGATTTATCTTTTATTATGTCACATTATCAAATAGTGAGTCTGATGGTATGTTTATTGGGTGTTATAGTTACTCCAAGTGTAAATCTAATCTTTAAATTAGGAAATCCGGTTTGTAATCTTACATGGATACCTTATTGTGGATTGGATCAGTAGGTAAACAATGTTGGGACAAACATTCGGAAACCTATGGTACAATTGACAGTAGAAGAGTTCTCCATGCTGATGTCAACAAATTTTGAATCTGTTTTTCACATGAGCCAACTTGCACATCCGTTCTTGAAAGCATCAAAAGCAGGCAGCATCGTTTTTACTTCATCAGTCTCAGCCTTCGTCTCACTAAAGTCCATGACACTCCAAGGAGCCACCAAAGGTAACTCCCGAAATTGTTTATGATACGAATGCTTTTTTGATCACAAAATTATGATACTTACATATTGTCAATCCACTTTTAGGAGCTATTAATCAGCTTACAAAAAATTTGGCTTGTGAATGGGCAAAAGATGGTATCAGGAGCAATGCCGTTGCCCCTTGGTATATCAAAACTTCCATGGTTGAACAAGTAAGTTACTCTTTACTTCCATGGTCTTAATGGCTTGTCAAACAATATATTTGGGTTATTTTTTGACACACAAGTAGTGTTAGAAGAATTATACAATATATTTGGGGTTTTTTTAACTGTTTATTATGTAGAAATAACACATGGTTTGTACATGCATGAAATGACTTGGGTTAGGCTCAATTCAGGTACTAAGTAATAAAGAGTATGCTGAAGAGGTTCTTCATTGCACACCACTTGGGCGACTTGGGGATCCAAATGAGGTCTCGTCGCTTGTTGCATTTCTTTGCATGCCGGCTTCATCATACATCACAGGGCAAATTATATGTGTTGACGGTGGGATGTCTGTAAATGGTTTCTACCCAAGAAATGGCTAGGTTTCTCTTGGTCATCTTGTATTTTTTTACTTTGGGACAACTGGGCTGGGCAAGCCTTCTTATTTCCAAATATGACAATGATGATAGTGATCATTTCACTTTTATCATAACATGTTTATTGTTTAAAATTATTTCATTTGCTCTTCTTTTAAACAAACTGCTCTCTTTGTCACAGAGAAGGTGAACAAAGAGTAAGCAATAATGGGTACTATGGACGAAATATGTATGTGTTTTGAATCCCTAAGGCCGGGTGTAATAGGAGGTTCACCCACGCGGTGGTGACCTTAAGACCCCCCCCCCCCCCCCCCCCCCCTGTCATTTTTTGACCAGTTGGCTGATTTATTAAAAACAAAGAAATAGTTTTAAATAATTTTATACACTATAAATAACCCAATATCATTTCATTTTTATTCACACTTTCAAAACACATTATATATATTATTAAATCACAACGTAAACGACGCCGTTTCTCTTGTTTTTCTCAATATATAAATACGTATTTTTAATTTCTCACAACAAATGGATTCCGAATATTTCATGTTTACATCCTCGGATCAAAAAGTCGATGACATACTATATTAATTATCATGGTCAAAGTTCACAAAGAATTAAAAAAAAAAAAAAAAAAAAAAAGCTTGTTGCCACAAATCACAATAAATAGAGATTGTTACGGTGCTCATGATCATCTAGTGGCCACATACTTTTGTGAAAACCCAATTTATGATGAACATACATTCCGTAAGCCGTTCCGAATGAGGCGATCACTATTTACACGCATTGTTTGACATGTAACTGACCATTCTCCATATTTTCAACTAGGTAATGATTGTATGGAAAGAGTTGGCATTTCCACATTGATAAATTGTACCTCTGCAATTGGCGGACGACGGCGTTTCCGATGCTTTGAATGAATATTTGTAATTTTATTTTATTTTAGGCCAAAATGTATATTAGTACCCTCAATTTGGTTAACCGAGTCCTCTAGTACCCTGAACTTTTAAGGGTGTAGAATAGTACCATCAACTTGGATAATCAGATACCTTAGGCTAGACACAATGGTTCGGTCATGGAACTCGGTCGCCAACCGATCGACCGATCTTCCTTGTTGTGGCATCTCGGTCGCGACCGAATAGAAGCACCAAAACTCAAAAACTCGGTCCTAACCTCGACCGAGTTTCTTTCTATTTTTTTTTAACTTTGATCCAATAAAAGAGTACCACATTTCTTGTTAACGTTTGCATGCAAAATTCAAATATAAATTTGTACCGTTGCATTAAAAAAAAATAAAAAATAAAAAATACACACTATAAATACCAAAGTTAGATGCAATCAAAACACACAATCTCACAATTACTAGCAATCAAAATGTCTAAGAAAACACCACAACAACAACCAAAAGGCCGAAAATCCCGTTTACCACAACAAAACATCCCGCAACCATCACCGGATTCGACTTTCCGGTTAACCGGTGTATCACCAACGATCAATTTCCAACCTCGTTCTCTTGATTATGAATCTCAACAATCTCCACAACAACAACAATTCAATGCATTTGCTATAAATCGTAATACTAATCGTCCATTTGTTCCACCGTATAACCAACAACCACAACAACCACCACAACCACAACAACCACCACAACCACAACAAAGCCACTCCCGTCGAAGCCAACAATCTATGTATGGCTCCCCCGAATCGTGTTATCGTCCAACAATGGACTCATCAACGTCTTCCTATTCTAATTATCATATTTATTCTCCGGCTAACCGCATCAATCTTGATGCTTGTGATTTTTTGGATCAATTAGACAACAATCCGCATTTTTATGCTGGAGGCGGTTCGGGTTATCCGAGTCAACAAATGTCACCGGGTTATCAAGGTTCGGGTCACGGATCGTATCAAAAAGACCTCCTCTTCTATTTCAAACCAATCGACCCATCTTTGCCCGAATATCAACGACAGAAAATGCAAGAAATCAAAGACTCGATTAAGGAACAATACAACCTGGATGATTAGTTTTTATGTTGTAGTGTTTTAATAAGTGTTGTAATGTTTTTATTTTATTTGAATTATTATGTAACGTTTTAATTATGAATAAAATTTTATTTTGTGTTTAAAATGTTTAAAAAAAAAAAAAAAAAAAAAAAATGGAACTCGGTCGCCCCCACTGTGGCACTGAATCGCCTGCAGGTCGCTGGAGAGAGAAAGCTGACGTGGCAGGAAAAATGGAGGGGATTGACCCACTCCATTGTGTCTAGCCTTAGTACCGTGACTCAATTTAACCCACTCACATAATTTGCACATGACTTTCCTGTTAGTTTGTTAACTGGAAACAAATACCGAGTATCATAAGTCACCTGATATATAGAATATGCAAGACAAATGCTAAAGCTTTATAAAAAAAGCCATCACCATAAGTCATCTGATATATAGAAATGCAACAGAACACTTAAAAAATACCAAATTCTCAAAGTACATCCATGAGAACATCCATAGTTTAGCAAAATTCCAAAGACAGTATATATATATATATATATATATATATATATATATATATATATATATATATATATATATATATATATATATATATATATATATATATATATAGTGTATCTTTATTTTCAGAACCCTGTTAAGTGCGAGAACTCTCTTTACATCGTTAGATGAGCTTGATCAATGGCTATAATTGATTGTGCCATTAATGTAATTAATTAAAAGTACAAATATTTTCCTTTTTGGCTCGAAGGGCAATATAGAAATTTTATGTCTAACAATTTTAAAAACCCTCCTAAATTAAGGGCATTAAAACCGTCCATCTAATTAGAAAAAATCCGTCACTTTTATTTTATCAAAACCCTAACCGCCTTTCTTTATCCCTATTGTTTCACAGCCACCATAACCAAACCCATCTCTCTATCATTCAAGTTCACCATTCCAATCACTCCATAGATCACTCTGTTCATCACCATCCTTACCATCAGATCCCAATGAAACCAATAAACCCCAAAGACCAGAACCCACACCAATCCAACCCGTTTCATAGTGGCATTGAAGCGAAGTAGGATATTGCAATTTTTTAGTTATTAATTTTTATATCATTCATACTATTACATTGACCATATCATATTAATTTCTATAAATCTAATATTATTTGTAATTGTATTGTTTGATGATTAGGGACACTTAAAAAATGTTTTGGACTGTGCATATATGTTTTAAACTCTGCATAACATGTATGTGCATAACATGTATGTTTTTCAAGTGTAGATAATACATCTATAGATTAAACGTGGAATTCGTGTTTGAACATACTTGTTTTTTTTCCGTGAACATACTTGTTTTTCAGTACACATTTTGGTTTTCATAGAACATACATGTTATTCATTGAACATAATTGTTTTTACATTGAACATGGCTGTTTTTACATGTTTTGAGGTACGGTGCATACATGTTTTAAGGAATGGTGCATGCGTTATAATAGTTAGGATTATTTTTTATTTCTTATTTGTTTATGGTTTAATTGTTTTTGTGCATGCTTGTTTCAGATTGATGAAGATGACGATATCATTGAAGACCGAGAAGTGGATGAACAAAAATATACATGAAGATAATTTGTGATTTTTGAAGATATACTATTATTGCATACGTGTTTTATGTTCTTGTAATTAAGTGGAATGTAACATTTAAGTATATGAATCTTATTTTTTTCTTTTATAATGATTTATTTTCTTTGATTTGTGTTTCAAACTTCTTAAAAAATAATTATTAGACAAAAATATTGATAGGTTGCTAAAAAAATGTGAACAATTACATTATAGAAACACATATAAATTTACATTATTTAAAAAATATGCATGCACCTAATTTTTTTCAAAAAAAAAAGAAAAAAAAAACACATATTTTCTTTTAAAATTATGGATACACATTAAAAAAAAAAAAAAAAAAAAAAAAAAAATCCGAAAATTAAGGAATTTTTTGAAACGGGATTTAATAAAAAATTCAAAAATAATATAAAAAATGTATTTTACTAAAATACCCTTATGATTAAATAATAATCTTTAATATTAAAAAAAAATCTTATTGGTCTAGAAGAGTTCTCGCAGTTCTCGCACTTAACAGGGTTCTGAAAATAAAGCCCCCCTATATATATATATATATATATATATATATATATATATATATATAGCCCCCCTATATATATATATATATATATATATATATATATATATAAAGCTAGCAAACGCTAGCAAAAAAAAAAATAAAAATTACAAAGAAGGATGAGTTTCAATAGGGTTTCTTAATCAATCTAGCCATCTAAATATACACTTTGGGTTTCCAGATGAAATTCACAAGAAAGATTGATGAACAATAGAATCCCAAATATTCCCCTTCTTAGGTTTAGTCATCGAAAAAATCCAAGCATTGCGGAAGTTCCAAATTGACCACAACATAGTAGAAGCGATCCCTTCAAGAATAGTCCTAGCATGTTTCGACACATGAGCAACATCTAACCAAGAAAACCATTCCACGATGTTAGAGACGGTAACAATTCACAATTTTGAGGTCATTATTTAATTATTTAATTTTACTTAATATTTTATTTTAAGTAGATTCACTTTTACGAATAACTAGATGGGTTAGTCCGCTTACAGCGTTAAACGTACATTTAACTCAAACCGATACTTGACAATACTCAGTATAACTATTTTTATGCATTTTGGTTTCTTACAATCATAAATTAAATATCCCATTTTTACTTTCGCATTTTTAGTTAAACTTTGCACATTTTGCGTTTTGCGCATTTTCAGTCTACGTTTGCAATTTTTAAACAACAAATAATCACCCAACAAGCTCAATGATCACCTAAAATATCAAAATAGGTTTTGTTGTCAAGTTTTAACATTTTTGTAAGTTTTATATTTTTATGTTACCCGGTTTTAAGTTTCGCGTCTTAAAAACTCCACGTTTGCAATTACCGGGATCAAACTATACCCTCTAAACCCTAAGTTATCAAAAAAACACAAGATAAGATACATATTCACCTCATTTTATCCCTTGTGCCACGTTTTATACATCAAAGACACTTTGCAACAAGTGTTTAGACACTTGTTACACCCATTATGCATGTATGCACTACCAAGACCTCCATCTCATCTCACTCTCTTTCATTTTTCACAAGAAAACTCACACTCCATCCTTTCTTTCCGGTTATTTCGAAATCCCATCACCAACACCATAACCAAATCCATCCTTTAATTTTTATAACTAGTTTCTTGTGTTAAGATTGAAGGATTAGTTAGGACATAAGAGATCTAGTGTTCTTGATATTGTTTTTGTGTTTTTCATCAAAGTATTGTAAGAAACCACCTCCATTTTCATTTCACTTCTGTAAATACTTGTTTTCTATGTATTTTATATGTTCAATATGTTTATTATGCTTGGTTATACTTGGTACAAATGCTAGATCACTAGAAAACCTAATAAGGACGAGACATGCAAAACTACTTTCTGACCAGGTGTAAAAACGGAATAAACTGATTTTATCAGTGGACTTTGGACCTTAACTAAAAATATACGGTTATAGATCAATGTCTTACGGTCGTTTTTCCGAGTATTTCATTGAATAACTCATTACGATGATTAAACTAAAAATGTTTTCATGAAACATGTCAAATTCTAAGTAACAGATTTGAAACCTATAAAAGTCATTTTTTTGAATGTAACCAACTATTTCTCAAAACATAAAAGTTGTAGCTAACATCTTAACTTAAACGTGGTCACAAAAATGGGGTTAATCGGGCTTGTAGAACTCTAGATATCACATTTTTTCCAGGACTGTTGTGATGTTGATAAAATCAGAACTGGGTAGTTAACGGTAAATGGGTAATTTCACTAATGTTAAGTAATTTTTGACTCAGTGGGACCCATAAACATAGTTAGTACACTCAAATACCTTTCCGGGGATATAAAGAACATAATTTTTCGACTTACGGTTTGCGAGTAATGAATTTTTAAAGATGAACATGTTTATAAAATTTTTAACAGCTATATACTTAAAATGTGTAAAAAGTTATTAACTTATAAAAATGGACCATTGGACTATTAGATACTTGTCAAATAACACTACTTGACAATTTTTACATAAAAATCGACGTGGTAGGAACCACTATCGGAAATAGACCCGTAAATCCTTCATAGACTAAAGAAACTTAAGAACGACTAATTTGAACTCATGACACATATTTGGAACCCTTAAATTTGATTTTGAACCATTTAATATATTTTGAATTCTTTGAATTAATTTGAACTTTTGAAGTAATTTGAACCCTTTTGACTTAATTTGAACCATTGGACCTAACCGAACCCTTATGACTTGTCTTGACACTAATTTATATATTATGTACCAAGCATAATTCAAATAATAATCTATAAGGCATATAGACATACTTACCTTATTATTTTAGAATCTGAGACATGCGTATATGTCTAGGTTGCTCGTAGGACACTTGCGGTTTATTCATCATTACATTCACTTTGATTGTTCACTTGGCTTTTGGTGAGTTCATAGCCCCACTTTAACTCTTTAAATTGTTTATAAACCCATTGGGGGAGATACATGCTATTTTACAATTTGGACACAAGTACTTTGAATTGTATGCTTACCTGAATATATTATTGCCTAAGTACCGTTACTGCCAAAAATAAGTCCCTAGCATCATGAACCATTAATCATTTCCATGTGAGCGCGAATATTGTGAATAGGCCTATTGGGATTGACGAATCCCGTTTGTGTTGATGAGATGGATATCACAAACGCACTATAATTGAATAACTATGTATAATAGCAAATTACCTACTTCTAGGGCTTTATTATCATCTATATGATACCCCACGTTAACGCTTTGATTGTCATGAGCTTAGTACAATAATAACTACTCTATCAATTGTCTCTTAAACTTGAAAATCTTGTGGTTCATTATTTATATATAAACCTATGAATTTCACTCAACCTTTGTGTTGACTTTTTAGCATGTTTTATCTCAGGTCCTTAAGGTATTTGGCTAGCATGAAGTCGCACGGAGAATATTTTGAAGGCTTGCATTTTATTATCATTCGATAAACTCTTGAAAACTTTTATGTTAATACATTATGTTTTCTAAAATTATTTGGGACCTCTTGTAACTCTGATGTTTTATTATGATCGAATGATAAACTTTTAAAAACGTCTCATTTAGATTCGTTTTCTATGATTATGACTGTTGTACTAATAAGTAGCACCCCAATGATATTACATTCCGCAGCGATATTTTGGGAGTGTTACAGAGACCTCCAGAATATCCAACGTACACCATCTAGCCAGAAGACCCCATAAATCCTGAGCCATCCCACACGAGAAAAAGAGATGATCAACGTTCTCTACATGAGCATTACAAACGAGGCATAAAAGGGAAGCAACATCAATGCCTTTTTTATCCATATTCGCCAAACACTAGTACATTCAGGAGCTCCGGCGTCGACTTTTTTTCAACCATGCTGACGTCATGACGTCGGCAACATACCTTCTCGACGTCATATCGTCGGCAACAACTAGTCGACAGAGCCACGTCGGCAACGTCCATACCGACGAATGACGCCGACGACAAAGTGGGACCCACATGTTTTTCGGTCAAACGTTTGTTTTTGTTCGACAATTTGTTACCGACGCCGAGTCGTCGGTAACATAATAAATATTTAATGCCTTAATTAGATTAACTAAATAAAGTCAACGAAAGTCAAATATTAACGTAAATGTCGCCGACGACAGTTTGTCGGTATAATTTGCAGTAGTCAACGAAAAGTCAACAAAATAGTAAAATGTTGCCGACGCCCTTTTGTCGGTATCGTTTGCAATAGTCAACGAAAAGTCAACAAAATTGCAAAATTTTGCCGACGTCATTTGGTCGGTACAGTTTGCAATATCAAACATATGCATTATTCTACCGACGACATGGCGTCGGTATGGAAGTTATATTGCAGCTGCGCAGCTGCACTGCTCAGATTTTTGCCGCAAAAATGTGCAGCAAAAATCTACCAATTCCAGTTTCAATCCTGCTGTTATAAACCACACATTCCAATACAAACAACGGCTAAAACGGCTATAAAGTTTATAACAGCTAAAACGGCTATATATAACCACTAAACACTTAATAAACTTCACAAAACGGCCATAAACTTTACAAAACGGCCATAAACATTATAACACCCTCAAAATACATCATAAAGTTTACAAAATGGGTGTTATAATCGCTAAACCTAGCTACTATATGTACAAATGTTGCAATATCCTAAGTGTTCAAAGATAATAAGATTGGGGTCGTCAAAAATATAGTTCCAGAGACAAAACAACACAAAATAATACCTCTACAGCCCATCGTCGTCACCGTGATCATCATCATCACTCCCGCTGCTAGAGCCACTCCCGCTGCTAGAGCCACTCTCGCCGCCTGAGCCACTCGCGGGAGCGCCTGAGCCGCTCCCTCCCGCTCCGCTCCCACTGCAGCCTCCAGCGTCACCTCGAGAACCAACCTGGCTAAGAAACGCGTCCCAGTCTGGGTTCCTCGAGATATAACGTGTCAACAACTCGAGCTTCTTCTCAGTTTTCTTAGCTTTCTTCTTCTCTTTTTTCCTCTCTTTCTCAGCTTCAGCCAGACTCTTTTTAAATTCATCAATCTGCCCCGTAGCTTCAGCAAGCTTCCCTTTAAGCTCAGACGTACCTATAAACGAAATAATAAAAATTTAAAAACGGTCATTTCAATACATATATAAGATGCGTCATTTAATATTATCCAACTGTACATACCTGGTGGAGCTGGAGGCGGCATGTCTACCCGTGGCCTCTTCAAGTAGGGTACCACCCTGCCGACGCCGGGTATATGACCACGCTGCTTTCCCCCGATCACCCGAGCAAATATCTCCTCCTCCGTGAGGCACGGCTCGTCTGCCGGCATATCAGATCTAGGCTGCCTCAGCCGGACCATCTCTTCCTGTGTAGTTGAAAAAAAATGAGAAAATTAATATATTAGTCGGGTTAATTACTAGATTATGTTTCAATAAATCACTAAGTGCGTGTTTGGAAAAAAATAAATAAATAAATAAATAAAAAACGATACTTACAAACCGAGCTCTAGCCTCATCCTGCAACCATGCACCATTCAACACCATATATATTTTACTTAGTATAAATAATTTTAATTAATATATTATTAAAATTAAATAATCTTATAAAAATAAAATGTGTCTTACATATTCGTGTCGAGATGCCGCAAATGACTTCGAACCGTGGCGGCTGAGAATCTTGTTCTTCTTTCGATTCTCTTTGTTCACAGCCGATCTTTTCTGGGCCGCCTCCGACATGTACAAATCGACATACTTGTTCCACTCAGACATCTCCAAGCTCGGAGGAGGATTTCTTCTTATCTCTTCCACTCTAGCAGCCCCACCCTTTTTTGTAAAGTAATCGCGTTTCATATCATATTTATTGTCACGGTATCGACTAGCGAAATACGATGTGAGCGCCGAGCGAATGGTATCCCAGTCTGGTCTGCTCCTGTGGCGTTCCAAATCGAACATAAGCTGCAATCAAATATAGTTAAAATTAATATAAAGATATAAATAAATAAACAAATTTTAATAAATGTACACATTCAAATAATTAAATATAGAGATATAAATAAATAAACAAATTTAAATAAATATGCACATTTAAATAAATAAACACGATAACATAACAATATATATAAAAGGAAAATGAAATAACTGACCCCGAGCTGTGGAAGGAAGTCAGCCGTCTTCTCCGGTTCTATATCGTACCAGGAGGCATAGGAGAGCGGCAGCCGCCGAATGAGCTCGCCGACATAATTGCTAAACCATGCCGAGTTCGGGCCCACATGAGTGTAAGTCCCCTTATCACCAATCTCAAACTCAATCGACTGTGGGCCACCATCTCTCACGGCTTTCTTGAGCTTCACATTCTTATTTTCTTCGCGTGGGCGCTGCCTACCGCCACTCTGATCTCCCCTACCCCTGCCTCCCCTGCCTCCCCCCCTGGCCCGACCTCCTCGGCGGGGTCGCCCTGATCCTGCAATTGGAGTGAGTGGAAACGTCATAAAGTAACTTATATAGATATGTGTATATGTATGTATATACATATATGTGTGTGTGTGTGTGTGTGTGTGTGTGTGTGTGTATAATATATATATATATATATATATTATATATATATATATATATATATTATATATATATAATCACACAAAAATATAGATATATGTAGGGGTGGCAATTTCCGACACGACCCGAAACCCGACCTGAGACCGACACGAAAATTAGCAGGTTAGGGTTGACACTAAATAGGTTTCAGGTCGGTTTTGGGTCGACCTGATTGACCCGTTTATTAAACGGGTCAGGTTCGGGTTGAAGGTTTCCGACCCGCGAACCCACTAACCCGAACCCGTTAACCCCGTTAACCCGAATTAACCCGCTAACCCAAAACCCGACCTGAGACCGACCCGAAAATTAGCAGGTTAGGGTTGAGACTAAATAGGTTTCATGTCGGTTTTGGGTCGACCTGATTGAACCGTTTATTAAACGGGTCAGGTTCAGGTTGAAGGTTTCTGACCCGCGAACTCGATAACCCGAACCCGTGAACCCGACCCGAATTGCCACCCCTAGATATATGTATATATATATATACATATATAGATATATGTATATATATATACACATATATGTGTATACCTATATGTATATATATACACATATATCTATATATATACATAATATGTGTATATATATACATATATATATGTAATCTAGAAATTCTTACCACCAGCACGGTGCCCGCCCTCAATCTGACGGGTAGGGGAAGGTGGTGGATCACCGGCACCGTCACCACCATGACTGCGCGCAACTGCTGCTTCCATCTGTAAAAGTACAAGTTGAGTAACATATAGAAATTCGGGAACAAATTAACATAAGCATGCACACATTCAAATACATACACATTCAAAAGAAATATACACTTTTAAACAATCCATAACAATTTCATTAAAATAAGTGTCGTTTTACAAGTTACATTTTAAGATCAATCTGCACAATCACAATCACTATCATAAACAACATTAGTCGCAACTTCAACTTCATCATCAGAATTGTTTGCGACTTCATTATCATAATCTACTAAATCATAAGGATCGTCGTCTTCATCATCAATAAAATCATCGTCGTCATCAACAGGAATGATTGGTGGTGGTGCCTCAACTAACGTTGATTCACCATCGATATTTAAGGTTTCAAGTTCCAAATCATTCAAATTAGCAGAAAGTTGGAGATCGGATGAGTTGTTGCCATGTATCACATCATCATCGTCTTCTACCACGATGACATCCCAGGTTGTGTTGTGATTTACTTCTTGGACGACCTTCCAATGGAGTGGTCGTCTGGCAGGATCTTCAAGGTAGAAGACTTGTTTTGCTTGTGTTGCGAGAATGTAAGGTTGATCTTCGAACGCATAGCTACATGCCAAAATTTGTGTCATGTTGTTTCTAGTGGTAAAACGTTGGACTCTACGGTTTTTGTTGCTTAAGTCGAACCACTTAACTCGAAACAACACAACTTTGAACTGGGAATATGCGAACTCCAGAATTTCTTCTAGCTGACCATAATACATTTCTCCCTCCTTCTGACCAGGTGAACAAATTCCGCTGTTCTGAGTTGTACGTTTTATATCGCGGCCGTGTACGACAAACCTCACACCGTTCACTACGCAAGAGTTGACTGAGATTGGGGTCGGTGATGGTCCACAAGCCAAAGCGAATAAGTCGGGAGTACAGCTTGGGTCATCGGCTATGTAAAGTTTACGGATCTATGAAAAAAGATAAGAATAGATGGAGATGAGTAATAGTCGTTATTTATACATGGAAATACATACAATAAGTTTACCTTCGTCTCAAACCAGCTCGGAAATGCTTGTTGCATGTCGATATCAGGAAATTCCCTGAAAATGTTCATGATATTAGAATAAATCGAAAAGATAACTTGGGAAACAGAAATTTCAAAATATAAACGCATACCTCTCGAACTCGTCCATGTACTTGTCGATCTCAGGACTGTTGTGAAGTACATACCATATCACTCTCTTCATTTCTTGGAGACCTAACTTAATCAATGTCTCTTTACCAGAATTGGTACATAGTGATCGCAACACCTGGAAATCACTTGTTGGGCGAGGACGGTCCTGAGATGCAGCGGGATGATTAAATTTTGTCCCAACACCACGAAAATAACGAGAACAGAAAGTTAATGCTTCATCTGCAACATAACCCTCCGCTATTGAACCCTCCGGCTTAGCTTTATTTCGGACATAGTTTTTAAGCTTCTTCATGTATCTTTCAAATGGATACATCCACCGGAATGAAACAGGCCCGCCTTCAATAGCCTCTTCAGGTAAATGCATAACCAAGTGAATCATAATGTCAAAAAAAGCAGGAGGATATATTTGCTCGAGACTGCACAAAATATTGATCAACTGGTCTTTAGCTTTCACCATGTCTTTCACCATCAAAGTTCGGGCGCAAATTTGCTTAAAGAAGAAACAAAGCTCGATCAATGGTGTATAAGTCTGTGCGTCCAAGTATTGCTGAAGTCCATAAGGAAGTAACCGTTGCATCATTATATGACAGTCATGAGACTTCATGCCCGTTATATTGTTATCATCTTTGGTCACTTTTGACTTGAACTTGGATCCGAAGCCATCTAGTAGTTTAACTGTTTTGATGTATTGACAGAAGAGTTTTCTTTTATCGGGTGTGAAGGAGTACTTTACATGAGGCTTCAAGCACTTCCCGTTTTGTTTGTTTCCGAGCCACAACTCCTGTCGAATGCCCAGAGCTTGCAAATCTTGTCTTGCCTTCGCGGTGTCTTTAGATTTGTCATTCATTAACAAGGTGTTCAAGATACTCTCCAACACATTTTTTTCGATATGCATGACATCTAAATTGTGTGGTAGAGAAAGAAAAGACCAATATTCAAGATCGTAGAAGATAGACCGTTTAGTCCAGTTCAGCTCGACTGTATGATTACGTTTTATCTTCCCACCCCTATAATCCGGATGTTTCCCCGGCACACGTGTGGGCAATGTCGCAAGTTGAGTCAAGATATCAGCCCTAGTATCTTTTCTAGGAGGATCTCTATAATCGGGTTCACCATTGAATGTCGTACAGTCCCTCCTCCATTTATGGTTTTTTTTTAAGAATCTTCTATGACCAACATAAGCTGTTTTGCTTATCACACGCGTAGCCGGAGTGTCTACTTTGCATGTAGGGCAAGCGTAGTAACCTTGCCCTTGCCAACCAGACAAACTACTTCGAGCAGGAAAATCATTGATGGTCCATAAAAGCATCGCTCTCATGTGGAATTGAGTTCCTGTAGCAGCGTCCATAGTCAAGATACCTGGTTTTTTCCATAATTCCACAAGGTCATCAATCAAGGGCTTCAAGTAAACATCGATGTCCTTCGCCGGTGATTTAGGGCCAGGAATCAACAACGTCAGCATCAAAGAAGTCTCTTTCATGCATAACCACGGAGGCAAGTTGTATGTTGTTAATATAACCGGCCACATGCTGTAAGTCTGACTAAGGTTTCCGAACGGATTGAAACCATCAGCAGCCAGCCCTAATCGAACGTTTCTTGGTTCTATAGCAAAATCCGAATATTTATTGTCAAACTTCTGCCATGCTTTACCATCAACTGGGTGTTGCATCTTACCGTCCGTAGACTTTCCAGTAGCATGCCAAGTCATATGTTTTGCAGTGTGAATAGACTTGTACAAACGTTGTAGTCTAGGAATGATAGGAAAGTAACGCAACACCTTGTTAGGAACTTTCTTCCCCGTTGTTTTATTGTCTTTTGATGAGTGTGTAAATACTCATCATTTCTTTCACATTTGAGCTACATAAACAGTCAAAAACACTTTAAAAGATCTAAAAATGTATAAAAATATCATCTGACTGTGTTTTTATAAGTTTCAGGGAAAAACAAACAATAAATGGCATAATTTGCATTTTAGTCCCTGAACTTTCATAATTTGGCAAATCTAGTCCCTAAAATCTAAAAAAGTGGAATCTTATCATTCAAGGTCCCTGAAATATTCAAACTTGGAAAAATTGGTCCTTGAATGAAACTTTTAAACAAATGGCAGTTTTAGTCCCTGGGGTTTTAAAAATGACAAAACAAGTTCCCGGGTGTTTTAAAATGGAAAAATATGTTTTATGGTCCTTGTACTTGGAAACTTGGCAATATTGGTCCTTTGGAGTAACTTTGGAAAAGTGCAACATCAGCCCTTCATTATTCAGAAAATTACACTTTTGGTCCTTGTTGTATTTAAGCTACAAACCAAACCGGATCCAATATTAAACTTAACCCAAAACACAACCAACCCAACCCTTTATTTTATAAACCCAGCCCAATCACTAAACCTTAACCCGGCCCAACCCTTAAATAACTAATACCAGGGTTTGACCCCAGTCAAACCCATCATCCCTTTCACACAACCCCGCCAAAACCACCATACCTGAAACCAGGTGGTTTTTGGCCACCTTTCACCTCCACCTCATCACCCCAGTCACTAATCTCTCCCCTCCACCTCCACAAACACCCAAATTTCTTTAATTGTTAAAACCTGCTCAAGCTACTTTTATCCTGATTTCCCGCCAAAATTGCCAAGTGGTCGAATCTGATGAATTCTTGGAAATCAATGGCTCAGGTGAAGTGGGATATGCTCAGAGATGTCGACAATGAGATAAGAGACTATAAAGAACAGAGGAGAGAGTATGTAATAGATTATCTAGTGTAATTTTAGTTATTTAGTGTCGAATTAGTTAAATTTAAATTCTCAGTGTAATTTTAATCTTTCAAGTGTTGAATTTAGTTGTTCCAGTGTAATATAAATCTTTTCCAATAATTAATTTCAAGTCTTCAGTTCAATCTTAGTTTATGCATTTTTCTCAATTTCAAAAATCTCATGTATGTTGAATGTTGTTGTTAGTGTTGTTTCTGGACTTCATAGGTTCATATAAGCTCCTAAATAGCTTATAAAAGCTATTAGTAATCCCTGAAATCAGTTAGTAATAAGAAAATCAAAAATACAAAAACAGGTCAACTAAAGTCAAAGTTCAGGGAATGATGAAGAAAGGCTGGAGCAGGGGAAATTTTGGATTGCCCTTGGGTTAAAGGCTTTGTGGAAAGCCCATAGGTGTGATTTAAGGTCCTTGTTCTTTGTTTTTAGCTGGAAGCATCTTGTAAGCTCAAACCTCTTTAATATTGCATTTTGCTGTGTAAGCTAATTTGCTTTAAATCTTTGTGTTTTCTAATCTCTGTGGTGTTGTTAAGTCCTAATATAGCTTATAATAAGGTTCTTGTTCATTAAATTTGACTGTTGCTTAAATCTCATTAAATCAGCCAACATAGTAATTTGTCAAGTTCTTTGTTTCTTGCTGCTATATTTGGATTTTCTAGTTTAATTGGTCTTATATAATCATAAGTAAGTATTTGAAATCAGTGTTTTAGTGTAAATCTCTCAGTTGATTTGAAAATCAGAAGTTGGATCAGTTAACAGGGTGTTTGGATCTAGTTGATTCTTTGTGTGCTAGTTGTTATTTGTTGTTGCTTTTGGATTTCACAAGTCACTATAGGTCATATAAGTTCAGAACAACCTTAAAAACAAACCATTATTTAGTGAAAAGTCAGAATCACCAAGATTAAATCACAACAGCTTAACTGTTGTGATTTGGTTTGTGAAAAACATCAAATCAGTTCAATTGTTGTTAAAGTTGCTTAGGATAGTATTTTCATAGCCTATTACATCATAATTAGTCAGTAGTAATCAATAGAAACTCACCAAAGTCAACCATTGTTCTTTTCTGCAAAAGTCAAAAGATCAGCAGACATATGGTTTTTGGTTGCTGATCTTGGGCAAAATTGGACATCAATTGGAGTAATTGTGATAGGGCTTTTGTGTTTTTAAGATTCTCAGTAGTATAGAGAAGCTTTTGCCCCCTTAATTTTTCATCTCAGTAGCTTATTGCTTAGCTTAATTTGGTCTGCAAGATTGCTTGTTTCCTGAGATTTCTGTGTTAAGATTCACAACAGTCAATTGCTTAACCTGTTTAATCTCTTGTTGTTATTTGTGTTTTTTAGTTGATTTGTGGTTATTTTAGTATATTAGCCTGTTCCTGAACTTTTGGCAACTTTATTTGCTTTTTAGCTTATTTTGTGCTTATAAGCAAACTGCTTATTAGCCCAAATCAGTCCATCAGCCTTAGACAAGTTCCAATTTTAATTTTCCTAGCCTTTTAATATTAATTTAGACTTAACTTAAATTTTTCAGATTTTTCCTAAGTTATTTGGTATTTTTAATATTTTTAATTAGTTTAAAATAGTAATTAAATCATAATAAATAGAATATTAATCAGAAAAATATAAATCCAATTTTCATAATTTTATTTTGTCATTTTTAATCTAGGAAAAATATAAAAATATTTTTAGTCCTTAAGAAAACCAAAAATAGAAATATAGTGATAGCTTCTATTTAATAGAATTTATCTTTTTAAATTTTAATTAAGTAATTTTCATTTTTATAATTTTCTTAGCTTCTTGTCACTTTAAAGTATTTATAGAAAAATTTTCAGATTTTTATTTGATCTTTTAGTATTTATTAGAATTTTAATTAGTTTAAATAATTATTAAATAGTTTTTAATTAATAATAATTAATTAATAAGTTAAAAAAATAATTTTCTTTTTCCAATAATTTTCTTTTATTATTAGGGTTGTAAAAATATAAATTTCATATCCGTAGGCTTTTTATTTCTTAAAACTCACTTTTTATTTCGTTCGTTTACGTTTGTTTAAATTTAAACGTACATTTTTAGGTTTTTTATACGTTTCTAGTTAATTTGGTTTCCATTCTTGTTTATATAGCTTGGTTAAAGCTATTTTCTTATCTCATTAGTGTAATCAAAACCATAATCCCTTTTCTGTTCAATAACACTTGATCACGATCCGTTTTTAAGCACAATTTCGCATCTCGCTGGGACTTAAACGACCCGGGGATAAAACTATACTCCTTGGATAATTGCATTGTGTTCTCAATTGGTTTGACTTTGTTTGACCACATCCGTGGTTAATTTAAGTTGACTGTTTCGGAGCCAATCAAATTTTGGCGCCGCTGCCGGGGAGGTGTGCAGCGTGTTTCAAACGTTTTGCAGTATCGTGTCTTTGAACCCCAATCTGTGAATATCTTTTCTCTCTTGTATATTTATCATATATAAAGCAAAACGCTTGTGAAGTTAACTCATTTAACGGATCAAGCACCAAAAATATCGTATTCCTATTTCCCATAAAACCATATAAAAAACAAAAATATTTTCTTTTCTTTTCTATATATATTATCATATAAAAAATAAAAACATCAAAAATATTTTCCATTTTATCTGTTAAATAATAAACAATAAATAAAAATTAACCATCGAGAACCAAGACTGAGCACTACCTAACTGGGGGTGCGGCCATAATAAGTTCCCAAACCTAAGATAAAAACTTGCCTTTGTATCACTTGCGAATATCGGCTCACCTTTAATTGATAAACAAACTCTAACGGAGGTTCTAGGATAGTCTGACATTAAATTGTCGGACTGAAAGAAGCGGGTTTTTAAGGAGCGTAACTGCCCACCTTTGCTTCTCCGCCACTCTGTGCGTTTTTCAGTTAGAGAGCTACCGTACGCCTGTTGATTATTGGTTTAAGTTCACTTGTGTTTTTTCTCGATCTTGATTTTTAATAATTTTTTTTTTTTTTTTTTTTTTTTTCAAATAAAAATCCAAAAAGAATCTTCTTACCCTTTTCTGAGTTTCCTCCACTATAAAGGATTCTTAGACTCGTCTTAGTGCATGCGCACTCGTTCTTCTAGGTCATCAATCCCTCTCCGTGAGCTTGGAAACATACCTCGAAGGCGCCGTAGACGTTCTGCTCCATCAGTCGTATCTGAGGAACGTACTGATTCTGTCGTCATGGCAGATTTGCCGATGAATGAGCTTCTCCAGGCACCCATCGAGGGTTATGGAGATGCCATTGTTGTTCCAGCTATTGTAGCTGAGAGTTTTGAGCTCAAAACCGGGTTACTGAATCTTGTAACCTCTAGCCAATTCTACGGTTTTGACAGGGATGATCCTCATGCTCACATTCGATGGTTTAACAAGATTACATCTACCATCAAATACAAAAACATCCCGTCTAGCTCAATCAAACTTCTTCTATTCCCATTTTCTCTCGAGGGACAAGCCCGGATATGGCTTGAAAAACAACCCCCTCGTTCAATTGAGACATGGGAGGACTTAGTTACAAAGTTTGTAAACGAATTTTTTCCACCGTCTAGAACGACAAGTCTTAAAAATGAAATCATCAAATTCACACAAAGATTTGATGAATCGTTTAGTGACGCGTGGGATCGTTTCAAAGAATTGCTTCGTAAATGTCCTCATCATGGTTTTACCGAGTTGATGCAAATCGACACTTTCTATAATGGAGTGAGCCAATCTGACCAAGATTCTCTCAATGCCTCCTCAGGAGGTAACTTTTTGAGCAGAACTGTCAAAGAAGCTTTAGCGATTATTGAAAATAAATCTAAGGTCCGTACTGCACGAACAAAGCCATATCATTCTCAGGCTAGTGCCGGTCCTTCTACTTCATCTCCCGTGAGTGCTTCTAGCACCGATGCTAAGATTGACAAACTCACGGATGCTATTCAAGCTTTGGTTCTCTCAAGCCAAAAGAAAGTCACTTTCACACAAACTCCTTCACATGCTGAAGTGAAGAAAGTAGAAGTCTGTGTTACTTGTGGTGGTCCTCACGCATACTACGACTGTACTGCCACCGATGGCAGTCCTTTTGAAGTGAATGCTATAGCCGGTACTTCAAATCAGGGGGGGTAATCAATACCGTCCTCAAATGGAACCATACCGAGCTAGCACCTACCAAGGACCACCCGGTTTTAATCAGAACCAGAATTTGCAAAACCGGAACCAAAATCAACCTCGAATGAACCAAGGTTATCAAAACCAAGGGAATTTCAATTCTGGACAAAATCAAGGTTTCCAACACCAAGGAAACTTTAACCGAAACAATTCCAACCAGGGAAATCATTTTCAGGAAAATGGTAATCCAAATCAAGGGAATTTTCAACATCAAGGTTATAATCAAAATAACCGAATGCAAAACTTCCCTAATCAACATCAAGCCATTCCAGCCCAACATCCATCATCTGATGAGTTGTTGAGGCAGTTCATGAAAGCTCAAGAGGACACAAACAGGTTGTTGGTCAGCCAGATCTCTGAGATTAAAAAATCTTTAAATGATCAACCTTCGGGCTCAGGAAAACTTCCGAGCAACACGATCGTCAACCCGAAGGGCGATGTTAAGGCGATCACAACCCGAAGTGGTGTTTCATATGAGGGACCCACTGTTTCCACTACCACTTCTTCTTCCCCCAAGGTAGTGAGAAGTGAGCCTGAGGTGACCAAGGACCCGGTACTTCCTACTAATAACGGAGGTACCAACAACGTCCAACCTCAAGTTGTCCTGAAACCCAAGACTAAACCTCAAGTTGTCTTTGAACATCCTGAAACCCCGGTTGAAAACCCTAAATCCAAAACTTCTATTCCCTACCCATCACGTTTAAATGAGCAAAAGCTCCGCGAAAAAGCTAGTCAACAAATGGATAAATTCTTCCGAATTTTTCAAGAATTACACTTTGACATAAGCTTTGCGGATGCTATCATTCTGATGCCCAAGTTTGCATCCACAATCAAACACTTGTTAAGCAACAAGGAAAAACTGTTTGAAATGGCAAAGACTCCATTAAATGAGAACTGCTCAGCAGTTATCTTGAAAAAGCTTCCCGAGAAGCTTGGAGATCCTGGAAGGTTTCTACTACCTTGTGTCTTTCCAGGAATGGTTGAATGCTATGCCTTGGCTGATCTTGGTGCAAGCATCAACCTGATGCCTAAATCAGTATGGAAGAAACTTTCTCTTCCTGAACTTACTCCTACCTGCATGACTCTTGAGCTTGCAGATCGTTCAATATCTCGTCCACTCGGCATTGCTGAGGACGTATTTGTGAAAGTAGGAAAGTTCCATTTTCCAGCTGACTTTGTGGTTGTTGATTTCGATGCTGATCCTAGGGTTCCTCTCATTCTTGGAAGAGGATTCCTAAGAACGGGCCGTGCTCTCATAGATGTATTTGAGCATGAAATCACATTACGTGTGGGTCATGAAGCTGTTACCTTTAACCTCGATCAAACTTCGAGGTACTCCTCAAATTACGATTCTGAATCGGTTAACCGAATCGATGTCATTGATATTGTTTCAGAGGAGTACTCTCAAGAGTTTCTTGGTTATTCTCATAATTCTGTGAGTGGAGATACCACCACATCTTCTTTACCTGGCATTTCCGACTCTTCCCCTTCTCTCACTCCGTTTGAGGGAAGTGATTTCAATCTGGAAGAGATCGATGATTTTCTCAAATGTGATTCATTCCTAGAGGGGATTGATGACGCTGAGATTGATCTGGAGGGAGATATTCTTCTTCTTGAGACATTGTTAAATCAGGACAATTCTCCTCCACTCCCTCCCGTTGAACTTCATAATGAGGAAATCAAATCAGTTGAGAAAACTGATGAATTTCCTGAGGTCGAACTCAAAGACTTACCACCTCATCTTGAGTACGCATTTTTGGAGGGTGATGATAAATTACCCGTCATTATTGCTAAAGATTTAAGTGATGAGGAAAAGACTGCTCTCATAAAGGTCTTAAAGTCACACAAGCAAGCAATTGCTTGGAAACTCTCCGACATAAAGGGTATTGACCCTGAATTTTGTACTCACAAGATTTTAATGGAGGATGACTTTAAACCAGCAGTCCAACATCAAAGAAGGGTGAATCCTAAAATCCACGATGTTATCAAACAGGAGGTTCTCAAACTTCTTGATGCAGGATTGATTTATCCCATCTCTGATAGTCCTTGGGTTAGTCCCATTCACTGTGTTCCAAAAAAGGGTGGCATGACTGTTGTCACAAATGATGAAAATGAGTTGATTCCAACTCGATTGGTTACGGGGTGGCGTGTTTGCATTGACTATCGTAAGTTAAATGATGCCACCCGTAAAAACCATTTTCCTCTACCTTTTATGGATCAGATGCTTGAGAGATTAGCAGAGAACGAGTACTATTGTTTCCTTGATGGTTTCTCGGGTTACTTCCAAATTCCCATTGATCCACAAGATCAAGAAAAGACTACCTTCACGTGCGCTTATGGAACCTTTGCTTATAAACGTATGCCTTTCGGCTTATGTAATGCTCCAGGCACGTTCCAGAGGTGTATGATGGCTATATTTACCGACATGATCGGTAAAACAATGGAGGTCTTTATGGATGACTTCTCGGTCATTGGGGATTCGTTCCAAGCATGTCTCTCCAATTTAGAAAACATGTTGAAAAGGTGTAAAGACACCAATCTTTGTCTAAATTGGGAGAAAAGTCATTTTATGGTCAGAGAGGGCATTGTCCTCGGCCATAAGATATCAAAGAACGGGATTGAGGTTGACAGAGCTAAAGTTGATGTCATTGGTAAATTACCTCATCCCACTACCGTCAAAGGTATTAGGAGTTTTCTGGGTCATGCCGGTTTCTATCGTAGATTCATACAAGATTTTTCTAAAATCGCCCGGCCTATGACTCATCTCCTTGAAAAGGATGCTCCTTTTATCTTCTCACCAGAGTGCATCAAAGCTTTTGACATATTAAAGAAAAAGCTTACTGAGGCACCCATTCTAGTTGCCCCCGACTGGGATTTTCCCTTTGAACTCATGTGCGATGCAAGTGATTTTGCTATCGGTGCAGTCCTGGGGCAACGAAAAGCCAAACATTTTCAGCCTATTCACTACGCAAGTAAAACAATGACTGAAGCTCAAACTCATTACACCACTACAGAAAAAGAATTATTGGCTGTGGTGTATGCCTTTGAGAAGTTTCGGCCATATTTGATCTTGACAAAATGTGTAGTGTATACGGATCACTCGGCTCTCAAATATCTCTTTGCAAAACAAGATGCAAAGCCGAGATTACTCCGTTGGGTTCTCCTCCTGCAAGAATTTGATATCATTATACGTGATAAAAAAGGAGCAGAGAACCTAGCTGCTGATCATTTATCCCGATTAGAGAACCCACACCAAGATGTTTTCGAGAAAAAGGAAATAAATGAAACATTTCCTCTCGAGACACTCAATGCGGTTACTTTTGGAGGAGATTCTACTACCCCATGGTTTGCTGACTTCGCAAATTACCATGCGGGTAACTTCATTGTGAAAGGGATGTCGACCCAACAGAAGAATAAATTCTTCAAGGATGTTAAACATTATTTTTGGGACGACCCCTACTTGTTCAAAATCTGTGCGGATCAAGTCATCCGACGGTGTGTGTACGGACAGGAAGCTATTGACATTCTCAAAGCTTGCCATGCTGGACCCACGGGGGGCCATCATAGTCCAAACTACACCGCCAAAAAGGTGTTTGATTCCGGCTTTTATTGGCCCACGATCTATAAGGATGCCCAAGATCTCATAAAAACTTGTGAAGCTTGTCAGCGTCACGGAAATATTTCACAACGAAATGAAATGCCACAAAATGCAATTCAAGTCTGTGAAATCTTTGATGTCTGGGGCATTGACTTTATGGGGCCATTTCCATCATCTCGAGGAAACAAATACATTCTCGTGGCTGTTGACTATTTGTCAAAATGGGTTGAAGCAAAAGCTTTACCCACTAATGATGCCCGAGTAGTTGTAAAATTCCTAAAAGCTCTTTTTGCCCGTTTTGGAACTCCACGTGCTATAATCAGTGATCGTGGTACGCATTTCTGTAATGACAAATTTGATAAAGTCATGCAAAAGTATGGTGTAACTCACCGACTTTCTACTGCGTATCACCCACAAACAAGTGGGCAAGTTGAAGTTTCAAATCGGGGGATTAAAAGAATCTTAGAAAGGACTGTAGGAGAAAATCGTGCATCCTAGTCGGATAAATTGGATGATGCACTATGGGCCTTTCGTACAGCTTACAAAACACCCATCGGGTGTACACCTTACAAGCTTGTGTACGGAAAGGCATGTCATCTTCCGATCGAATTAGAGCACAAAGCCTACTGGGCCTTGAAACATGCTAATTTTGACCTTCAAACTGCGGGTGATCACCGTAAAGTTCAAATGAATGAACTAAATGAACTGCGTGATCAATCTTACGAGAACTCTTTAATCTATAAAGAAAAGACAAAGAAGATTCATGACTCTAAAATCAAGAACCGCGTTTTCAACGTTGGTGATCGAGTCCTTCTTTTCAATTCAAGATTGAAGATTTTCTCGGGAAAACTCAAATCCCGTTGGTCTGGTCCATTCACGGTTACAAAAGTTTATCCATATGGTACCATTGAGTTATCTCAAAATGACGGACCAAATTTCAAAGTGAATGGTCATCGATTAAAACACTACTTTGGAGAGGACATATCATTCATGGTTGTCCCGGATCTTCAAACTTTCCCCATGAACCAATGAATGCGGGGATCGAGTCAAGCTAGTGACTCGGTGATCAAAAACATTAGCAAAACATGGGTTCTCACCCGTGTCTCTGTTTTCTTTCTCTTTTCTACCACCTAGTGTGGGGGAGATGGTCTCTTCCACTTACTTCCCCGTAGACTTTTAAATTGCTTTTTCTCCCGGGCTGTTCAGGAACACTTTATTACAGTTGGCCGTTCACAAGCGGTTAGCTTGCGTGATAAACCTGACTGTTTGGAAGGAATCAACTTAATTCGGGGTCGAGTCAAGCTAGTGACTCGGTGATAAAAAACATTAGCCCGCACCATATGGGTTTTCACCCATATTTCTGACTTCTTTCTATTTTCTACCATCTAAGTGTGGGGGAGATGCCCCACAGGTTATATATATGTAAATAATTCAAAAAAAAAAAAAAAAAAAAAAAAAAAAAAAAAAAAAAAAAGGGGAATTTGCATGCCTTAACGGCTTAAATGCAAATTAATTAAAAATAAAATAAATAACTATATGAAATAAAAGGCTATCAGTATTTCCCTTTCACGTTCTAAGTATTGGTTTAACAGCCGGTTCTTTGAATATTGAGAGCAATATTCAGTTCTAAGTGTGGGGGGGAAATTCTAGCGAATTTTATCAAATGTATCATCTAGCACCCCCATTTTAGCCAAAATTTTAAATTTTTTTTCTCACTTAGAACTCAGAAAATGGTTATCAGTCCGCCATGTCTAACCCACATAAGGATTGGCTAATCCAGGAGCAAACGGCTCTTGGTAAAGATATATTAAATCCGTTTATGGCTTGCAATTTGCCAAAAATTGTATGGTTTTCGACTCACCATATCTTTATAAGTAAAGAGTTGGCTAGCCCGCAAGGTTATGGCTTGTGGTAAAGGCTTTGGAATACCATAATTGGTAATCAGCTCACCAAAGATAATAGTTGTAATTTATCTAAGAGCTGGCTAGTCCAGAAGCAAACGGCTTCTGGTAAAGACAAATCAAACCCGTTGAAAGCTGATGGTTTGCTCAAAATCATTTGGTTATCATTGTGCCAAAGTATCACATACTAAAACAATGGCTAGTCCAGAAGCAAACGGCTTCTGGTAAAGACAAACCAAAACCGTTTACAGCTGGTGATTTGCTCAAAATCACATGGTTATCAGTGTACCATAGTTCTTACTTGAACTGAAACATTTGGCTACTCCAGAGGTGATGGCTTCTGGTAAAGAGATACATCCATTAAAACTTCATAAAAGATTGCTAGGGACTAGCAATAGTTTAGTGTGGGGGATTGATGAGTGTGTAAATACTCATCATTTCTTTCACATTTGAGCTACATAAACAGTCAAAAACACTTTAAAAGATCTAAAAATGTATAAAAATATCATCTGACTGTGTTTTTATAAGTTTCAGGGAAAAACAAACAATAAATGGCATAATTTGCATTTTAGTCCCTGAACTTTCATAATTTGGCAAATCTAGTCCCTAGAATCTAAAAAAGTGGAATCTTATCATTCAAGGTCCCTGAAATATTCAAACTTGGCAAAATTGGTCCTTGAATGAAACTTTTAAACAAATGGCAGTTTTAGTCCCTGGGGTTTTAAAAATGACAAAACAAGTTCCCGGGTGTTTTAAAATGGAAAAAATATGTTTTATGGTCCTTGTACTTGGAAACTTGGCAATATTGGTCCTTTGGAGTAACTTTGGAAAAGTGCAACATCAGCCCTTCATTATTCAGAAAATTACACTTTTGGTCCTTGTTGTATTTAAGCTACAAACCAAACCGGATCCAATATTAAACTTAACCCAAAACACAACCAACCCAACCCTTTATTTTATAAACCCAGCCCAATCACTAAACCTTAACCCGGCCCAACCCTTAAATAACTAATACCAGGGTTTGACCCCAGTCAAACCCATCATCCCTTTCACACAACCCCGCCAAAACCACCATACCTGAAACCAGGTGGTTTTTGGCCACCTTTCACCTCCACCTCATCACCCCAGTCACTAATCTCTCCCCTCCACCTCCACAAACACCCAAATTTCTTTAATTGTTAAAACCTGCTCAAGCTACTTTTATCCTGATTTCCCGCCAAAATTGCCAAGTGGTCGAATCTGATGAATTCTTGGAAATCAATGGCTCAGGTGAAGTGGGATATGCTCAGAGATGTCGACAATGAGATAAGAGACTATAAAGAACAGAGGAGAGAGTATGTAATAGATTATCTAGTGTAATTTTAGTTATTTAGTGTCGAATTAGTTAAATTTAAATTCTCAGTGTAATTTTAATCTTTCAAGTGTTGAATTTAGTTGTTCCAGTGTAATATAAATCTTTTCCAATAATTAATTTCAAGTCTTCAGTTCAATCTTAGTTTATGCATTTTTCTCAATTTCAAAAATCTCATGTATGTTGAATGTTGTTGTTAGTGTTGTTTCTGGACTTCATAGGTTCATATAAGCTCCTAAATAGCTTATAAAAGCTATTAGTAATCCCTGAAATCAGTTAGTAATAAGAAAATCAAAAATACAAAAACAGGTCAACTAAAGTCAAAGTTCAGGGAATGATGAAGAAAGGCTGGAGCAGGGGAAATTTTGGATTGCCCTTGGGTTAAAGGCTTTGTGGAAAGCCCATAGGTGTGATTTAAGGTCCTTGTTCTTTGTTTTTAGCTGGAAGCATCTTGTAAGCTCAAACCTCTTTAATATTGCATTTTGCTGTGTAAGCTAATTTGCTTTAAATCTTTGTGTTTTCTAATCTCTGTGGTGTTGTTAAGTCCTAATATAGCTTATAATAAGGTTCTTGTTCATTAAATTTGACTGTTGCTTAAATCTCATTAAATCAGCCAACATAGTAATTTGTCAAGTTCTTTGTTTCTTGCTGCTATATTTGGATTTTCTAGTTTAATTGGTCTTATATAATCATAAGTAAGTATTTGAAATCAGTGTTTTAGTGTAAATCTCTCAGTTGATTTGAAAATCAGAAGTTGGATCAGTTAACAGGGTGTTTGGATCTAGTTGATTCTTTGTGTGCTAGTTGTTATTTGTTGTTGCTTTTGGATTTCACAAGTCACTATAGGTCATATAAGTTCAGAACAACCTTAAAAACAAACCATTATTTAGTGAAAAGTCAGAATCACCAAGATTAAATCACAACAGCTTAACTGTTGTGATTTGGTTTGTGAAAAACATCAAATCAGTTCAATTGTTGTTAAAGTTGCTTAGGATAGTCTTTTCATAGCCTATTACATCATAATTAGTCAGTAGTAATCAATAGAAACTCACCAAAGTCAACCATTGTTCTTTTCTGCAAAAGTCAAAAGATCAGCAGACATATGGTTTTTGGTTGCTGATCTTGGGCAAAATTGGACATCAATTGGAGTAATTGTGATAGGGCTTTTGTGTTTTTAAGATTCTCAGTAGTATAGAGAAGCTTTTGCCCCCTTAAGTTTTCATCTCAGTAGCTTATTGCTTAGCTTAATTTGGTCTGCAAGATTGCTTGTTTCCTGAGATTTCTGTGTTAAGATTCACAACAGTCAATTGCTTAACCTGTTTAATCTCTTGTTGTTATTTGTGTTTTTTAGTTGATTTGTGGTTATTTTAGTATATTAGCCTGTTCCTGAACTTTTGGCAACTTTATTTGCTTTTTAGCTTATTTTGTGCTTATAAGCAAACTGCTTATTAGCCCAAATCAGTCCATCAGCCTTAGACAAGTTCCAATTTTAATTTTCCTAGCCTTTTAATATTAATTTAGACTTAACTTAAATTTTTCAGATTTTTCCTAAGTTATTTGGTATTTTTAATATTTTTAATTAGTTTAAAATAGTAATTAAATCATAATAAATAGAATATTAATCAGAAAAATATAAATCCAATTTTCATAATTTTCTTTTGTCATTTTTAATCTAGGAAAAATATAAAAATATTTTTAGTCCTTAAGAAAACCAAAAATAGAAATATAGTGATAGCTTCTATTTAATAGAATTTATCTTTTTAAATTTTAATTAAGTAATTTTCATTTTTATAATTTTCTTAGCTTCTTGTCACTTTAAAGTATTTATAGAAAAATTTTCAGATTTTTATTTGATCTTTTAGTATTTATTAGAATTTTAATTAGTTTAAATAATTATTAAATAGTTTTTAATTAATAATAATTAATTAATAAGTTAAAAAAATAATTTTCTTTTTCCAATAATTTTATTTTATTATTAGGGTTGTAAAAATATAAATTTCATATCCGTAGGCTTTTTATTTCTTAAAACTCACTTTTTATTTCGTTCGTTTACGTTTGTTTAAATTTAAACGTACATTTTTAGGTTTTTTATACGTTTCTAGTTAATTTGGTTTCCATTCTTGTTTATATAGCTTGGTTAAAGCTATTTTCTTATCTCATTAGTGTAATCAAAACCATAATCCCTTTTCTGTTCAATAACACTTGATCACGATCCGTTTTTAAGCACAATTTCGCATCTCGCTGGGACTTAAACGACCCGGGGATAAAACTATACTCCTTGGATAATTGCATTGTGTTCTCAATTGGTTTGACTTTGTTTGACCACATCCGTGGTTAATTTAAGTTGACTGTTTCGGAGCCAATCATCTTTCCATCTACTCGTTTTGCAAATCGGACAATACTCCAAATCTTCGCCACCACCCCCCCCCCCCCGATATAGAAAGCAATCATTTTCACAAGCATGTATCGACTCGTACCCTAACCCGACCTTTTTAAATGTCTTCTTTATATGATAGTATGACGGTGGGATATTGTAACCTAACCTGGGCGGAAATACCTCCTGGAGAAATTTTAGCGTTTTGTTAAATGAAGTATCACTCCATTTACCGCTGACCTTGAGATGTGTAAAATTTGCCATAAAATCCAATGTTGTCATAAAGTCACAACCCAGGTACAGAGGCTGGTTGGAACTTGCAAGTAACTCTTCATACTCGTTACGCAGAGGAGGTGTCGCTGCTTGAGTAGGCTCGTTACTTGTCTCGCCAATATTTCCATGAGTCGGCTCATTATTCAAAGGAATATCAAGAATATCATTTTGATCATTATTCGGAGGAATATCAAGAATATCATTAAGGCACGCACCCATGTCACTCATCTCACGTTGTGTTGTGTTATCAAGAATATCATATTGATCATTATTCGGAGGATCCGGTTCACCGTGATCCTTCCATTGTGTATAAGTTGGGTCCCACCCATTGTGGCCTATGTGGTATTTAAGACCTTCGAGAGATACCCATGGAACATTACGACAACGAAGACACACACATTTTATGTTTCCGGAACTATTCAATAACGGTTTGCAATGATCGAGGAAGGCGGCAAGTACATCAAGAAATTCTTTTGAACCACGATGCTCTATACGGGTCCAACTCTTATCAATTATCATAACTGCATTTTTATGATGCAATCGGTTATTATATGCACTTAATTAATGATTACGAGTTGTTTTGTTCACCTAGCGCAACTATGGAAGGCAATCATAACCCACTCTTTGAATGATTCGTCCCATATATGAATGCGTATAACTGATTTACTATTTGAGAAAATTTCGGCAGCATTTCCCCTCAACTCCCCAAATATGTGCATTAAGGACATATTCGTAGGAGTAAAGGAGAAACACTGTCGAAATAATCTCAAATAGTAAATCAGTTATACGCATCCATATCCTAAATGAGACAAAACATTCAAAAAGCAGTCCCAAACAGGGGACTTTCCGAAATTAATTTCTAATAAATTAATTCCGGACGGGTTTTCTATAGGATGATTAACTTCGGACGGGGACTTTCCGAAATTAATCACTAAAATCCTAAAACATTCACAAAAGTCTAACAATATGATAAAGTTATGATAAAGTTAAACAATTAATAGAATATAAATACATGTTACACTTTTGCAATTGATTCACCACAAAACGTTATGATAAAGTCCAAATCACAGTCCATATGATAAAGTCCAAATGTTACACTAATCGAGTATTAATCCCAAACAAGAGCATTCAATTCTTTAACGAAAAATCAGACTCTATTGCAATAGATTTATAAATGATTTTCACGTTTACATGAAATTCAAATAGGACATTCTAAATAGAATGTATATTTATGTTTCTATTACCTAATCAACATTTTAAACACAACATTTCACAAACATTTCACGCAACATTTCACAAACATATATAACAACATACTGTCTCGGCAGTCTCGGGCTCTTGGCTGTGGTCTCGGGCTGCAGTCTCGGGCTGCGGTCTCGGGCTCGGGCTATATTAAAAGAGAGCATATTAATATATAAAAAGTTATAAAAAAACTGTTGTCGGTGACATGTCGTCGGGATACCAAAAGTTTAAAAAAAATAAAAAAGGGACAACATTACCTCTAAGATTAAACAAAATTAACAAAAAACAAAACTAATAAAAATCAAAATTACCTGCTGTGGTGTCTCGGCTGTTTTGTAGAAGAAGAAGAAGTGGGGAAGAAGAAGAATTAAACAAAGGAGGGGTTGAGGAGTGAATTAAACATGAGAGGAGGAGGAGGAGGTGCACAGTGGTGCTCGTGTAGTTGTGGTGGAGCTGTGGTGGAGCTGCGGTGGTGTAGGAGGTGGGGTTGTGGTGTCGTAGGTGGTGGGGTGTAGTGATGGTGGAGCTGTGGTGGAGCTGGAGTAGTGGTAGTGGTGGAGTAGTGGTAGTGGTGCTCGTTAATCGCCGGCGAGATGAAGGAGGTAGAAGAATAAAAATTATAGTTTTTTTTTCTAAGTGTTGACCAGATCTAATTTTGATATAACTTTTAATGTTACCGACGTCATGTCGTCGGTAACGTAAAAGAATTTTGTCGTTTATGGTTTGGCGGGACGTATAAAATTTTGGTGAAAATTTTGGCGGTTATATTACCGACGACAAGTCGACGGTAATATTATAAATACTTTTATAAAATTATAAGAAATAGTTTTATAAAATAAAAAAATAAGTAGTTAAATTTTTTATTTATTATAAATACTTTTATAAAATAAAAAAAAAATTAAAAATAGTTTTATAAAATAAAAAATAAGTAGTTAAATTTTATATTCATTGTAAATACTTTTATAAAATTAAAAAAAAAATTAAAAATAGTTTTATAAAATTAAAAAATAAGTAGTTAAATTTTTTATGGTTATACACTAGATGTTTAACGAACGAGCCGAGATGTTATAGTTATACACTAGATGTTTAACGAACGAGCCGAGATGTTATGGTTATAAACGAGATGATTAACGAACGAGCCGAGCTGTTATGGTTATACACTAGATGTTTAACGAACGAGCTGAGATGTTATGGTTATACACGAGATGTTTAACGAACGAGCCGAGATGTTATGGTTATACACTAGATGTTTAATGAACGAGCCGAGATGTTATGGTTATACACGAGATGATTAACGAACGAGCCGAGATGTTATGGTTATACACGAGATGTTTAACGAACGAGCCGAGATGTTATGGTTGTACACGAGATGTTAAACGAATGATCCGAGATGTTATGGTTTTACACGAGATGTTTAACGAACGAGCCGAGATGTTATGGTTGTACACGAGATGCTAAACGAATGATCCGAGATGTTATGGTTGTACACGAGATGTTAAACGAACGAGCCGAGATGTTATGGTTATACACTAGATGTTTAATGAACGAGCCGAGATGTTATGGTTATACACGAGATGATTAACGAACGAGCCGAGATGTTATGGTTATACACGAGATGTTTAACGAACGAGCCGAGATGTTATGGTTGTACACGAGATGTTAAACGAATGATCCGAGATGTTATGGTTGTACACGAGATGATTAACGAACGAGCCGAGATGTTATGGTTATACACGAGATGTTTAACGAACGAGCCGAGATGTTATGGTTATACACTAGATGTTTAACGAACGAGCCGAGATGTTATGGTTATACACGAGATGATTAACGAACGAGCCGAGCTGTTATGGTTATACACGAGATGTTAAACGAATGATCCGAGATGTTATGGTTGTACACGAGATGTTAAACGAACGAGCTGAGATGTTATGGTTATACACTAGATGTTTAATGAACGAGCCGAGATGTTATGGTTATACACGAGATGATTAACGAACGAGCCGAGATGTTATGGTTATACACGAGATGTTTAACGAACGAGCCGAGATGTTACGGTTGTACACGAGATGTTAAACGAATGATCCGAGATGTTATGGTTGTACACGAGATGTTAAACGAACGAGCCGAGATGTTATGGTTATACACGAGATGTTTAACGAACGAGCCGAGATGTTATGGTTATACACTAGATGTTTAATGAACGAGCCGAGATGTTATGGTTATGCACGAGATGATTAACGAACGAGCCGAGATGTTATGGTTATACACGAGATGTTTAACGAACGAGCCGAGATGTTATGGTTGTACACGAGATGTTAAACGAATGATCCGAGATGTTATGGTTTTACACGAGATGTTAAACGAACGAGCCGAGATGTTATGGTTATACACTAGATGTTTAATGAACGAGCCGAGATGTTAGGGTTATACACGAGATGTTTAACGAACGAGCCGAGATGTTATGGTTGTACACGAGAAGTTAAACGAATGATCCGAGATGTTATGGTTGTACACGAGATGTTAAACAAACGAGTCGAGATGTTATGGTTATACACTAGATGTTTAACGAACGAGCAGAGATATTATGGTTATACACGAGATGATTAACGAACGAGCCGAGATGTTATGGTTGTACACGAGATGTTAAACGAACGAGCGAAGATGTTATGGTTATACACTAGATGTTTAACGAACGAGCCGAGATGTTATGGTTGTACACGAGATGATTAACGAACGAGCCGAGATGTTATGGTTATACACGAGATGTTATGGCGCCAAAACTTCCCTCCAAAAGATCTATTTTTTTTACCATATATAACAGTTAGCAGATCTGCTCTTAACCACACAAACACATTATACACTCTCAAATCCTCACAACCACAAACACACACTGTTATCATGGTGAAGATGGCGGAATTTGAAGCTTTTGCTTGTCCTTGTGGACGAGGAGACATAATTCTGCGACAATCGCATCGACCTCACTCCCGTGGTAAACAATACTATGCGTGTCCTTTATCCAAGGTGAACAATTACATACTTTTTTTTGTGTTATTTAAATAATTTGGTTAGTCGTTAAAAATTATAGTTTTTACTCTTTAACAGGGTGGGACAAAGGAGTATGGATGCGATTTTTTTTTTATGGAAGGATGAACGACTAGCCAAAATGACCGTTTCTGTTGGAGCTTCAACGCCTCCAACTCATTCCGCAAGACCATCCACAACTCCAACTCGATACATTGCAGGACCTTCAACATCAAGTCCTGGAAATACAGAGTGCTCAAACTGCATCAAACTGAATCACCAGATAATGGTACTCAATAAAATGCTAGAAGTGTATATGCATCCAAACAAACACACAACTGATTCAGCTGCCTTACTTCACGACCTTTATAATGACATGGTAGGTGATATGGGAAATCTTCGTATGTAGGTTGTTGTTGTTGCTGTTATTGTTGTTGTTGTTGCTGTTATTGTCGTTGTTGTTGTTTGTTGTGTTATTGTTGTTGTTTAATAAAATGTTGTTGTTGTTGTGAAAACTGATGTCGAACGTGCTTTATATTTTTAATTTGTACGCTTTAATGTTGAATGCACACATTTTATTTAAAACACGCAAGAGTTCTCAAACGAAAAACTCGACAACCAAACAAAACAACTCAAACTAAACAACTCGACAACCAAACGAAACAACTCAAACTAAACAACTCGACAACCAAACGAAACAGATCAAACGAAACGACCCGTTTATTTTTTTTTTGCGGCTACTTCCCGCTTTGCTGGAACTCGCACCATCTTTTCCTTTCCTTGCTCTCATTTCCTTGATACGTGCAAACGTAGCTTCGAGATTTGTTACTCTATTTTCCAGATTACCAAACGTAGCTTCGAGGTCCAACCTGCTTTCAGCTTCATCGTCACCTCTAAAGGCAGCAGCAGCTTGTGCTTCAGCAGCACGTTGAGCTTCAACAGCATCCAGCTCTTCCAAAAACTCTCTATAGTATGGCTGTCTCCTCAACCATTCCAGAATCTTGTCTCTCTGCCACGGTGCACAGTTCGCATAAGAACCATATTCATCAAAAATTTCCCAGCCCCAATGAAGTATAATTTCATTATACGGTGCACACTGCCGACGTCATGTCGTCGGCGTCGTGAAGGCGGGAAAAAAAACCCGCCCAATTATTCGCTATAATTCACACGCGGGAAAAGTCAAAATTTTGACTTAAATAGTTACCGACGTCATGTCGTCGGCGCCGTTAAACTTAAGGCTTATTAATTATTAATCATTCGCTAATCCCACGCTAATCACAATTATTTGTGTGTTTATATCCCGCCGACGACATGTCATCGACATTATTTTGGCGGGTCAAATTCCCGCCCATTTTTTCACCAGGTTTAGTGAAAGTCAAACATGTTGTTATGATATCGACGACATGTCGTCGGTAATATTCTACCTTAAAAATTCAACGCAGCCTTGGCTGGGTCAAGCCAATTTTTTGTCGTTTTGCGTATGGTGCCGACGACATTGGGTTGTCGGCATGGTTTTAGTCGCCTGTTGTATGTTTTCTTGTAGTGAAAGTAGGAAGTTTATCGAGCCTCAACTTCCAAATGAAAACGTTAACTTTGATAGGAATACATCTCAACCATCTAGTAGACGTGAAACTATCAAGTAAAGTGTGTTTGTCTATATGGGATCGCTCGGAGGAAACTGAAAAACCAACCATATCCAACTCCCATTTCCAGCCATCAACAGAATCAGAAAGGGTCACATTACGGATGGCCTGCAACAATTCGTCGAGTTGGTTCGACTCAGCCTCGCCTCTCGGGGATCTCCTGAGCACACTGGACCAATCTTCAATGTTTATACGTTGAGCAACTATGCATGATTTATTTACTTCCAAGGCATAAACACGCGGGAACTTTTCTTTTAAAGAACGCCCCCACACCAGCTTTCTTCCCAAAAACTGATTGAGCTCCCGTCTCCAACTGCATGAGCACATAAAGCTAATAAATCGATGCCCTTCGCTTGAAGCTTGGAAACTGATTGAATAATGCAATTCCAAGGGCTATGTGTCGACTTCCCAACCCTACTACTCCTAATACCTCCATCAATCCCATGTATTTCTTTAATCACATTAACCCACAGACCATTAGAACAAGAACGGAACTGCTAAACCCATTTGAAGAGCAAGGCAGCATTTAACGCGAAAATGCTTCCAATGCCAAGACCACCCATAGCTTTACTAGCTAAACAAGTTTCCCATTTGACCCAAGTGATTTTTTTTCCGTCTAAATCACCTCCTAAGAAAAATTTGTTGCGCACGGATTCTAAGCGCTTTTGCACAGTTTTAGGCATCCAATATAACGACATATAATATGTTGGGAGGTTACCTAGGACCGCCTTGATAATAGATAAACGCCCTCCAATTGATAAAAGCTTAGCTTTCCATCGAGACATCTTTGATTCGAACTTCTGAACTATACGTTTCCAATAGTCACATCGCCCCATGTTGCATCCAACAGGCACTCCTAAATACATCATTGGTAGCTTTGTAATCCCACAACCAAGGACAAGAGCCATGTTAGAAACTTCGTCTTTAGGAACATTGACACCTAAAAGCTTGCTTTTATGAACATTAATCTTCAGGCCAGACACCATATAAAAACACCGAAGGAGACATATCAGATTATAAGCATTGGAATGAGACCACCCGCCTACAAATATAGCATCGTCAGCGTATAATAAATGTGAAACGTTTATGCTACCATGACCAATAGAGGCGCCTTTGAACAACCCCGTGTTGACTGCCATAGAAACCATGGCATGTAATCCCTCCATAGCTAGAATGAAAAGGAAGGGAGACATAGGATCTCCTTGACGAAGGCCCTTTGACAACTCGAATTCAGAAGTAGGAGAGCCGTTAACCAAGATAGAAGCCCTAGAATTCTTTAAGCAGCCAGCGATCCACATACGCCATTTATTACCGAAACCTAGTTGTTCCCTAATTGCATCAAGGTAATCCTATCTCAACGAATCAAATGCCTTCTTGAAATCAACTTTGAAAACCATAAGAGCTTTTTTCCTCTTACGGTACCATGCCATACATTTGTTCAAGACTAAGGGGCAATTGTAACACCCCCAAAATCGGGTCCAATGGAAGCATACATGTCACTGGGGTGCTACTAAATTGGTACCACAACACGGAATAAAGAGAACAAATTTTATCTCAACCATTTAAAATAGATTTCATATTTAAAAGTGATTCGTTTACACATTTCAAAAATGGTGCGGAAATGTAAGCCCATAAAAGATTTCAAGTGGTCCCGAATATATCAGAGTCTTCTATGACCATGCCATGCCCTGCCAAAAGCCTTCAGTAGCGTGCTATTACTTTATACCTGAAAATACATGCTAAAGTGTCAACACGAGGTTGGTGAGTTCATAGAGTTTAGTGTACAATGTAAGGCATTTGAATAAGGATTTCCCAGCAAAGGCATTGTAAATCCACTCAGTCCCAAATCCCGCCCATACAAGACTTGCAACCTGTATGTTCACAACCCACTGTCAAATAAGATTTGGTTTAGGTAAACAAAAGTAATATATGGACCAAGATTTAAAATTGGTTTGACCAGTACATTCAGTTACGTGACCAATTCATTCGGTCATGTGACCAGTTCATTCTGTCATGTGACCAGTTCATTCTGTCATGTTACCCGTACATTCGGTTATGTGACCCATTCATTCTGTCATGTATGTACATAGTAGTTGAGCTGGTTCATTCGGTTAAGTATGCATAATCGTTTAAAGTGCTTGTGTCCATGAGTAATAAGAATTAAGTATGAAACAAGTGAATATACAACGCAATTGAGTGAATAACAAAGTCATAAGTAGAAAAAATATTGGTTGACTAAACAAGTAGTATATTCGAGTAAATCAATTATTGCGTTTAGTTGAAAACAAGCATGTATTCTCCCCCGTAGGTATGAAATGAAATATTAACTTGAAAAACGGGGCTATGAAAACTCACCTGATGCAATAGTAATGATGACAAAAGTGGATACACTGAAATGAGGCACGATCTCTAACCGCAACCTATTATGAATGATATGATCTAATGTAAGTCATGAAATGATGCTACACATGCAAATACGTATGCTACCGATACCACTCGTGAAATTTGGAAATAACGTTTATCGTCGAAAAATATATTTTTGACGTCTTGTTAAGTTATAAAACACTTTTAGTGTAAATACGTTGCAACGATATCCCTCGATCTTCATTTGGTGAATTATTGGAAAAATAGAGTTTTCCGTCGTAATTTAATATTTTTCACAACTTATAAAAATGACTAAATGGCCTCGCAAAACTAGTCATAAAACGGTGTACATTGATCGTTAGAAAATAAGCTCAGCGTTTTTAGAAACCTTGTAACAATATCTTGGATTCGTATCATTGAAATTTTATCCATAAGAGTCTCGATCAATGAGAAAAATGACTCTCAACATGGTTACCCGCAAAAACAGTTTATACTTAGAAATATTATTAGTTAAAAGCTGATAAAAATGTTTTGGAAGTGTCGGTTTTCAAATGCTTGTATCTCGGTCATTATAAGCTCGTTTTCTACGTTCTTTATGTCCTCGGCTTCGTCTTACAGCGAACTAATATATTTTTGATAAGTCGGCTTGTCTAGATCGCATCCAACGCCTCGTTTTACCCGTTGAAATTCGTGCAACAGCACACAATTTTTCAGAAAAATAGTTTTCGTCGTCAAACTTAAAATTAACGTATCTTTCTCGTCGTAAGCTCGTTTTTGCTCATTCCAGCGGCCACGGTTTCATTTTTGAAAGTATTTTATAAAGTGTAAGCCAAGATATCCTATGACCTACTGAGTTTTCCAGATTTCACAAAAATGGACAGAACCTTTTCTACACTTTGATAGAACTTGAAATACTAAATCTTAACTAGGATACTAATAGAAGTTGAAATACTAAATCTTGAAAATTTTGATGATCTTCTTCTTGTTTCTTTTTCTTGGCCGAACCACCAAAGGAGTTGGAGAGAATGAGAGGATTTTGGTTAGTTGATTTAGTTGCTTGAATGTGTAAATGAAATATTGTAAGTAATAAAACTAGTAGTAGATTTGTATCAAAGTGATCAAGTAGAAATGATTAGGGTGGTGGCTAGGGGGGGGGGATGTTGGCGTCAAAATGGGGAAAGGAGAAGAGGTTTGTGTGCCATTTAATGATCTTGTCTCCATGGTGTAAGATTTAAGTAGATATTATGTGTTTAGGGTAGTTTTTAGCTAGGTTATTGTGTTACCGGGTATTGAGTTAACTAGAAATAAATTTTGACGGAATGAAATAAAGTATGACGAAGTTGTAAAAATTATAAAATCACATTTCTTGCAAGAATCGGGTGTTCAAATAGTTATCGTGTTGAAATTTCGCAAATCGTCGTTGTTATAAGCTTTTAACGGAAAATATAGTAAATGATTTCAGAACACCGGGTAAATTAATAATATAATTTTTATATCATTATAATGAGTGTGAAAATATGTTAGGGCCCTAGTCTAGAGTTTCGGGTATACTGTTTGTAGTAAAAGACTGAGTGGTAACGTTTATTTACTAAATAACCATACGTTAATTGAAATTTCGCAAACCCGCGAATGACCTAACATGCAGATGATGTTACTGATGACATATAGACTACTCTAGTGTATATGATGTGTCCTTAATGATGTTTCATGATTACGCAGCTAAACCATAATGGTTACGCGAATTTTGAATACCCGTAAACCTAGTTTACGGAAGGATGAATGATAACCATGAATAGTGATCTCCCTCCGTTTCGTGAATAGTGTTTCATGAATAGTAAATTTTTTGAAAACATCTCAAAGTCGCAAACTGACGACAAAAACGATGAATTGTGAAATGATGAATAGTGAAATGGTGAATAGTAACCCGTAAATAGTGAATTTTTGAAGTTTGGAAAATGACCTGAAATTACGAGTTGTCACAGTCTTCCACCCTAAAAGAAATTCAGTCCCTGAATTCAGTTTGCGTTGGTCTCTGGAGTGGATTTAGTGAAAAGACGTGGATATTTAAATCGCATTGCGGTGTTAAAAGATAAAACATTCATTAGATAGGATTTCGTAATAGTACATGAAACTTATACGATAGACTTAAAGTGAAACACAAAAGAATTACAGCACTAGAGAGTTTAGGTTTCGGTTTATTTTTAAGGCAAGAGTTCTCTTCTTAACCATTGTCATTATCTTTGTTGTCTTGACGAGCTTCGCTCTTCAACGAGCTCTTCCCTCATTCTGGTTTCTCAGCTCTGGGAATGCACTCTTGAAGTGTCGAATTACTCCACACTCATGGCAGGTTACCGTGACTTTCTGATTCATTACGAGGGTGGAAGCCTTGCAATCCTTGGCTTTGTGTCTGACCTTTTGGCAGTTTCCACATTGAGTGGGGCAAGGTCCATTGTGGTGAAACCGACACTTATTGCACTTGGGTAAAGTCCCTGCATATCCTTTCTTTTCACTTGGTTCCGCAACGTAGACCCTAACCATTTCATGTTGTTTGTGTGCGGCCGAACCTGATCGTTTCCTTTGTTGCCATCCCTTTTCCTCTTGTTGTCATGGTTGCGGTTGTTGTCGTTGTTACGGTCATTGTTGTTGACAGTAGTTCCCTTATTCACCACTTGTGCCATAAGCTTTTGTGTTATTCTGATAGCTTCGTCAAGTGTGTGTGGATCAAAAGCAGTTACATCCCCACTGATGTTGTGTGGTAGTCCACCAATGAAGTTTTCCAACAACTTCTCGTTATCTGGAACCATATTTGGACAAAGTGCGGCCAACTCTTGAAATCTCCTGATGTAGGTTTCGATATCATTGCCTATGGTTACCAACTCATAAAATTCTGTTTCTAGCTTCTTTACTTCTGTGCGTGGACAAAACTTCTTACCAAACAGCTTTTTGAATTCTTCCCACGTGAGCTTGTAAGCGTTTTCCATACCAATAGGCTGTGCATAAGAATTCCACCATGACATAGCTTCCTCAATGAGTGTACTGGTAGCAAACTTTACCTTGCTGTCCTCTGGACAATTGCATAGAAGAAATACATATTCTATCTTTTCAAACCAACGGATCATAGCAGTGGCTCCTTCAGTGCCTTTGAATTTTGTGGGATCACCGTTCTTGAATTCCTTGTATGTACATTTGCGAACATTGGTACCATTAGCAGCTAGTCCGACAGCTTCTGTTGTTTCTGCCCGAGAAGCGGCTTCAGCAGCGGCTTCAGTAGCCCGTGCAGCTACGACCTCTCTTTCAACTACTAGTGCTGCCTCTATACTATCGGCAACAAGTTTTCGGATTTTAGCTGGTGTCATTGCTGGGGTAGTTTTCTTTGGCGGCATAATTTTTCAAAACGAGAAAAAGAGAGTGAGACGTAATAAAGACGTTTCCTAAAAGTAGGTGCCCTAAAGTGGCTTTTCATAAAATGTAAGCTTGAGGTCGTGTTATGATTAGCTGGCGTGCTTCTAGGCGGTGGTTCACGAGATGATGCTAATGTGTTGGATGTAGATGTGAATGTTCTTGCAGCGATTGAATACACACACATGAATTTTGAAACCTTTAGAAATTGAGTAGAGAATCAACCTGGACATAATTATAATATAACTATTCCCAGTATTGCAAAATTCATCTCTGAGTCAGACATAGGTGGTCAGCCTATGCCCCACTGTCCCTGGTCGAATATAGATGACCAGTCTATATTCCACCAAGGTTCAATGAATTTTGAAATACTCAGCTCAGTTATACTAATAATATGTCCCTCACATTTGATAGCTGTTTTGAAAGACTAAGGCAAGTGACCAAACTTGAGGTCGGATGATGAGATTACGTAAGGGATGGCGTAACGCTGAGACGTGTACGATATGTAAGCATACTTATATGGAAGACAATTATAGTAATCAACGAGAATAAGTGGGTATAATGGATCCGATAATAAGACACAAGTCTCATCAAATACGTCAGCAACAAACCACAAATGAGGCATCAGCTTGGCAGGCAGGCACGTAGCGGTCATAGGGTTAGGTTTTCGTGAAAGCAGTTATAGTCTAGGTTTTCAAATCACCCAGTTCTCTATAACCAAGGCTCTGATACCAATCTGTAACACCCCCAAAATCGGGTCCAGCGGAAGCATACATGTCGCTGGGGTGCTACTAAATTGGTACCACAACACGGAATAAAGAGAACAAATTTTAGCTCAACAATTTAAAATAGATTTCATATTTAAAAGAGATTCGTTTACACATTTCAAAAATGATGCGGAAATGTAAGCCCATAAAAGATTTCAAGTGGTCCCAAATATATCAGAGTCTTCTATGACCATGTCATGCCCTGCCAAAAGCCTCCAGTAGCGTGCTATTACTTTATACCTGAAAATACATGCTAAAGTGTCAACACGAGGTTGGTGAGTTCATAGAGTTTAGTGTACAATGTAAGGCATTTGAACAAGGATTTCCCAGCAAAGGCATTGTAAATCCACTCAGTCTCAAATCCCGCCCATACAAGACTTGCAACATGTGTGTTCACAACCCACTGCCAAATAAGATTTGGTTTAGGTAAACAAAAGTAATATATGGACCAAGATTTAAAATTGGTTTGACCAGTACATTCAGTTACGTGACCAATTCATTCGGTTATGTGACCAGTTCATTCTGTCATGTGACCAGTTCATTCTGTCATGTTACCCGTACATTCGGTTATGTGACCCATTCATTCTGTCATGTATGTACATAGTAGTTGAGCCGGTTCATTCGGTTAAGTATGCATAATCGTTTAAAGTGCTTGTGTCCATGAGTAATAAGAATTAAGTATGAAACAAGTGAATATACAACGCAATTGAGTGAATAACAAAGTCATAAGTAGAAAAAATATTGGTTGACTAAACAAGTAGTATATTCGAGTAAATCAATTATTGCGTTTAGTTGAAAACGAGCATGTATTCTCCCCCGTAGGTTTGAAATGAAATATTAACTTGAAAAACGGGGCTATGAAAACTCACCTGATGCAATAGTAATGATGACAAAAGTGGATACACTGAAATGAGGCACGATCTCTAACCGCAACCTATTATGAATGATATGATCTAATGTAAGTCATGAAATGATGTTACACATGCAAATACGTATGCTACCGATACCACTCGTGAAATTTGGAAATAACGTTTATCGTCGAAAAATATATTTTTGACGTCTTGTTAATTATAAAACACTTTTAGTGTAACTACGTTGTAATGATATCCCACGATCGTCGTTTGGAGAATTATTGGAAAAATAGAGTTTTCCGTCGTAATTTAATATTTTTCACAACTTATAAAAATGACTAAATGGCCTCGCAAAACTAGTCATAAAATGGTGTACATTGATCGTTAGAAAATAAGCTCGGCGTTTTTAGAAACCTTGTAACAATATCTTGGATTCGTATCATCGAAATTTTATCCATACGAGTCTCGATCAATGAGAAAAATGGCTCTCAACATGGTTACCCGCAAAAGCAATTTATACTTAGAAATGTTATTAGTTAAAAGCTGATAAAAATGTTTTGGAAGTGTCGGTTTTCAAATGCTTGTATCTCGGTCGTTATAAGCTCGTTTTCTACGTTCTTTATGTCCTCGGCTTCGTCTTACAGCGAACTAATATATTTTTGATTAGTCGGCTTGTCTAGATCGCGTCCAACGCCTCATTTTACCCGTTGAAATTCGTGCAACAGCACACAATTTTTCAGAAAAATAGTTTTCGTCGTCAAACTTAAAATTAACGTATCTTTCTCGTCGTAAGCTCGTTTTTGCTCATTCCAGCGGCCACGGTTTCGTTTTTGAAAGTATTTTCTAAAAATGTAAGCCAAGATATCCTATGACCTACTGAGTTTTCCAGATTTCACAAAAATGGACAGAACCTTTTCTACACTTTGATAAAATCAATTTTTCTAGTTCAAGACTTGTCCAAATCACTTCCAATCAACACCAAAATTATTCTAAGCCTACCATACACCTTCTTAGGGTGTCATGGGTTCCTAATCTTCACCAAAAATGGTGGATCTCATAAGATTACTAATAAAAATCTTTAAATCCATTTTAGTGAGAAAAGAAATATTAAGTGGTATATAACATATGTACATTTGCATGATTTGCTACTAGAACATCAATATAGATTAAATGAAAGTATAAATGAGTAGAAAATTTATTTAGAAGCTTACTTGAGGTTTGATGAGTTTTTGTTGCAAAAATACTTAATTATCCTTGAGGTTTTATTTCAAAACCTTAACTAGGATACTAATAGAACTTGAAATACTAAATCTTGAAAATTTTGATGATCTTCTTCTTGTTTCTTGTTCTTGGCCGAACCACCAAAGGAGTGGGAGAGAATGAGAGGATTTTGGTTAGTTGATTTAGTTGCTTGAATGTGTAAATGAAATATTGTAAGTAATAAAACTAATAGTAGATTTGTTAGTCAAAGTAATCTAGTAGAAATGGACTTAAGGGGGGGGGGGGGCATGTTGGCGTCAAAATGGGGAAAGGAGAAGAGGTTTGTGTGCCATTTAATGATCTTGTCTCCATGGTGTAAGATTTAAGTAGATATTATGTGTTTAGGGTAGTTTTTAGCTAGGTTATTGTGTTACCGGGTATTGTGTTAACTAGAAATAAATTTTGACGGAATGAAATAAAGTATGACGAAGTTGTAAAAATTATAAAATCACATTTCTTGCAAGAATCACATTTCTTGCAAGAATCGGGTGTTCAAATAGTTATCGTGTTGAAATTTCGCAAATCGTCGTTGTTATAAGCTTTTAACGAAAAATATAGTAAATGATTTCAGAACACCGGGTAAATTAATAATATAATTTTTATATCATTATAATGAGTGTGAAAATATGTTAGGACCCTAGTCTGGAGTGTCGGGTATACTGTTTGTAGTAAAAGACTGAGTGGTAACGTTTATTTACTAAATAACCATACGTTAATTGAAATTTCGCAAACCCGCGAATGACCTAACATGCAGATGATGTTACTGATGACATGTAGACTACTCCAGTCTATATGATGTGTCCTTAATGATGTTTCATGATTACGAAGCTAAACTATAATGGTTACGCAAATTTTGAATACCCGTAAACCTAGTTTACGGAAGGATGAATGATAACCATGAATAGTAATCTCCCTCCGGGAGTGAATAGTGTTTCGTGAATAGTAAATTTTTTGAAAACATCTCAAATTCGCAAAATGACGTCAAAAATGATAAATAGTAACCCATGAATAGTGAATTTTCGAAGTTTGAAAAATGACCTGAAATTACGAGTTGTTACAGCCGTCTAGGATGTTTCTTCCTTTTATGCAAGCCGATTGTTCAAAGCTCACACAACTCCCAATAACCGTACTAAGCCTATTAGCTAAAAGTTTACCAATAATTTTATATTGGCATCCAATTAAACTAATAGGCCTAAAGTTCGACACAAATTTCGCATCTCCGACTTCAGGAATTAAAGCAATGAAAGAAGAGTTGCAACCTTTGGGGAAACATGCCGATTGAAAAAACTCTCGAACGAACCGCATCACATCATTTTGAATGACCTCCCAAAAAGTTTTAAAAAACTTAAATGTGAAACCATCCGGACCCGGGGCTCGATCACCGCCATAGTCCCAAACAACCTTCTTGATTTCTTCATTAGACACATCACGCTTCAAGAACTCGCATTGCTCAACATAGATCAGATTAAAAGGAACATCTCCCACAGTAGGACGGGTGTCATCTGTACAAGAGAATCTGTTGCAAAAATGATTGTAGAATTCAGATTTAACCTCTCCTAGATCATCAATCCAAACACCGTTATGAAGAATTCCTTTGATAGCACCTTGTCGTCGCTTTTTCTTTAGAGAACTATGCAAAAAGGAAGTGTTTTCATCACCCTCAATCGCCCACTTGACCTTAGCTTTTTGAGCAATGTCACTAGCCTCTTAACGATCAATATCACTCAATATTTTCATAGAGGAGATACGGCGATTTAAATCGTCCGTAGTCGCCATACCTTGATCAACCTTGGCATCAATTAAGGATAAACAACTTTGGTGCTCCTTCTTCAACACACACTCGCTGCACACACACTCTTACACACACAACCTACAACCCATTTAAAAAAAAAAAAAAAAAAAAAAAAAAAAAAAAAAAAAAAAAAAAAAAAAGAAGAATAAACTCACACTTGGGCCCCACAAACTGGTAATAATGTCAGGAAACAAGCTCGTCGTGCGGACGACGAAATGTTTAGTGACGAAAAAAGGCAAGGGGGGTCGGTGTCGTGGCGAAGCTCAATGAGGAAGCCAGCGTGGACTAGCGAGCCACAACTAGTTCCGCACCTTGTGCTCTAAGTACATGACCCTTGTTAGGCCCTTGTACTTTCTAGGCCCTTCTGACTTTTGGTTAAATTTCATTTCATGTTTATTCTACTTTTTCTTAACAATTACTTGAAAATACAATATTGAAACAGAAACTACAAATATTAACTACATAACCCTTGTGGGAAGAATCACAAGAACTAAGATGTGGAATGTTCAAAAAAAAAAGATGAAATATCTTACCATCAAATAGTAATTATGAATCGTTGAATAATTTGAATTGACTTTATAGACAGAGTTGGTAATCTACTTAACTGATCATGATTATTGGCTTTAAAACACCTTTACCTATTTACCAACCATTAGCTAACTATCTACTATATGTCAATTACCAACCATTATGCTGATTTCTATTTTTTTTATTGATGTAATTAATTATAAGCGTGTTAGATTATTTAGGTGTAAATTAAGATGGTCATAAACAAAGTGTTTTTTCACCAAGATTTAGTGTCAAACATTTAAATATTGCTTATAACCATTGGTGCAACCGGGGTGTGCTCGATCATGTTTTATACAAGATCATTAGGAACTTCTCTCATTAATCCTCGCAAAAATCAACCGAGGAAGACCGTTAAACATAATTGATTCTGTCTTTTAAAAATTAGAGACCTTTCACAAAAAAAATTCTCTTTCCCAACCCAAAAAACCTTTGCGTTGAGAGAATACATGCCAAAAAATCCGAGACTAAAATTTGCGTGTGAGATTTGAACTAAAACCTTCATAAATCATCTTTATTTCGTGCCACCCTGCTACATATTTATATTTAGGGTTTGTTTAAAGAGTGCCCTCAGAGCACTGGTTAAAACGTATTAATCAAACATAAACTTTCTTTTTTTTTTTATTAAAAAATGCATTTAATACACATTAATCAAACAGATTTTGCCACCGTAACATTTATGTCCAAGATCAGTCGTGTGCGGTTTGTAAAGAGGGCGAGGAAGATGTTTCGCATCTTTTCTTTTCCTGCGTGTTGGCCGCTGATGTTCATAAGCTTATATGCCGTTGGTGGAATTTGACGTGGTCTTCGTTAAGTTCTTATGAGGAGTGGTGGGTTTGGTTTAAGGATATTCGGTTAGGGTCTACGCTCAAGTGTATTTTGGAAGGCGTTTTCTATGTGTCTTGGTGGCATGTTTGGTGTTATCGAAATAGCGTGCTCTTTGCAGCTCATCCTCCTCGGAAAGATATCATTTTTGATGATATAGTTACTCGCTCTTTTATTTGGTGTCATGCTAGATGTAATAAGGCGTTTAGTTGGGATAGGTGGTTACAACATCCTTATTTACTCTCTTTGTAACTCTCTAGCTCCTTGCTAGTGTTTTTTTTTTGTTATAAAGTTTCCGTTCAAAAAAAAAAAAAAAAAAAAAAAAAAAAAAAAAAAATGTTATTTTAATTTAATGAACATCAAGTTTTCTTATTTAAATGTATAAAACAATGCCTCGAAAACACTTGTTAGACAATCTCTTATATTTATTCTATCTATAAAACATCTTTGTCTTTTCCTCCTAAATATTTTTAAGATCTTCATAAATAATTTTGTTTACAATTATTTAATGTTTAAATATATCAATTCAAACACATATAATTAATACTATTTTTAAACACTCCTCACTCAAAAGTACAATTATGTTACCACATGATACAATCTTAAAAAGCTACTAATCTAACTATATAGATTTTTTAAGCAAATACAACTAATTAAGCTAGATGTACAATCAATTTATACATCAATACCTCTGTATATTGACTGGTCAACACATTAATGTGATCTTTAAAATACTCTTTTAATTAAAAAATAAAAAATCATTTATAGAACAAACCTAAAATTTTGAAGGCATTTCATGAATACTTTTAAGTAGCACAACTTTTTTTTGTAAATAGTACAAACTTATAAATCATAAAAAAGTAAAAAGTTCATATATCTTATGTTCGAACTTTCAAAAAAAAAAAAAAAAAGTGGCCTGGGATAAAATATCATCAACGGTCTCAGAATCTCAATAGTTTATCGTAATAGCAATAAAATTCTCACCAACTCTAAACTTACTGTCACCGTAAACAAAATAATAAAAAAATATTATTTGCCGAAAATATCATTTACATGGTACCTGCGGTGCACTGTAAACAAAATAATAGAAAGATATTGTTCGACGAAAATATTAATTACATGTTAACCGCGATCGCAATAGACGGGTACCTGCTAGTAATAAGTTAAATACTCTTTTGACTTTTACATTTTATAGACACCAACAAGGCTATAAGCCTAAAATGTGTTTACAGTAAATGCTGCATATAAGCCGGAGACAAATTCACAACTGTTATGGATTTGGTAAATAGCCGATGCGTGACTTTGTAGATATGATGCACAGCATTACGTCTGTTTAAAAATATTTTACTTTTCTTTATAAGATCATGACTATGAATTTTTCCTTTAACTAGGACAATATTGGAACTTTGGAAGAAATAATTTGAACCTTGTTCTTTTGTTCGGCCAAAGAATGAGGGCCTGGTTTATGCCAGCACATAACAAAGATCGTGACGCAGCATCTTAAAGTGGGACCCACTCGTATCTTGCTTTGACCCACATAACACTGTTAGGCTATTCGGCAAGGCATGGTGATGCCCTCACCATTTGCTTCACTCAAGCGCGATTCTCCTTGCCCAAGCTATCCACTCACGCGCGACACACACAATCCAAGGCAACTTATGGTGAATTGATCACCTTACAAGTGTATCCGTCCTTTTTTCAAGTTTTATTATTTTTTATTTTGTATGTGAGTGTGTGAGGTGTATTTAGTGAGGTATATTTGTATAAAGTGAGTATTTTAATGAAAGGTGAAGCTAAAGGTATCATTGCCCACAAAAAGGTGAGTGGGGGTGAAGGGAAGTGAGAGAAGAGAAAAAGCTGACGTGGCGCTGAAGTGTAAGGTGAGTGAATCACCTCCTTGCGATCCAGCGTTACACCTTTGAGAATACAGCATCTCATCCTCAACCCTTCTTTTCTTTTTTCTTTCTAATTTGGTCTTACATGTCTTTTTCATTTCACTTTATGGTCCGATAAGTTTCATTTTCAACTTCTAGCAAGTATGTTGTTAGAACGAGATTAATCCAACTCACAGTTTATTCGAGCACTAGAATTTTGAACTTTGTCTATCACAGTATTCGAATGGTACATAGACAAGGTATCACATGATTTGTAGTTGATCTTCAATAACGCCACGACGATAAGAATTTGTCCCAAGATGTTTGTGACATAGCTCAAAGACTTCAAATCACATCATGTATTTGAGAGACGTGTTTCATTTGATTGTTCCCAACATTGTCCATAAGAGCTTCATGCGAGTTGATGGCATAGTCTTGTCTAACACATGATTCAATCACTAAAGCAACCGATGATGTTCTTAAAGTGAGCCAACACTCACATTCCTAGTACATCCTATCACGAAATTGGAGCATTATGGATGATGCATATGTACGTTCATGTTTCTACTAGTCCACTACATTATCGGATGCTTCTCATTCCATCACATAATTCAAAAATATACGATTATCCACTCTGATATTCCTAGTATTCTCCGCAGTATACTTCCACTACTTGCGTTTTGAGCACAACCCGTACATTAAGCAATCATCAATGGCATTATCTATCACAAAAATCCGACACTCGAATGCCCATTCATGTTTCGAAGACTCAACTTTATACCGCCATTCGCGGTTAAGACATAATGTGTGTTAGAAAATCGCACTACGCTTTCTAACATTTCAACCATTGTACCAACATTTACATTACGAGGTATAATTCAAAGTTCCAAACAAATGAAATTTCAATTCTCTTTATGTTTTAGACTCGAATGCAAAAATAATCCAAAATTCCCTCCAACGCATTTGCATATATGATAAAACTACATGGTATATAAGCATACTTTGTCAAAAGATTCAAACATACCTTAATGCATGGTCAAAAGTTTGAAACATATTTAATTGTTATTGAAAGTTTATATGCCATCTGTCTCAAACATTGCTAATAGCGTCTCTCAAACAGTGACATTTCAAAAATTCATATTAACACGTCTCCCAATTTTACATCTTTTTACTCATGATTCACGCATTCTATCAACCATAAATCTACATCCTCAAAAGTTATCGAACTACAATTCTCTTTCCCAAGAAGAATACATGCATGCAAATATGAATAAATACGCTTATAGAGCATGTCAGTATGATATACGTTAAAGAATTGACGAGTATGTTTAGCAAGACTCACAACATTGTACGACACTACGACTCTACGAGTATGTTAAGCAAGACTAGCGAAAGCTGAATAACAATAGCGGATAAAGATGAAGCTGAATGAAGCTTATTTCCATAAGCTATTAACTAGAAATACTTTCAAATTTTAAAAACTTATAAAGCTTATTTTCTAATAGCTCATGCAAATTTTGTCAGCAATACAAAAAATTTATTTAGGAAATGAGTAACTCGATGACTTTTATTAAATTAACAAATTTAATAAAAGCTGAATAACAATAGCGGATAAAGATGAAGCTGAATGAAGCTTATTTCCATAAGCTATTAACTAGAAATATTTTCAAATTTTAAAAACTTATAAAGCTTATTTTCTAATAGCTCATGCAAATTTTGTCAGCAATACAAAAAATTTATTTAGGAAATGAGTAACTCGATGACTTTTATTAAATTAACAAATTTAGTAGTGTAGTCAAATTAAATATAAAAAAATGATTATTATGCCTAATAAACATGCGTATTTGTGTATCTAATAATTTGATTAATTAATTTAAAAAATTATTTTAAGTCTAAATAGCGTTACTGTTAAATATAATGTTTCAATTTACAAATCTATAAATCAGTTATTACCCAATGAGAATTACAGTAACAAACTGAAAGTTCCATACGGTACAAGATTTCTTGAGAGAACAAAGCAAGCAATCATGACCATTCATTTAACTTTGATCTAATGGCTAAATTTAATCATTAATTTTAATTAATAAAACACAGAGGGGCGTTTCTGTAATTCCTACTCCACCTAATTTTCCACCATTCTTATATTCCTACATTCACACTCACACTCACACTCACACACACTCAACAGTATACACACTTTCTCTTTCTCACCAAAGACAAACACCAACCACCATAAAACCGTCGTGGATCCGACATATCATCATAAACCATCGTCGATCTGACGATGATCGCGCCACCGATCTATTTTTTCATCGAGTTCTATTTTCCAATGATTGTATGTGTGTGTGTGTGGGAGGTGCGGGGCGGGGGGTGACGGGATCTGTGGCGGCGAGTTCGTCGATCTGCCATATCTGGGGCGGGGGTGACGGGATCTGTTGCGGCCGGATCTGTAACCTGATTTTCTGAACTGATTTGCACATTATAGAGGTCACCACTTCACTTACACGAGAAACAAAGAAAGAAGCTTTAGTTGCAATTGTTGGAGCTATTAGAGATGTCATTTCGTTAAAGTGCCATGTGATATTTTTATTTATCTTTGAAATAACGTTTTGCAAATACAGGATTAATTTAATGAACTTTTTTCTGTTCCATGTTCTTAAGATGAGATTTATTATATTAAGTTCTATTAAATTATCACTCATCATTACGAAGAAGAGTGTTGAAGTTGTACTTGTTATGAGGTGAGTGTTCTTTATTTATGTGTTTGAGTAAAATCTTGGTAACATCAAAGGACAACAATATAAACTTTTGATGTTTGGAAAATTGTATTTATTAATATATTAATATTAAGGTTACAATGCCAACCTATATCTTTTGAGGAATACTTTTGTGTGAGAGTGAAAAAGGATATTGAGGAATTAATGGTATGCTAGATGAAAAGGTATATTGAGGTCTGCTAGATGAAAAAAGTTAATGAAAAAGTATATTAATGCGTGGTGGACAAAAGATGATGGTTGTATACATGGATTCATTATCATGTGATTTATTATGAATCACATTAATCACATGGATTCAAATGAATCATATGAGATTCATATGTGATTCATGCTGAATCTTATGTGATTCATTAATCAATCTCAAGGGATTCATAATTAATTACATGGATTCATAATGAATCTTATTGGATTTATAATGAAACCCTTTGAGATTCATACTGAATCCCTTGTGATTTTATACAGAATCCTTTGTGATTTATCGACAAGTTAAATCATACAGAATCTTTTGAGATTCATACAGAATCTCATGGGATTTTGTACTTACAGTTTATATAAAACAAAATAAAAATCCCATGGGATTTATACAGAATCCCATGTGATTCTCTCTGATCCCTTGTGATTCATATAGAATCCCATGGGATTCATACAGAATCCCATGAGATTCTTTGATGTATCACCTGTAATTCATAAAGATTACCCATGTGATTCATACAGAATCTAATGAGATTCTATATGAATCCCAAGGGATCAGAGAGAATCACATGGGATTCTGTATAATAACATACAACTTTTTAATAAAGAGATTCCAAGAGCTCATTTCAACAATCATATAAAAAACATCTACCCTTAAAAAGCTGTGACATAAAAGTATAAAACAGTGATTTACTCATTTTTACAAATCACTTGTGATTTTTTAAAAATAACAAATCACAAGTGATTTTTTTACGAATCCCGTGGGATTTTATTACGAATCCCGTGGGATTTTTCTGGACGGAAATTTTGAAAAAAAAAAATTCGTCTTTTTACGAATCCCGTGGGATTTTTCTGGATGAAAATTTTGAAAAAAAAAATCGTCTTTTTACGAATCCCGTGGGATTTTTTTACGAATCCCGTGGGATTTTTTTACGAATCCCGTGGGATTTCTGGACAGAAATTTTGAAAAAAAAAAGTTCGTCGAAAGTATATAAAAGTGCATATCTATAAAAAGATGATTTAATTCTCGTCGCGATGGTGTATTTTTCTTAGCTTGAAGATTTACCGTTTGCAAGATATGTTGTTTTTTAAAAAAAGTGAAAAGTGGGTTTTTATATTAAATGAACTAAAATGTCAATTTTGCCCTCATTTGTTATTTTTGGCTTCATCTTTTTACGAATCCCGTGGGATTTTTTTACGAATCCCATGTGATGCACCAAAGAATCCCATGAGATTCACAATGAATCCCTTGAGATTCATACTGAATCCCATGTGATTTCATACAGAATCTCTTGAGATTCATACAGAATCTCATGTGATTTTGTACTTACAGTTTATATAAAGCAAAATGAAAATCCCATGAAATTTGTATGTATGTAATACTGTTGCTTACATTTTCAGCATATGTTTATATAAAAAAGAAGTTTGATACTTTAATATTATTGCGTATAAGTTTGACTTCCTCGATAGTAATGTAATGTGAGATGATTGGATTAATGTAATTGTCACTTCAAATTCATAAAAAAAATACTCCCTTGTGATTTCATACAGAATCCCATGGGATTCATCAAAGAATCCCATGGGATTCACAATGAATCCCTTGTGATTTCATACAGAATCCCATGGGATTCATCAAAGAATCCCATGGGATTCATACAGAATCCCATGGGATTCACAATTAATCCCATGGGATGCACCAAAGAATCCCCTGGGATTCATACTGAATCCTTTGTGATTTATTGTCTTTTTACGAATCCCGTGGGATTTTTCTGGACGGAAATTTTGAAGAAAAAAAAATCGTTTTTTACGAATCCCATGGGATTTTTACGAATCCCATGGGATTTTTCTGGACGGAAATTTTGAAAAAAAAAAATCATATTTTTACGAATCCTGTGGGATTTCTTTACGAATCCCGTGGGAGTTTTCTGGACGGAAATTTTGAAAAAAAAAATTCGTCTTTTTACGAAACCCATGGGATTTTTACGAATCCCGTGGGATTTTTCTTGACGGAAATTTTGAAAAAAAAATCGTCTTTTTACGAATCCCATGGGATTTTTTACGAATCCCGTGGGATTTTTCTGGACGGAATTTTGAAAAAAAAAGTTCGTCGAAAGTATATAACAATGCATATCTATAGAAAGATAATTTTTTTCTCGTCGCGATGGTGTATTTTTCGTAGCTTGAAGATTTACCGTTTGCAAGATATGTTGTTTTTAAAAAAAAGGTGGAAAGTGGGTTTTTATATTAAATGAGCTAAAATGCCAATTTTGCCCTCCATTTGTTATTTTTTGATTTAATCTTAGCCATTAGATGAAAGATGGATGGATGGTTGAGATTAGATTATTTGTTTTTTAAAGGATACATGTTTTGCATGGATCTCACCTTAATAAGAATTACAGTAACAAACTGAAAGTTCTTATAAAAGTGGATAACAAACCATCAAGTGCATCAAATATTACGGGTATTTAACTATGATAATTTTTAATAATGACAATAAAATCATTCCAATTCAGAATAAAATCCCATTCACACACAATATGGCATGTGCTTAATAATAATTTTTGACACTATTAAAGAAGAAAATTAAACAGAATTGGGAAAACACGACCAATTAATTTGATTAAAAATAATTACAATCATCTAAACTTCAATTATCATGGGAAGATCAAGAGGGAAATTTATTTCCCCACTGTTTTTTAAGTCCCAAAACACCATTAAGCATGAATAGTCCATAATCGAGCACTTTCATTTCTTCCTTAGATCTATAACCACCACGCTCACATTATCAGCGCTTCGTCGCGCCAATGCCAACTTTGTCAGTAACATTGCGGCATCCGAGCATGGTTTGTCCCAGTTTTCCGACCCGGGCTCTTCTCTCTCCAACAAATTTGATATGCTCGCAGCCGGTTTCTTGCCTTTTAGACACATCCTAGCCACCCCACACGCAGTGTCATTTGACACCACATCCCAAAGTCCATCACTAGCAATTATCAAACACTCGTCCTCTCCCGTCCTATCAGTTATCGTTACCTCAGGCTCACAACTAACGTAAGGTTTCAAATAGTTGTCACCTGTAAAACGGACGTATACATAGTTTTGTATAGATAGTTTTAGTACGATATAATATTACTTCATACACGACTTGCTATCAGTGTTTGTGATGTCTAAAATAAGTTCTGATGGTGTAAAAAATTTACGTGCTTAGAAAGACGACCAACATGACTCACCAATGGCTCTAGACATAGCAAGAACTCCAAGAACTCTTGCACCTTCCCAGTATATAACCCGTCCACCCGCAGCTTGGATCCGATTTAGCTCATCTGGACGATCCGGCTGAAAGTTTCGACGTATAGTTAAGTTAAAATTTGATATGCAAATAAAACACTAACCATAAAATAACAAGTTAATGTTACCAATTAACCCTATGGTTTTATTTTGTACGCAGAAACCATCTTTTAACCAAGTCAAAACTATTAATCCGTATTCACATCCAAACTATAATAGTAATATATTACTACTTACAAACATACCGTGTAATAGTATTAAACATGAACGTAAAAAAAACAAATTAAATAAACATAGGCTAGGATCTTAACCAGGGTATATAGTTATGCTCAGTGTTTCCAGAAGAAAAACAGTTAAACATTGTACGTTCACATGTGATTTTTTTTTTTTTTTTTTTTTAATTTCTAACTAGAAAACTAACCTTGTGATCAATTGATAAAGGCACTGCTTTGCCGTTACGACAAAGCACTGCTCGCGAATCGCCGCAATTCGCAACAATAATTTTATCAGGAGTCATGACCGCAACAACTGCGGTCGACCCAACAGCGTCAGACTCCGGTGCTTGAAGCTCACACCGGCAGTTTCCGCCAACTGTCCCTTTATTCCAATCTACCACTTCTTTGTCCATTTTGAAGAAACTTTGCTCCATTGTTTTTGTCCATTCTAGTGTGTCCACTTTTTTATTTAGCTCTTCTTTCACCAACAAGTGTAACCGATCTTTGCACCTAGTAGCAACCTAAAATAATTACACGATAAACGTCAATTTATAAAAGTTTAAAGTGATTTATATTTTAATTGTCATGTTTCATAATTTTAACCTACGTGAGAACAACCATGGCCATCGTACACGCCAAAATAATGCAAACTAGACATTTGGAAATCATCCTTCGTTAAAAACGAAGGATGAATCGCGACAGCGTCTTCCATATCTCTCCTCCTCCCGCAAACCGAGGCAACACCAAATTTCGGCAACGCGTCAAAATTCACAAAATCAGCAGACCCCGTAGGTCTAAAAATTGTGGCGACTAAAGGCGACGCGTTATTCGTCGCCTTTAAACCGCCACAATCATCTTCCGCTTTATTTTGTATAAAGTCATGTGAGAACGAAGCAGGCGAGATAGATAACCTCGCCTGCTTAACTCCGTTCTCACTTTCGAAAGACGGAACTCCAGCGACATATTTTACGCGCCGGAGTTCCATTCTTTTCCGCCTCGCCGCTTGTGAATTATGTTCACAAGTGTTCGAGGCGGCCTCGTTCTCACTCACTACACCACAACATATCTCCGCCATTTCTTCAAAAAAAACCTCCAAAACAACCGACTTGATCTCACCAATCATATAACAATACAAATGAATTTGCCTAGCAGAGATTCTCATAAAATTAGAACTTTTGAAAGGGAAAAATGAAGAAAAGAAAGCATGTTTAAAGGGCAATAAGAGGGACCTCAAAAACGGAAGCTTTTGGGTGATGCCACGAAGGACTGCCCGAACTGACCGGAGCTATTACGGGTAGCGGAACAACTGATCGAGTGACGTGTGGGACTATGTTATGAGAGTGGTTCCCCGCCTAAAAACCTAATAAATAATCTCAGCCGTTGATTTATGATCTAACCAAACGCGTGTACTGTAAACTTTTCCGTGCTGATGACGTGGACCAATTAGAATGAAACACGGTTGGTGGAGAGTAATTTCATTGTCTGACACGCATGTGGTCAGTCTTTTGAAAAAATAATATTTTTTTATTTTTATATAAATTGATTTTGATTTTTAATTAGGGTGTAAAGGAGGGTACGTGGCGAAGATCAGCAAGTACGAGATTGTGTAATGTGTAGTGTCTCTGTCGGGAACTGTATTTGATATATATATATATATATATATTTTTATTAGGCACTTTTCTTGTTTATTCTTTCTCATTAATTTTTTTGTATTTTTTGAAATTTTAATATTATATTTTGAACCGCTATAGACTTCCTTTATTTCAAAGAAACTCGATATTCATTTATTTGGGATTATAAATGATGTATCAATTTTTAAATTTTGGATATAAGGCTACATGTAATCACCTCACATTATCTCCATTTTAGTTGTTACATTAGCTCAAGGTTTGTCAGGATTAGTATGCTATCTATAATTATTTTAGGCTTCACAAAATCGTAATCGTAGGATCAGATCAGAATCATAAGATCTAACGAAAATGTATATATTTTTTTATAATAGTTGTAATTTTGTACTTTTATAAATTTCTAGATAATATTTTATATTATAAACGAAACTAAATGAATAATAAAAGAAAAAGTTATATGTCAAGTACCGTAGTAGTCGAACATTAAAAAACATGAGCTTTTAGTAGAATCGGATTGTTTACGATCCTACGATCGTATGTGCGATACTACACTGACCTTGCTCCACTTTAGATAAAAACATGGGCTTGTTAGTAGGATCTGATCGTTTACGATCCAACGATCTTGTGTGTGATCCTACGATCCTAGATCGATCCTGATTAAATTAAGATCCTACTACGATCCTGCTCATTTTTTATATGTATGATCTTAGGATCGATCGCGATTTTGACAACTTTGCATTAGCTCTTTAACATACAATTTTACTCTCGTCTTTCAGTTGTAATAGTTACCACTTAACTAGCCAACAAACTTATTTTTTAATAAATTTAATAATACCAAAATTAAACTTTCATTAAAATTTAGAAAAAAAAAATATATATAAAAATAAAAATAAAAAATAAAATAAAACGTTAATAACTAAAAGCATATAACACATACAATAACAATTTATTTTTCTCCACAAGAAAGGTATTTCGTCAAATCGACACAAAGGTTTTAATGTGTTTCGGATCATTTTATTTGCCTTATCACGTAACGTTTGCTCGTGAGTTCGGACGAGGTCATCCTCACAATGTCTTTTCCTCCAGATAAAAATCTGGTGATATTGCCACTTTTTTTTCTTTTCGAATTATATTATGTAATATGAATGTGTATATCATATGCTTTATTTTATCCAAAGACATAGTTCGTACGGGATTTCTTATTATGACCATTTTTCTTTAGAAACCAAATAAAGGAGATTGATGTATAACAACGAGTGGGTAAGCCCGGGCGTTGCTGCGGGAATTTTATTCCTAAATACAATAGTTTAAAAGTTATCATTTGATTACAGAAGACTAAGAAGTAAGTTAACTGGGAGAGTACATTTACAACTAATTTAAGTACAAAGCTTGTTATTTAAGTCTTGCTTTGTATTACAAAAGGTTTGACGAAAGAATCTCCATGGCTTGTACAGCTTGAACATCATCAATACCTCAAAAGCCTGAACTAAATCTGGAACCATGAAATGAAACGAACAATCTAAAATAAGGTTTTTAAACACTCCCTTCAAGCACATCAAATCGAATCCATCCAAGTTTTGTCTAGTCTTCTCATTCCTCACCCAAAATATCGCGGTGTAACGTCCAATCACGCACAACTCTCTTGACTTAACCCGAAGGCTTGAATTTAAGACACAAAAGTTTGAGTCTAATTGCCTCGTGCATTACCTTCTCAAAGTGTTCATTACACATCGACCCTTGCACTCCATACCTATTTCAAAAAAATAAAAATAAATAAATAAATAAATAAAAAAAAAATAAAAAAAAATTAAAAAAACTACTAAGATACGGAGACAACTTAAAAACATATGAAAACCATTAGATCAAGGGCAAATGGCACAAAAAGGTACCAAACTTAGGGTACATTTACAATCAATGTACTATTCTTTTATTCTTGCATAAAAAGGTTGCCAACAAATTTTTTTGGCGGATTTGGGTTTTTTACTAACTTTCGTTAACTCAATTCGTTAGTAAATTACATGTTTGGTCCTCGAATTCGTATAATCATTTCATGGAACATCCAAAAGAATTTTCGAAAAAAAAAATTAAAAATAATTAACGAAAAAATATTTTCTTAAAATATTTAAAAAATAAAATTCTTTTCGAAATTTTTTTTTCAATTTTTTTTTACAAAATATTTTTTTTGAAATTTTTTTTCTATAACTTTTTTTTCGAAAAATAAAAATATTTTTTTGTAATTTTTTAGAAAGAAAATTTTGTAAAAAATTTTCTAAAAAATATTAAAAAAATCGAATAAAATTTTTTTCGAAAAATTTTCGAAAAATATTTGAATAAAAATGTTTTTTATAAAAAATATTTTTTAAAATACATTTTCTTAGAAAAATTAAAAAAAAAATTTAGAAAAAATTTTCGAATTTTTAAACTTTTTTTTCGAAAATATTTTTTTATAATTTTTAAAAGAGTAAATTACACCGTTGGTCCCTGTGGTTTTTCAATTGCACACCGGTGGTCCTTATCGTTAACTGACGTTATCTTTTCCTTTAGCAAGTGACAAATTTAGTCCATTAAACAAACAAGCGTTTGCAACGTTAGTCCTTTTACTAACGGCCGTTTGCAACGTTTGCAACGTTAGTCCTTTGTTGAAAAATATTTTTTTTAGAAAAATATTTTTTTTCGAAATATATTTTTTTTTCGGAATAATTTTTTTAGAAAAATATTTTTTTTTCAAAATATATAATTTTTTTTAGAAAAATTTTTTTTTTCGAAATAATTTAAAAAAATTATTTTTTAGAAAAATATTTTTTTAGAATTTTTTTTTGTTGGAATGTGTCAAGTAACAAAACTACCCTCATCTTCAACATATTCATATCTACTTTACCTTCTCACCATAATTTTCAGCGAACTTTCCAGATTATATTCCAGCCACTTCCAAAACCCAAAGCAAAAAAAAAATTCTAAAAAATTAAAACTTTTAACAGGTGCCACAAATCAAAACCCATACTTCTTATCATTAGAATCAAATCAAACCTTAAAAGTCAAAATACTCATCAATAAAACATTTTAAAAACCATTCATTTAATTCAAAATCTAGAAACACTAAACTTTACTTTACAAAATTTATAAAACATTAAATCTGAAAACAACTTTAAATAAAAAAAATATAAAAAAAGGGTATGACATAAATTAATACAAATAAAAGGATAAAATGTTAAATTGTTTAAGCATCTGAGTTTGTGTTTATGAAGATGAGATTTGGTACCTACTTTATTGTGTGGTAGAATGGTGAGTGTGAGTTTTTTTTTTTTTTTTTTTTTTTTTTTTTTTTTAATCGTACTACTGAGAGGAAACAAATTCCAACAATATATATATATATATATATATATATATATATATATATATATAATATATATATATATATGGATTGTATTTGGTTTTGGTTGGATTTGCTTGAATCTTTAGCATATCTTTGATCATTTCATTTTAAATGGTTGTAAGTTTACTTGATCCTTTCACTTTAAATGGCTGTAAATTAACTATTTATTTTTCTAAAAAAATATATATTTTTATAAAAAAAATATATATTTTTCTAAAAAAAAATTATTTTTTTTAAATTATTTCGAAAAAAAAATTTCTAAAAAAAAAATATATTTCGAAAAAAAAATATTTTTCTAAAAAAATATTTTTTTTTAAATTATTTCAAAAAAAATATTTTTCTATAAAAAAATATATTTTGAAAAAAAAATTATTTCGAAAAAAAAATATATTTCGAAAAAAAAATATTTTTCTAAAAAAATTATTTCTCAAAAAAAATTGTTTTTCAAAAAAGGACTAACGTTGCAAACGGCCGTTAGTAAAAGGACTAACGTTACAAACGCTTGTTTGGTTAATGGACTAACGTTGCCACTTGCTAACGGAAAAGATAACGCCAGTTAACGATAGGGACCACCGGTGTGCAATTGAAAAACCACAGGGACCAACGATGCAAGAAAAAAAAAATAGGGACTGAGAGTGAAATTTGGGCCAAACCACAGGGACGAACGGTGTAATTTACTCTTTTTAAAATTCAAAAACATTTTTTTGAATTTTTTTTCGAAAACTTTTTTTTTTTTTTTTTTTTTTTTTTTTTTAGTTTTTTTTCTAAAATTTTTTTTTTTCGAAAATATTTTTTTGGTGGTGATGGACTGTGCATGAAATGATTATACATACTCAAGGACCAAACATGTAATTTTCTAACGAAGTGTATTAACGGATGTTAGTAAAAAACCTAAATCTGCCAAAAAAAAAAAAGTTGGCCGCCTTTTTGTGCAAGAAAAAAAGTAGAGTACCTTGATTGGAAACAGACCCTAGGTTGGGTACCTTTTTGTGTCATTTGCCCTTAGATCAAATATAAAGTTCTGAAATTGTGTTAGTCATACATCCTAATTAGCGCCAAATTCAGAGGAATCTTAAATGTTACCTAAATGTGGATGCTATAAAAATTGCAACTCGTTAATGTTCATCTCTTGCAGCTCCTCTTCCTCATCTACAACACCTTTTATGTTTTGTTCTTCATATTTGTTGCAGCTACAAACTGCATTAGCAGCTCCTTTCATATCTTCCTTGGCTTCCTTCTCCTCTCGTTCCTATCGACTTTCAGATTCATGATAATCAGTTTGCAAGTGATGCCGACAAACTGGGCAAGAATTATGTGCATTTTGCGTGCAATTATACGTAAAAACAACCCATTTAAACACATGCTTTTCCTATAGGTATCCTCTTATTTAACCCATAACATATAATAGCAAAACCAAACTGAGCCGTTTATAAATAATGGTGTAAATGGTTTAAGTTAGGATTATACTGAAAATTCCTATCAAAACTTTCTCTTTTTGGTCTTATTGCATTATTCTTTTACAAAATAAAAAATTCAAACAGTATGTGCTTATTTATAAACATAGCAGATAAATAAGCAATCCCAAACGCCCTCTTAAGAAAACTTTGGAACAAACCAAAGGTTGTGCAGTTGTTATTCTGTTTCATTTGTATGCATATGATACTTTTGCAAATTGACTCAACAGGTTTGTCCCATTTATAAGATTACAGACTGATGGAAAAAAACAAAGTAATAAGCTTAATGCATCGAGATAATATAAATTATAAATCACTAACTTTTTTATGAATAAGGAAAATGAATTATACCTGTAAACCATTTGTTTCATTACTTGAATCAGCAGTAACTTCTTAAAAAAGCGCACATCTAGCCAGCAAAGCTTGCTTCCATAGTTTATCACCCGTATAATTATTTCGCTTACTACTTGACATGGCTGCAAAGGCCACAAAATTAGCAATATTCTAATCGGATTGGAATTTTTCAATTATATATAAAGATAGGCACGCAGTACCAATCTTATACGTTGATATAACTTCAATTCAGAACATTGATAGACACAGTGGCTACAAATAGTCCTATTTAAGGTTCTGTGACGTTTTATGCAGACTATGTGCCAAACCTGCAAACATTGCAAAGTAAAGTTTGTATCAATTAACCCGTTAGTATCTTTACTGCTGGAAAAATTTTATATATACATAATTTAATAAGCACCTGTATACAAACACTCAAACTAACTATATTAACATTTAAAGAAACAATCCCAAACATCCTCTTATATGCATATGTATAGCAATGTTCATATCATGTTATGTGTTTGGTTGATCCAAAGAATAAAATTTCTAGTAGCCTTCAATCTTTAAGAAAACAACCATTAGTGACAAAACCCAATGCAAGGTCAAGGTGCATACCGCATCTGATGCATCCTTAAAAACGCGGCAAATCGAAAGCACTAACAATATTCCAACAACAACATCATTAAGCCTAGTATTAAAAAGTTTCTATAACATCTTGTATATCATTTTAATATACAGTAACCATTCAAATAAACCTATTAACAATAATAATAAAAAAATACCAACTTCAGGAGTGTTTGGATTAGCTTATTGTTTGGGCTTCTAAGCACATATGAAATCGGAATAGCTTATAAGCTCATTTAAAATCACTTATAGCTTAGCCTTATGGACTTATTTAAGTCCATAAGCATCTCTACGCTATTTAATGCCAACCCATTAATAAAAGTTGATATTTAATTCTCATCCAAAATCTGTTTTCATATAATCAATTTTGATATTAAATAGAGAAACCAAACAACACAGATAATTCGAGTATGCAATTTATTTGCGTATCAGATATCATTTTTTTAATTCCTGTTTAATACCTATCTCCGCACTAAGTCCTTGCATCTCCGAAATCAACACATTCACCCCAATCAGTTTCTGCTTTGCCTCGCGGCCATACTCCGCAAGTTGCCTAATATGTCGATCCTCATCAATATGCTGCGTATTTCTTAAATTTAAATTAACTCGTAAGGCATAAGGTGAACCAAATATTAGAAGCACAGGATAGCAAGAAGCACAGGATATTAAGATTCATACCATTGCCATGGTTCCCAGTTTCATCAGCTTAGCCGAAGCTTGTCCATTGCACGTACCCGTTAAAGCTGAATACCATCTACAACCGCTGTCCTGTCCAACCTGTCACATTTCAATTTTATGATCAAAACAGTAACAAAATCTTTTGTCATGAAAAATGATTTATAAAAAGGGATACAATGTGAATGGTTTACTGGTGAGTTTGAAGGCAAGACACATTTCCGAAACCTGGTGTTCAATACCTTCCATATCAGAAGTGATGATTGAAACATCACTGGAGTCAATTTTTTTGACAACTACACAAATAACCTCCATAAAAGATGTTCTCACCCCGCCAAGACACGACACATAACAAAGAAAGAGTATTACTCGGCACCATTGTGACTGGACTTGTAACAACATTAAGAAGCATCAAAACATCGTAACTAAAAAACATTTAATCACGAATAACAGTAATAACAGTAAGTACCTTTAAAACCATAATCATCATCGTCATATTCATCATCATCTGAAGTAACAACCTCTTCCTGTTACATATATTTTTATAACAATCTTTAATAGATAATATATATAGAATGCATCTGTAATATCGGAATTTCAAGAAATGAAAATGGTTAACCTCAATGTTTTTGTCAGACTCAATTCTCGAGGTACAGATTGCATCCCATGATGTGCTAATCGCGTTATGGCCGCGAAACTTCGAGCAAAGTAAAAAAGGTTACTTTTAGCTTATTTATCAGGCTTATGGGCTGATATAAATTAACGTCCACATTTTTTTGTCCTGATAATTCTTGACAGAGCTAATATAAATTAACTCATTGCATAAAAAAACAAAAAGAATACTTTAGCTTATTTATCAGGCTTATGGGCTTACTTTGATTTTGAATGACAACTGATAAGTAGCATTATACTATATAAAAAAAATGAAACTTAGCTTTCTTGATTGAGGGAACTCGATCACCACCAAAAACATTGAATCTTCTCCATCCTTTTCCTCATCTCATCTTGTTGAGTGTTTCCAAAACTGCATATATCAGTAATCAGTCAACCAAACATCATCAACATATAAATTTTTTCATAAATAAGCATACCTACAACCCAGAACATCATCTTCATAAAAAAAACCAATTGAAACCAAAACCCCCAAATTTCATGTGCATCTCACAAAGAAACTAATTTTAACCCAAAATTTAATTAAATACCCACATGACAAAAATAAAATAACGGGTTTCCAATACCCACCAAGGGATTACCTGTAATTTTCGTCATAGATGAAAAGACGACACACCAATAGCTGCTTTGATTGTGATATGTGTGTGTTTTGATAATGGAAACCCTATAAAGTTAGAAGAAAAAGAGGGCAACAACATGTGGCTATGAGAAACCTTTGGACTGTAGATGGTGATATTTGGCACTCAACAACCACAAAAGGATTAAAAAATTGCCTTTACTATTGCTTTTACTGTGTCTCCCCTCACAGACAACTGTAGTTGCCACAAAACCCATTGGGTTGGACCGGGCAAAGGTTAATCGGCAGCGGGTTTATATGTCGGAGTTGCACCGATCGGATCTGAAACAAAGAAGAGCGTTGTGAGTTGTGGTGAACAGGGCGGGTCGGAGAATGTAATACCAAATTATTATTTGGGCTTGGATGGAGCGAGTGAAAAAAAAGACGGGCTCCAAGAGCCCAATGAATGTTAGTTGATATAATGATGTCGTTGAAATCGTTGAATAAAGGAGATTGATGTATTGCTTTGATTTCGTTGTTCGATCCAGCCACACCAAAGAAAGCATGCCAAATCCATAATTCCTGTGATGCAACAGCTTCGAGTAAAATGAATGGGTTCGGACCATCAGAATTCAATCCGTATGCCAGTTGACGAATTGCCGAGGTGCTCTTAATCAATGAGGAAACCCCCAATCGTCGTCATGCATTGAGTTTTGTGAAAAGTTAGCAGCCACTAAACGATCATGAGCACCATAACAATCTTTATGTATGGCATTTCTTGTAATTTTTAAGCTTTCACCTTTTTTTGTTCTTATAATGCAACGCCGCACGATTGATAAATTCAAAGTTAATACTATTAACTTCTTCTTCGTAGGAAAAACTAAACAAGAACGATTCGAAATTCATTTGAGTAAAAGAAAATAGAAATATAATGATAAAAATTTAAATGTTTTTTTTTTTTTTTTTTTTTTTTTTTTTTTTGGTAATGCTCAACAGCCAAAACAACAGACCGTTACCCACTTTTTCCACAATTTTCATTAGGTGAAGGGCTTCACCAAACCACCTATGTTTTGTGTCCTTCGCGCGCCAAGACAAGACCTCCGTCATGGGGTTCACACGCCAAACTTGGCCCTTCGCATGAGTGGTCAACACCATAACGCCCCGCCTAATGTTAGGAAACCTTAAATATGAGTCGAAACTTTTTTTTTACTACTTGTATATCATATGTGTTGTCTTGGCGAAAGAGAATACTTATAAAAATGAAAATGAAATAACATAAAAGGAAATAAAATAAGCTAATATGTGCCTCAGTAGGTGAATGCACCGCATGCAATATTTAGCATACGTCGTATCCAGTAATTGAACAATACGTCGTATTCAATGTAGTGAATACGCCGTATGCACAACCTGAGACAGAAACACATTTAACAAACAAAATAAATGACAAAATATAAAAATAAACTAACAAAACAAATAAACCTAATAAAATACAAAAATCCCATAAACTAACTTATGTAAAAGCTACTCTCCGGCAGCGGCGCCAAAAACTTGATGTATTAAATCTAGTCTTAAATTTATAATAGCCGACTTAACCTATTAAACTAACACATATGGTCATTGTACCCAGTCAATTATAGCTAAGTTGGTAAGTACGGGTCGTTCGCAAGGAGTAGTTAAACCTAAAGCTAACCTAATGGATTTCCTACAGTTTAAAGGGGGGGGGGGGTTCAATCTGAGAGATTGGCACAATTTTAATATTAATTAAACTACTAAAAATATGAAAATTAAATTAAACTACGATTGTGATCAATTAAAGAAGAAAGTGTTAACCATGTTACTCCCAATTCATTTTATTTTTCCGTTCGAAAGTGCAATGACCTGATTACTTATGTTGGTGGACTTAGGAAATGCAGACAACATTTCCTATCTATTGTAAACTAGACCGAGGGTTAGTCGTGCCTAGCTCTATGTATGCAACCTATATACCTGAAGCAAATTATCGGTCTACTCAGTCACATACACGCAATAAGTGTTTTTCAACTAATCTCTATGATTTATCTATGGTAACCTAGGTCTAGTAGCGAAACCTACTCTTCTCAAGTAGACACATATCAGCTACTGATTTTGAAGAGCACTTATGCTAACTTACGTGTTTTAGTCATTTTCTGTCTAACCTCGGGCGCCGAATCCATAAGTCCTATGGAAGCGGAACTGCTGAAACTAGATCAGGGAACCTACCATAGTGATATGGATTACCTACATAGCTAGAGCTACACTATGATAATCTATACAATATACATAGAATGATAAACAAGTAAACGAACATATTATTTGAACGATAAACATATAAATTATCCAACATAAAATGCATTAAGTCTTCATAAACGGAATCAAATCAATGTAAAAGTCATAACATAGCTACACCTACGGGTGTTAGCACATAACCTCAGTAACAAACACGAAAGAAATTACGAACGATAAACATAGTGAAATTGATATGCAAACCAAACGATATTACTTTGTGTGATGATACGAGACCTTCCTCTCTTGATATCCTCACTTGCAACTGACTTCTTGGTGTTACAAAGCTTATTAGGTCATATGTAAGTGGTGGAATGGTGTAACCACTGTAAAAATCCCACATAAAAATAAACTATCTTACAAGAATACTTATCATTTTTCTACGTATAATTTTTTATTTTATTTATCTGATCGTAACTACTATCTAATGTGACGTAACTCACATCCTCGATAAACGTGCTCACACGCGAACCAACATCAACTTACTTAATATTTATTTCACATAAACATTTCCATATAAAAATCCTACGATATACCATTTGCCACTTTATGTTCAAACTAAACATTTCTTATCTATTAGAGTTTTTACAAAACCCTAAACCATTATAATAATAAATATGAGTAACTAAACCCTAAAACACTAAAGTACAACCTATTCAAAGTAAGGTACAAGCTTCTAAAGCACAGAAACCCTAAATTCACTATAACTCCCGATACAAACCCTAAACTCACAAAGCTATGATTTTATGTAATAAAATTACAAACCCTAATTAATATATATAAGATTTTTTTTTTACAAATTATAAGTGTACAAGTCTTTCAAACTCAATGTACAAGTGTCCAATGCATAAAACTTAAAAATTACATTTATATACTTTTAAATATAATAAAACTAACGTATAATTGCTATAACTTAACCAAACACTAAAAATATATTTCCTACATTACTTAAACCCTAGTACAACCCTATTAAGCACATAGTACAACCCTTTAAAGCACAACATGATTATTTTTCTTTTAATGTATAATTCGACACATATACTAAATAAATAAACTCTAATTATTTTTCTACTTGACAAATACTAAAACCTAACCCTAAACGAACCTAGTTACCTCACTTAAACCCTAAGTACAATATCTTATAGCCAATGTACCATTCATTAAGCCATTCGATCCTTAAGAGGGCTCCTAGTTCGATCCTAGTTAAAATTTTCACTAAAATCATTCTTCACTTAATACTAAGTATATCTTACACCATAAGTATTTTCCATGGTTACAACTACCTACACATCACTATGTTCCATAAGTTTATACACTAGTAGGTAGGATTATTGGTTTAGAAGCAAAACACATCACCAACTCATGCTAACCTTCCTTCCCCTCCTCACATTTGGTATTCAAAGTAACTAGCTACCTCATCATGTCCCCTTTTCCCTTAAAATGATTACCTAGAACCTTGAAACCCAAATGTTTTCTTCATATATAAGTCGAACCCCATTTCATCATTTTTCCATAATATTCGAACACACCAAAACAACAACCCACACATTTATCTACTGATCCTACAGTCTAATTTGAAGCTAAAGAGAGATCCTAGAAAGACTTAGAAGGAGGAGAAGCTTTAGTGTTCATGTTCCAAACCATTTCGCCTAAAAACCCTCATAATCGAATATATATCAAGTAAGTACTTCTAGTCCTTTTTCTTACCTTTTATAAACTTAAATACTCCTAAAACATGTCACAAAATAAACCATAATTGTAAAACCCAAAATTTCTGAACCTGTAAAATACCCAGAATACCCTTTGATCTCAAATTCATAAAAGACGTTTGAATCATTAAGACATTTCATCCCGAATATAACCTAAGTATCTAACTATTAATAATTGAACGAATACAAGTAATACAATAATAAGACTTATGATAAACGAATGGTACACATTTAAATGTAACCACACGCCACTAATGCCCTAACCGAATTTCTCTAAGTCTTGTATACTATTGTGTAACAATAATTTTAAAACATGTTAACTTTGAAATAGTCCCCAATCACATCCCATAAAATTAGCATTTTACCTAATTTGAAAAACCCTTCACACGGTTCCTTTTATACTGAATATACACACCATATTTTTTTCATAGTTGCCAAAATCCTCTAAACACAAAACCCTAAAAATCTACACAACCATCGGCGGCTGCTACTTTTCTTTTCTTCCTGTTCGATTCAAAAGGCAAGCAAAGGAGGCTCGTTTGTGGCTTCTATTTGGTGGATAGGACGTGGTTGTGATTTGTGAGTTGCTACATGAGAGTGATTGATGAACTCAAATAAGTACATTTTATTACTATCATTTATCCTATTTATTTGACTTGTTTTACTATATTATGTATGAGGATTGATACTTAATTATTTACTTTTGTAATTCTCAGGTAAAAACAAGCATTTGGTGAAACTTGGCGATTTTGGACTAATAATGGAGCAAAACGTACATAAAGTGGAAGTCTACTGACATGGACAAGATCAAGTCAATTCTGCTCCAGATGCGCCGCATCTCACTATCAACATGCGCCGCATCTCTATCAAGATATCACCAGATACGATCCAAGATACAAGAGGACATGCGCCGCATCTAATAAAGAGTTACGCCGCATCTTCTGGCGGTGTACGAATATTCCTGAATATTATAATCTTGGACCCCACGCGAAGTTAAGTACATGCGCCGCATCTACTTAAGTAGATGCGCCGCATCTTCCCTCAGACACAAACTATAAATACCCCTTAGACCAGACGCATTAAAAAGTTCGGAGATTCGGAAGTTCGAAAACCTAAAGACCGAACAGAAGAGAAGGACGAATTCAGTCAAGAAGGCAGCACAAGACACACCCAAATCGAAGATACAAGAGCTGTAAGAAGGTGCTGCATGTATTTAATTCATTAAGTAGTTTTGTTTTATTGTTTTAGCAAACTTTAATTCATCAGGATTGGTGGCTTGTGTAATGTGACAACGGAAAGATTGCACTCCCTTTAATACTTGCTTTCCCATCAATTAAAGTTTATATGTTGATGTCTTTGGTTACTACTTATTAGTGCATTGACCACCTCTGTGTTTATTAGTGGCTTGCGGGCACCCGACTGCGGGACAAGGTGTGGCTCCCACGGTTGTTTCTAAATTGATCACTTAGGAATAACTTTTAGACATAAGTCGTCATTAAGGGTTTACTCGCCGATGAGAATAGGACCAACGAGAAAGGGTTAATTACATACACTTCATATAAAGCTATCAATAAAACAAGTGACAATCTACTTAATCATAAGGACAGCCCTCTTATTGTCTCAAGTATCTATCTGTGTACGTGTGTGCTACTTGCTGATTCGTGCCTATTTGTTTATTTTATTATTTAATTGCAAACAAAACTGTGCCAGTCTCTCAGGCTGAAACCCCCTTGCGTTAGGATATTAAAATACTGATTAGATTAACGAGATTATACGTTCCACTCTTAGTGATCGACACTCTACTTACCATTATCTTCATACTGACCGGGTACACTGCTCGTTAAGTGTGTGTGTTATTGATAAGTCGGCTAAATATAAATTTAAAACTTGAGTAGGCATTAAAACTGCTAAACCGCAACGACACATCACGCGCATCAAGTTTTTGGCGCCGCTGCCGGGGAGTGAATTGTTATTTTCTGTTAATTTGATTAGTATTTTAATTAGGTTATTTTTCTTTTTATTAGATTAAATTGCATCATTGTACTATTTTGCATATTTGTTGTATTGTGTGTTATTTGTTTGCTTTTGTTTTTATTTTTGAGTGTTTTATTTTTTGTTTCGTGTGTTTAATTTTTATTTTTATTTTTCGTATTTTTCTGTTCTGCTATCGTTGTACTGTGCTAAATCAAACGATACGGCGCATCTGATCTCTCAGATACGGCGTATTGCGTTTAATATTTTTATATACAACGCGTTTAATTAATTCGATACGACGCATCTTTTCCCCAAGATACGGCGTATCTGTTTTTAACAAGAAAATTTTTCTAAGCGATAAAATAATACGACGCATCTTCTTTTGAAGATACGGCGTATCTGTTTTGATAAAAATTTTTTTCTAAACGTTAAACGCCATACGACGCATCTTCTTCTGAAGATACGGCGTATCTATTATTTTAATTAAAAACAGTTTGCGAATTATTAAACAAATACGGCGTATCGATTTCCGTCGATACGGCGCATCTTACTGAATCAAAAATCTTTTATTTTTAAACGTAACGAAAATGTGGCGCATTAACTTTTGTTAATACGACGAATATAATTTGATAAATATAGTTGATTTTTGATATTTACTTTGATCGGTCCGCTACTCTCGTGTGCAAGTTGTTTATTTTTCAGGATAAATGATGACTCAAGCATCACCAAGAAGGATTACATTCTGAACCAAACCAAGAGACGCTAGCTGAAGTGACCGAACATAAGACGGAAAGAGTGGAGGAAAACTCAGTACTGGTAACATTGAACTTCTTAAATTCTTGAAATAGAATCCCAGGTAAACTCTACGATAATTCAACTGCCCAAAGGAAAGTTCTCTACACTATGATCTCAGTTTTATTATCCTTATTATACGTCTGATTCAATTCGTAATCTTAATTTTGTATGCTCAAAAACGATATTTGTTCCTAACCTCGGAATAAATCCTTATCCACTAAACAATAAGATTACGATTATTAATGAAACGTTTATGCCTATTACTCTTATTTTGAATTCATCTATATGGTGTGCCGTTTTTACCCAAATTTGATGTATAAGGAACTGTGTTGCGGAGGCCAAGGTACGTTCTTCATTTAAATTTCGTTAACTAACATAGAGATACGGCGGATCTAAATATCCGAAGCGCCGTATCCCTGACCAACTAAGGAGCTGAACGTGAGTCTAACTTGAAGACTCTGGAATAAAGACAAGTGCTGACCGGGAGACAACCCGGATTTATCTTTTATTATTCTGTTTTCTGAGTCGAGTCAGTCCAGGCCGCACGAAGATACGGCGCATCTCAGTCCTGAGATGCGACGCATCCTCTGCAATGGTCATATCTTATTTTATTTTTCTGCATTTTTATTTTCGACTTTAAAACTTTTTATCAGTTATTTTAATGCGGCGCATCCCTGGTTAAGGATGCGGCGCATCTTTATTCTGATCCGTATTAATTCCAGGCTCGATACGGCGTATCTTCTTCAATAAGATACGGCGCATCGACTGACCTGATGATTTTCAGTTTTTTTTTTATTTTTAAGTTTTATTTTTCCTAACTACTAATGTATTATGCAAGTTGAACCTTTCTTATCTTAGGTGTGTTTTAAAGTGTTGGTGGTATTATAGTTTCCTGAATTTCCTGTGGATACATCAAGTATGAAGCTTTAACGTTCTAATCCACAAGAAAGATGATTTTTGCTCTTACACAAATGGAGGATCATACCGAGCAAATCTCAGGGGAGTTTTTCTGTTCTAATTCTTTTTATTTTCCAGTTTTTAACCTTTTATACAAACAACGAGGACGTTGTTTAACTTAAGTGGGGGGATAGGAGAATTAGAACACTTAACACTTACTTGTCCTAAACTTTTTCAAAAATTATGCTTAAAATGTGCTTAATATATCAAACTTAAAAATTTTTAGCATGTTTTTGTTTAAGATCTAAGTTGCATAACTGCACACATAACATTATTTTCAAAAATTGTGATTTTCCAAAATTCACAAATCTATGAGTGTGCCGGTGACTTGTAAACTTTAGAACTTGGCTTGTATACTATTCGAGACCACCATAATGAGTATTATTTATTTAATTGGAATGACTTGTCTAACTTGGTAAAATTCTAGGATTACACCCAAAAAGCCTTTATATGTTATGTGTTATTAGCTAACTACACTGGTTAGTTAACCCCCGTATAAAACCTTTTGTTACTCTCACTTTTAGAGTAAGATACCCCTAGAAAAACACTCAGAGCCATTCCTTTCGTTTCTTACACCTATGTTTAAAATGTTTCGTTACACCTTAAACCTTAGCCTACCCTGTAGATTAGAATCCGTGGTTGGTTAATTGCTATAGGCAGAGTGTGTTTCCTTACATTACCTGTGTTCGCGTGCGTAATTCATTATATATGGTTAGGTCGGGAAATTGCACAATGCAATTGGAGTGAAAGTAAATATTGTATATTTTGGAGTTTATTTTTCGTGTGTTTACTACTTTCACTATTTACCATTATTTCTGAAGTTATGAAAAGTATGAATAAAAATTATCCGGAAAGAAAGTTATAGTGATGTGGTGAAATTTTACACATCTATGTTTATGTTTCAAGTTAAAAAAAAAAAAAAAAAAAAAAAAAAAAAAAAAAAAAAAAAATCGAAAAAATGAGGAAAGAAAAAGAAAGAAAAAAGAGTTGGATGTTTATTTTAAGCCAACGATGTAGAGTTATGTAAGTGGTTCATATGGCCACTATTTGTTGTATTATATCTATGGATTGAATGGGAATTGGCAGTTATGGGAATGCCAATTAAGATTTATTCATTGATTAAGATTTTGTTGAGTATAATTCGTGTCTACCTAAAGCGTGTGTTTCAAGTGTTAAAGCGTGAGTTATTCAATGATATGAGTCTTATTCATGGGATGGTTGGGATAGTGATTAACCACACTTAGGATTTTAATTTATTTGTTTTGTTTATTTTTATTTTTACACCAATTTATATCCCAAATGTTATCCATACCCTGTATTGTTCTTTATCCAACCAAACCTTTGATTTATTGAGATTAGGGATTTGAGCAATCTTAAGTATCGTAGTCGTGGATTCGGCTATGTATTTATGATTTTGTCGCCCTTTTTGATATATTATTATTGGTGAAGTTTGGACCTATCTTTAGCCTATTCGAGTTAAGGATTTGAGCAATTGCAAGTATCGTGTTCGTGGATTCGATCATGTATTTGTGATTTTGTCGCCTTTTCTGGAATTTGAGATCGATAGTGTAAATAAGAATAATTAACCCTTAAGCCTAAAAACCCTTTTTTACCGCTTTAGACTTGTTATTCCTTAGCTTTAGTGGTGGAGATGTGTATACTTGCCAAGCCTATGATAGAATATTCGTCGCGACTGGACAGTTAAACGATTAGGTTTGCTTTTATCGACTTATTTTATTTTACTTCTAATTCGTTAAGTGTTTAGTTGTGTGATTACGAAATAAACGAATACATGCTTAAATATAAAAATAAATCCTAACTTCTTTTAGGATACATTTTCATGAGATTTAATCTAAGGTTTACTTGGGGACAAGTAAAGTTCAAGTGGGGGGATATTTGATGAACTCAAATAAGTACATTTTATTACTATCATTTATCCTATTTATTTGACTTGTTTTACTATATTATGTATGAGGATTGATACTTAATTATTTACTTTTGTAATTCTCAGGTAAAAACAAGCATTTGGTGAAACTTGGCGATTTTGGACTAATAATGGAGCAAAACGTACATAAAGTGGAAGTCTACTGACATGGACAAGATCAAGTCAATTCTGCTCCAGATGCGCCGCATCTCACTATCAACATGCGCCGCATCTCTATCAAGATATCACCAGATACGATCCAAGATACAAGAGGACATGCGCCGCATCTAATAAAGAGTTACGCCGCATCTTCTGGCGGTGTACGAATATTCCTGAATATTATAATCTTGGACCCCACGCGAAGTTAAGTACATGCGCCGCATCTACTTAAGTAGATGCGCCGCATCTTCCCTCAGACACAAACTATAAATACCCCTTAGACCAGACGCATTAAAAAGTTCGGAGATTCGGAAGTTCGAAAACCTAAAGACCGAACAGAAGAGAAGGACGAATTCAGTCAAGAAGGCAGCACAAGACACACCCAAATCGAAGATACAAGAGCTGTAAGAAGGTGCTGCATGTATTTAATTCATTAAGTAGTTTTGTTTTATTGTTTTAGCAAACTTTAATTCATCAGGATTGGTGGCTTGTGTAATGTGACAACGGAAAGATTGCACTCCCTTTAATACTTGCTTTCCCATCAATTAAAGTTTATATGTTGATGTCTTTGGTTACTACTTATTAGTGCATTGACCACCTCTGTGTTTATTAGTGGCTTGCGGGCACCCGACTGCGGGACAAGGTGTGGCTCCCACGGTTGTTTCTAAATTGATCACTTAGGAATAACTTTTAGACATAAGTCGTCATTAAGGGTTTACTCGCCGATGAGAATAGGACCAACGAGAAAGGGTTAATTACATACACTTCATATAAAGCTATCAATAAAACAAGTGACAATCTACTTAATCATAAGGACAGCCCTCTTATTGTCTCAAGTATCTATCTGTGTACGTGTGTGCTACTTGCTGATTCGTGCCTATTTGTTTATTTTATTATTTAATTGCAAACAAAACTGTGCCAGTCTCTCAGGCTGAAACCCCCTTGCGTTAGGATATTAAAATACTGATTAGATTAACGAGATTATACGTTCCACTCTTAGTGATCGACACTCTACTTACCATTATCTTCATACTGACCGGGTACACTGCTCGTTAAGTGTGTGTGTTATTGATAAGTCGGCTAAATATAAATTTAAAACTTGAGTAGGCATTAAAACTGCTAAACCGCAACGACACATCACGCGCATCAGTGATCGTGGGTTGATTCTAGTTCGAGGGAGGTGAAGTCGAGCCGTGTGTTTGTGGCTTATTGATTCTTGATCTTCGATTTGATCTTCAAGGGTAACGTATCATCTTGTTTTGTTTTCCTTCATTTGATCCTTTCAATAACGTATAACATGTCACCAAGAATCTAATAATGAATCGGCTAATTCATGAACATGTATACGAATAAGATTGTCACATAAAATCATTAGATCATCACATAAAATAACGGATTTAGGGTTAGGGTTTTTGATGGAATTTCGTGGGTGACCTTGGTGGGATATAGATAACATGTTAAATGATGTCTAAAATACAGGTCGTATGATTAAAGAGGGTTTTGAATGAGTTTGGGTGCGTAAACATGTGTTAAAATGGTCTAATAAGAAATCTTGAATTTGAGACAGCATGTATACCTGAATATGTGAGCGAGATATGTCATGATATAAAATGGTTTGATTCAGTTTCTTTTCATGAAAACTTAGTTTCATGTCCTAGTTAAGTTCTCCAATTGATTTGGAGTGATTTCGAGTTGGTTTGGTCGTGTTTTTTATTTTTGTATGATTAAGTGTTGAAGCTGAATTTGGGAGTCTGAAAATCAGTCCACTTTTCCTATTTTTCACTTATAAACTATGAGGAGTTGAGTCATAAAACTTTCCAGTATGTAACTTATATATGTCAAGTAATGTCATGAATTTTTGGGGATTTTTCCTGGATGTATTGGTGGGTCGTTCAAGTGGATACTTTCTGGGTACAACAACAGGTAGGTTTTCTAGGTAGTCTGAGTTGGAGTATTTTTGGCACGAGGTTAAACTAACTAATAAATTTTGGGAAAATTCGTGTGGATTCTAAAGACATTGGAGTATCTGTTTGAATTTTTGTGGATTTTATTTTAGAGTTCTGATATGGTACAAAAATTCATAAAGTGGTGACCTGTTTATGGGTAAAAGCTGTTAATACAACAAAAAGACTAAACAAGTATATAACTTAATCAAAAAGGGTAAAATTGATCATAAGCTATAATCCTTACATTAATTTGATATTCAAGAAGTAACTAAGATACTATTTATGAAAACCTGCTAATTATGAAAACTTACTAATTCGGGAAACCTGCTAAAAATAGAAAGTTACTTAAAATAGTTAACTTACTTAAAGAGGAAACTTACTATTTTTGGAAAGCTGTTATAAAAAGAAAGTTACTAAAAATGGAAAGCCGACTAAAATGATTAATCTGATTTAAAATAAGTTATTAATAAGACGATCATGAATTCGTGTAGATCCGCTGAAGAAGGAGTTGTTTCCAATCTTTATCTTTTCTGCTATGTTTGCACTTGCGGTCTAAGGTACAGATATTCTGACCTTATCTCTTAAGGTTTCTCATGATTCGTTCACCACTGTTTGATATTAGTTTTGATTATGATACAGTTGATCTGAGCCTTCTTATTATAGCTTTCTTACATAATCTATGCCTTTGCTATGTTCCCATTGATTATGAACCTTTGCTTTGAACCTTTCATATGAACCTTTGCTTTAAACCTTTGATATGAACCTTTGCTTTGAACCTTTGATATGAACCTTTGACGTTTGGATTTTGATTATGACTCTTTGTTGACTTAGACATTTGACTTTGATATGATATGACATTTGAACCCTTCAGTTTGATACCCAAGCCAAATTTGTTTCCTAGCCATGAAGGTAACATGGCCGTGTCATTGATGCACCAATGGCATGACTCTAGTGTGGTTGAGTGATGTTCCACACCGTCCTTTTTTGTTATATGATTATGAGCTCAAGAATATATATGTTTGGCCACTATGATTTGTTTACAGGGGCGTATGGATGCATCCTAGATTTGCTTTGTTAGTGGATTTGACATGATATGATATGATTTGATTTGGTGACTGATGGTGTGTGCAATACACGTCTTTCAAATGTTCGGGAAATAGCTACTCCATGGTTACTATGATATTTGATATGATTTGTTTGGGCTCGTGGTTTGATTACTGGTCTTCCATTGCACTTTGATATTCATTCGTTTATGCCTTATGCTTTTTCCAATGCACCATACTTTATATGTTCGTTCCTTATCTTTTGGTTTCGTTTATATATATCTGTTCACTGGGCTTTTTAAGCTCAGCCGCATTTCTTTTCCTGCGGCAGGTTTTAGTAGGAAGCTGGGTTATGAGTGGAGAGTACTTTGGACTTAGAAGACTATACTTTGATAGCTATTCTGGATTAGAGATGACTAGAAGTGATTACATTTTTAGACTGGGAATTTATTGTTGTTCTCATTTGTAACCTTGTATTTCAGATTTTCCCTTTATAACCTCTGAAATTCATTTGTATTATTTAAGTCATATGCTTGTGTTTGCTTTGATATGTCACCATAACGTAATACTTCTACCCTTATCGGGTTGGGGTGTTACAATTATGGTATCAGAGCCCAGGTTGCGACTTGTAGTACATTAAACCTTGACATGTGAAGTTTGGACCATTAAGTTTCCACTGTAGGCGCTCATAAGGCAACCTTTGAGAATTTGCTTTAGGATCTCCCTATAGAAACGTAAATTATGACCGGTGAGGATTGGGTAGACTAGGACATTTGTCTAAGTAGTATTGCTTCCGCATCACTCTGATTCGTGCCTCTGCCCTTAGTTTTGCCTTACAAGAACATTGTTTCAGAAGTTGGAAAGTTATGTTCAACCTAAGTTTAGTAACTAAGTAAGTTTGGAATACCTCGGGAACTACATGGATACCTTACACCATTTAAGTTTCACTTCCTGATTCTGATCTCCATCTCTGATTTGTTTGATAAACAATTTGATACCTCTCCGACCATCCCGAAGGTCATTCAACCATAATGTGTTTGACACATTCTATGAATTCATTACTCATGCCGAATATGAAATGTATCATCTGATACTACTTGAGTCTGCATAATCCATCACTACTCCTATGAGAACTCTGGTAACTATTAACCATGAATATATGGAGATTTGTTCCCTCCCTTCGAATGATGAACTTTGTCTGCCAATCAGTTCCTTTGGAAGGATATGATGAAAATAATATCTCAGTATGGATTTGTTAACTAAGCATGATGATGCTGAAAACTGATATCCCATACCTCTCATTTTGACAACCATGCGACCTTCGTATTACCAATGATACACACCCTACCTGCCACTTATGCTAAGAAGCTAAGCAAGATTCCAACACCTTGAACTGTTCGCTTATCTATCTCAACACTTTGATGAACCATGTACTTGACTCCGATATATGAACTATCCGTCTGGTTTAACGGCCGTATTCGTTCTACGGATCTGTTTACTCTTGATATAATTGACTTTGAGGTCTTTTGGTTATGGATTGGATGGCTCTTCGTAAAGCTACCATAGACTACCGTATCTGAAATGTGATCTTTAACAATCTGCTTCACCCTACTTTTGTTATGATGACTCTCAACCGCTTAAATCTGTTAAGATTAATGTTGCTATGGAAGCACAGACCCCGATCTCATTTGATTGTCAAGTTTCTCCTGACACCTATTAGTATCCACCGTTGGGAGCTCTGGCATTGAAAGTATTTTGTTGTATGAAAATCTTCTGATGTTCTCTGATGAACCTCTTGGTATTCCCTCCTGCTTGGAAGGTAGAGTTGGCATTGAACTGATCTCAGTTGACGAAACCATGATGCCATAGAAGTTGAGAGATTGAAGGAGCTGGTGGAATATGATTTTGTTCACCCTAGTGCTTCTCTTGGGATGCTCCTGTTGGTTTATGAAAAAGAAAGAGGGAAGTATGCGGCGGCGTATCGACTATCGTGAACTTAACCGTATCATTATCCGTAATCATTATCCATTTCCGCGTGTCAATGATTGATTTGGTCTATCTTTGAAACTCCGTATCAGACGGCCTCATTTAGGTTTAAAGGACTGAAGAAGCAACCACAAGAACTTTTAAGAAGGGAGTTGACTAACTGAGAGTAACCTCCGTGAAGCATTTCAGTTTTATTCGTGAAGAAGAAGATAGGTGATGTGAAGTAGATATGAAGTTTCCCTAAGACGATTCCTGAAGCTGCTTTCGTACTCGTTGTGATCATTATGAGTTTTAATGATGCCAATTGTATTGACTAATAGAATCATGTTTTTCGCGAGTATCTGGAAAAATTGTCATAGTATGACGTTGTGTTGTGTTCAGAGACGAAAGAGGAACATGGAGATCATTCTCGTATTGACCCTTTATTCTAGAATAGATCTATTGTCAGTTGACGACCCATTTGTGTTGCTGGATAAGTAGCCAAATGCACTTTATTTGAGATCAATAAAAAGACGGGCAATCTCCTACTCGGGGGCATAATTACGACATTTAATTATGTGGTAATATACATCATTAGCTTATAACTATGATGATAAACCTGTTAACGTTTTGCGTGTCATGAGACTTAGGGCAATATATTGAACTGCAATATTACTTGTTGATACAAAAGTTGGGCGTTCCTTGATTCCGTACCAATCAGATCTTAATGCTTGAGACCTGCGCACTAAGAAAACAAAAAGACACCGTTAGGCTTATCGTGGGATTGTCTCCCACGATTATCCTCCGGCGTGAGAGTAAGTAATCGGTTTTAGGGTTTGTAGAAGAGTTAGGGTTTGTAAGTCGTACCTTTAATGAGAGTCGAAGGACTCTTTATATACACACGAAGCCCTAGTTGGTTTCGTGTTCCTTACCCTTCGCGTATCCCGCCTAAGTCGGCTACTTGATATATATCCCATAAATAAGAGATATCTTATATCAAAGTCGTAAATAACTTCGGGCTTGGGCTATCGTGAGCCCAAATCGTCATCATAATAGCCCATTCGTGATGGGTACGAGTCCATTCGTGATGGACTTAAGTGTGGGTCGGGTTCGTGACCCGAATGCGGACTATACGTCATCATGTCCCCCCAGTCTAGTGTGCGCAATGCGTGATTGCGGATACTAGACTAACAATTCTAGCGAAAAATATTCCTCAATGCGTAGCGGGGAAGTTGCAAATGTTTCCCGCCCAAAGCACAATATAATTAATCTAGTCCAAGTACATCCATATCTTCATCGTAAATCGTGAGTGGTGGGTGAAAAAGTGCTTTACCTTTGTGGTTCCCAGCCACACGATTAGAGCAAGTGGGGTACACTTGGCATCCATCCATGGATATGTGTAACCCTATATAAAGTTAAGCCATCTTTTCACTGTGACTGCCACAGTAAAAATCATCATTTGCCACCATTGTTAAACCTTCGAATAGCAATCCAGAAATCAACGAAATCTAAGGTAATAGCGCCTGCGCTTCACAATACTTTAAATTCCAATAATGGTTCTTCAGTTGTCTGATATTAGTTCCGATATATCGGAGGATGAACTTCGTCAGTTCACCTCCGATTATTACATCCCTCTCGCATTGCATCCGGTAGTTCCGGATGCAAATGCGTCAATAGCGGATTTCCCGCAGGGGAAGGTAGGGGTTTATACGCGTTTTTTTGAATTCGCTAACCAGCGTGCGCCCATCTTCCTCTTTTTGTGCGATATTCTAAATCACTATCGTCTTCATATTTCTCAGCTGCACTGTATAGGTGCAGCAAAAATAACTAATTTCGAAGTAAATTGTCGCCTTTTGGCGATTGAACCCACAGTCCATCTATTCCGCGCATTCTACCACACAACGTGGTCGAATGGGTGGGTGTCTTTTGCCAAGCGCGCCGGGACATTGCAATGCTATACGGATAAATTCGATGCGCTGAGGGTTTGGAGGGAAAAGTTCTTTTGGGTAGATAGTGCCTTCTTTCCATGGGTTTTCGAGTTTTATACCAAAGAATCATTGCCGAAGGATGAGCGCCCAAACCCTAGGTTGTATAACGAGGCTGATGCGGACACGATAAATACTAATCGCATTCCGATACAAGCGTATCCAGAAGAGTTTTTGGTGCACATGGGCATCAGTCGCAACTACTTCGGTAGTCCGGAAGAGGTGCCAACTTTTTTGGATGAAAATAGCCGGGGTGGGTGCTCGTCCTTCCTTCCTTTTCGATTATTAGTTGTAAGCGCTCTTCCTTTTGTAAATTATCTAACTCATTTTGTGTTTGTTTGTTGCTTGTTGCGCAGAAATGGACCTATTCAGCGTTGTTCGCTTGGAGAAGCCGAAACAGGTGACTGTAGGGGTGCGCCCTTTGAGGGATGGTGAAGAGCCAATTCTACAGGCAACCTCAGGGCGCACGATGGTAATTGCGTAGGAGGAGCCAGAGGAGACAGGTGAGACAGGGGAGATCCCCCCAGGTGTCACTATGGCTACCCCTCTGCGTAGCGTTCCCGCTTCTGGGTCGCAGATCCTCGTGGAGGTATTACATATAGACTCGTCGGGGAGTGCCATGGATGAATCTGAGGAAGAGGAGGAGGAGGGCCAAAGGTTAAAGCGCAAGAGATCATCTGGTGATGATGGCGCGAGTACATCAAGCAAGCGCCCTGCTATTTCTGTCCGGTAATCATCTGAGGAGGGTGCACCGCAGAAGGATGCTTCTGGAACTCCTCCCTTCAAGTAAGCAATGAAACTTCTATCTTTAGACTTTTATTCCGTGTTGATATTGCTGCCATTTTTTGACTTTTTGTTCCTTGCGCGCAGTTTGGATGCTGTATATTGATGAGGATGCGCAAGTTGGTAATTCGCCACCAAAGACTGGTTCTGCGTATGCTGGTGAGTTCATGCCTGAGAGTCCAGTGGGTGAGGAGAAATCTTGTGAAGATGCGCCAACAGGTCGTCTTATAGAGGAGTTGGCTTCATTGGTTGAGCGGCTACAGACTCAACATAGTGGTGAGGGCAGCCAGATTGCGCAGAAGGACAGAGAGATTGACATTCTGAGGGCGCAATTGGCTGATGCGCAGGCTGAAGTGAGGGCTTCTGGTGTGTACGCCCAGAAATTTGCTGATGAGAAGATGTTGCTCATGGCTGAACTAACTCAAGAGCGCAATGGAGCAAGGGAATACAAGGCCTCCTGCCTTTGGGCCTTGAGATATATGGAGCTAAACAAGGGCAAACTCATCTCAAACATGGATGTCTTCCGCAAGACTGTGGAGAGTTTGCTGGAGAGTCAAGAGCGCAAGCTGCGTAAACTCAGCATCGAATATGATGAGGAGCTATACCCTCATTTGGTGTCTACCATTGCTGAGCGCAGATGGCTCATTAGCCATGGGTTACGTCTCGCTGCCATGGGTACTTTGGAGTCCCAAGAGGTGCGAGAGGTTTTTGGGGAGGTGGTGGAGTGCGCGCTTGCACGTGGCAAGGCGCAAGCTGTAGAGGAGCTCTCTGAGAGCGGACTGCTGAAGGTGCCTGTCGCACAAGTGCCTAATTACAATGCCAATGCTTTTGATGAGCTTGTTGCGGCTATGGAGAAGATGAAACTGCTGGATCTTCCTCATATTGCTCAACTTGAGCGCGACCAGGATTACCCCATAAGTGTTATCATGGAGGGGTTGACCTTGGCCAAGCATTCGGCAGAGGGCGCAGAAGAAGAGGCTGACTATTTCCTCAAGCCAGACGTGTCACAGCTGCAGGTACCCATCTTTGTCCACCCTCGCAACGTCCAGGATCCATTTGCCCTTGAGAAGGAGATTCCCTTGAAGCAATCCTTAGAGGCTCATGCTATGAGGTTAGCGAAGAAACAGGGTGTGAAGGGGAAGGCCATCCTCTGCGGTGTTGGTGCTGCGCATCTCCCAAGGTCTGATGAAGCGAAAAGTGTACCGCTTTTAAGGGGTCATTTAAGCCCTAAATCGTATTTATTTGATCAAATATTGCCCTAAATCGTTCCTTTTGTCATTTTAGGTACTTTTGAGAAGAAATCTGGAAAAGGAAGCATTTTGGACGTTTTTGGAGCATAAAAGTGAAGAAAACGACAAAGTCTCAAAATCTTGCCGGAAGTTACCTTTGACGGCGTCAGGATTAACCCTGGACGGCGTCATGGCTTGGAAAAAGTGGTGGATGTGAAATTTACTCATGATAAGCCAGAGAAATTGCATGGAAATTCTGACGGCGTCACTCTTTAATCTGATCAAGGTCGTCACGTTATAATTTAAAGAGGGACGGCGTCACGTTCATAGTCTGACGGCGTCAAGCCTTGATAAGCCAGAACCGATTTTGCAGAGCTAAAGAGGGACGGCGTCAAGAAGGTCATCCGAGAACCCTAAAAGCGGCGAGGTGACGGCGTCACACTCCATAACGTGACGCCGTCAGATCCAAAAATCTATATATAGTTTTGCAATTCTTTGTCATTAGTGTGGAACTTATTGGGGAACTTTGTGTGTGAAAACCCTAGGACGAATTTGGCAGCTCTTTCAAGGCTTTTTGCCTTGAGATCTTCCATGTTACATTGAAGATAAGTTATCAATTAATCATTCAATATGTCTATGTGTTGTTTGATTCTATCTTATTCTTGTCTTTTGTTTAACATGTTAGGCTAGATTTATCTTGTGTTTGCTTAGATCTAATGAAACCTAGCTATTGATTATTGGTTATTAGTGTGTTGTTAGTTGTATTGGATGATTGTTCATCTATGTTAGGCTTAAGAAAACTGGCTAACTTCCTATTCGGTAACTTGCTTGAACGTCTTAAGAAACATGAACCAATGCGTACTATAGGTTTTTATGGTTGTATTTAATGCACAAGCGAATTCTAGTGATCCCATGTTAGGAGCTTCCTAGCCGGCTCGACATAGGAGTGAAGTAGGAGCTTGTAGAGTTGGGGAAGTACGTACGCCACCCCACGAATGGTATTAAGGAATACACCCGTCATCCACGCAACTAATACACACTAATCAACCGGTAAAAGATAGTTAGGGAGTAAGGAAATCTAAGTAAACACATTTCCCTCCACATAAGTTTTCACCAACATTTTCATTTTCTGTTATTTTATTTTAATTGCATTCGTAGTAATTTGGGTTAGTTGACTAGCAACTAATTCCGCCCACTCTTTCAAACCCGAGATTTTACTTGCTTTCCAAAAAAATATAAAAACATAAAAAGAATCTTCTCTCACCCTTAGACCTATTAAAGTAATTTTTCATACCTAACGAACACTATTCCCTGTGGAGAATGATCAATCCCCCGTACTTACCACTACACTATACTACATCGGTCAGGTACACTGCCTGGTGGGGTTGTAAGCCTCTTGAGATCCCTCGAGAGGTAAAACCTGTTGTAAGGTCGCAAAACCACGCATCAAGTTTTTGGCGCCGTTGCCGGGGAATAGTTATTGTTTAGGTTGAATTTTTATTTTATAGGTCTACTCACTAGATTCCTTTCTAGTGAGATTTTTATTTTATTTTTCTAGGTTTTCTTTAGTCTATCTATTTTCTTTGTTTCTTTGTTCATAACCATTACCATTAGACATCATGGAAGATGGTAATATCCTTGATCCCAACATCCCACCACCACAACAACAACCACCACCTCCTAGAGCCCGTACTTTAGGAGAGTACTCCCGTCCTAGCCACCATGGCTATCGAAACACCATTGAGCTCACTCAAGGAGCCAATGTCACACCCTTGCGATCCGACACCATCCGGTTGGTGCAAAGCGGATGCGCATTCCATGGACTTCGTTCCGAAGATCCTAATCAACATCTCAAGGACTTTCTCAAAATTGTTGATTCTATAGACCTTGATGTTGCCACTCGAGAGACGACCCGATTGCGTCTCTTTCAATTCTCTCTGCGGGACCAAGCTAGTCAATGGCTAGAGCGTCAACCCGCAGGATCCATCACCTCTTGGGATGATCTCACTACTCGTTTCCTTGCTCAGTTTTTCCCACCGGGAAGAACTACCAAGCTAAGGAATGATATCTTGATGTTCCAACAACGTCAAGGCGAAACCCTCTACGAGGCATGGACTCGATTCAAGGACTTACTCCAAAAAGTCCCTCACCATGGCATAGAACTTTGGCTCCAAGTCCAAATCTTCTATGACCATATCAATCTCTCCACGAGGCAAACCATTGACCAATCGGCCGGTGGCAAGCTACGTGATCTAAGTGTGGAACAATCATGGGCTCTCCTAGAGGATCTTGCTCTTTATGACAACGAAAGTTGGAGTGATCCCCGTGATTTGAATAAAACGGTCAAGGCAATATCTTTGCCTTCGAACAATTCAAGCACTTCTGACCGTAGGATCATAGAACTTGAAGACCAAGTCAGGTTTCTCATGAAATCCTACGAGGCTCCTAAACCTTCAAACCAAGTGAACAAAATCACTTCTTCATGTGAATTATGTAGTGGTCCCCACGACACTCGTGATTGCATGGAACTCCCCGAACAAGCTTTTGTGGACTACGCATCCTCCCGTACCGACGGAGCGGGAGACAAGTGGTACACTTTCAAACCCGAGCCAAACCATTACGGTGATTCATACAACCCCTCATGGAAAAATCACCCGAACCTTAGGTGGAAACAAAACCAAAACGCACAACAAACCAATTCTTCCAACCCACCTAATCGTTTCCAATCAAGCGGTTCCAACTCGAACCGTACTTTTAACAACAATCCTTCCGGCAATGGTAGTACCAATAACTTTGAAGGATTGATGTCCCAATTTATGGCATCTCAAGAAGCTCGTTTAGCCAAGTTTGAAGCCGATTTCAAACAAAAACAAAGCGAGATGACCAATAAGATTGACACCTTGTTGAAAGCCCTCAATGACCGAGAAATGGGAGCACTCCCTAGCAACACAGTCAAGAACCCGAAACTAAACGTCAACGCCATCTCGTCAGTTTCGTCTCCTAGTTCTTTTCCACAATATTATTCGGTCAATTCCATGAGCTCGTGTTTCAAACAAACCCAAGTCGTTCCAAATGACCAAGAAGTTATGACATCCAAATTGGTCAACAACATAGTTGAAACACCTCCCACTCAAAACCTTGACGAAGAATTCAAGGAGCTCCACCTTGAAAGTCCGGTTGTTGATGTGTTGGATGAGAAGAAGCTCAAGTTAGGCGAAAAAGGGACCGCCTTCGTTCAAAACAAACTACCTAAGAAATTAGATGATCCGGGCTTATTTGTTCTACCTTGCAAGATCGGTAATTCGGAGGCTTATGACACATTAGCCGATCTTGGATCAAGCCTTAACTTACTTCCGTTACCTCTCTACACCTCTCTAAAACTAGGAAAACTTGAAGAAACCGAGGTGATAATAGGTTTAGCGGATGGGAGTGTTGCTTACCCGGTTGGAGTAGTTAAGGACGTGTTAGTGCACATTGGAAAACTAACCATTTTAGCCGATTTCCACGTCCTTGATATGGTTAGTGACCCTACATGCCCCTTGTTGATAGGTAGAGGATTTTTGGTGACCGCTAGTGCTATGATTGATTGTAAGGAATCCAAGATAGCGGTAGGAGAAGGAGATACTTGGTCAGTCTATGATGTTAAGAAACACGCCTATGATACTAGTGAGGAACCAACACCACATTGGTTAGAATCAAATAGGAGACCATCTAGATATGGACCTTGGATTGATAGAGACTTCATAGGACCCCAACGCCCATTTTACCTAGAAGAGGACTTTGTGAACCGAACACATACGGTAGAGCAACTCTTAGCTAGGGACACCGAATTGGATCCATTTGAAGACCCTCTAGTTTTTAGGAAAATGATTGATTTCCTAGGAGTTTTGCCAATTAACCTAGGAATGAATAAGTGGACTTGTGAGGAAGATGATCATAAGTGGAATTGGGATAAACCACCCAAAGATGGAGATGGGTCATGGCATATTAAGATGACATTGTATGACCCGGATGGAGAGAAGTTTGAAAAGATATATCGTACTACGCGGACCAATAGGAAACTTCAAACCAAGCTTAACCCTAAAGACGTCCTCGATGACGAGCTCACTTATATAGGGTAGAGTGACTTTGAGTCTAGCTACAAGACTCGTTAATAAAGAAAAGCGCTTCTTGGGAGGCAACCCAAGCTTTATTTTCTTTGTGTGTTTATTTATTTATTTGTTTGTTTGATTTTATTTGCTTCCGTATGTGTATTTAAGTTTTATTATTATTAATTCATGTTCAAAAGTAATTTGTGAAAATGTTTTATCTTGTTTTTAACTTCGTCTTAACTACATATAAAGGTATTTTGCAAAAGTTAAGTGTAAGGGAAATCTAAATCGGTTTATTAGAACACAAATGAACATGAATCGTAATAATAATAAATTAACATACATATTAGTATTTGTTTGAGTCAAATGCTTGTATCGAGTCATAATGATGTTTTGCAGGATTTCCAGGAATTAAGGTATAGGTTTTTACAAAATTTTTCCGGAAACGTAACATGAGAATTCTGTCAGATCATTTCTGACGGCGTCAGGCTTTACAACCTGACGGCGTCAGGTTTAATTTTCTGAAAATTTTTGAAAGTTTTGTTTTCATAAAAAGTTTTTATTAAATCTATAACTTATAATCTCCAGGAATCTGAAAAATTATCATTCCACAAGCATTATATCCTTATATATAGATTTATCCCGCCGATGTTATGCAGGTTTTCGTGTTTGTTTTCTCAGGTTTAACAGGTTATTTTGGACAAGGAAATGTTTTTGGATCAAGCTTATGGCGATGCATTAGTCATGGAGCTTCAACATTCTCCTTGGAAGAAGATCTAACCGTGTTACTTCATTATCCACCGAACGAATCAGGGGAGTATTTGATTTCATTCTTTTACTTTATACTTTTACATCTTGTTATTTGAACATTGGGGACAATGTTCATCTTAAGTGTAAGGGGGGGGGGTAAAAATACGATTTTTAGAGAATACAATTGCGCTTGATTTTTGTTTGTTTAATAATGGATGTGTAATAAAACTGAGATAAATACCTGTTAGGGTAATTTTAGTGCCAAATTTAAAATTTTTTACAACATATAGGAGTGAAACTTTGATCTTAATGAGCGTCTCACGGATAGGAGTTATATGACTAGCACAAAAACCGTACCACTAAAAAAATTTTCCACCCCAAATATGTGAGGTTCGCCCCTAGAATTGGTAGGAAAAGCATTTTGCTATGATGTGTGTACCGGTAGCACTTAGATTCTAGAACTTGCGTTAGGACCATTCCGAGGCCACAAGTGAGACTACATTCGTGTAGTTAGATTTACTACATGATAAGAGGCATTAGGATTCACCCATTGTTTTACACCTGTGTTTTTGTTATAATTACATTGGCTACATTGGTCAAGTAATTCTCCCACACCCTTTGCGTTGTACTCATTTTTAGTACACGATACCCCTAGTACACCCCTCAGAGCCTATCTTTTCGTTTCGACCTTTAAGCATTTTACTTAAAGGAAGAATTTGTTACACCCCACTAAAATGTACACCCAAATCGCCTTAGCCTACCTTGTATGCACTCATTTTTAGTGCATTATTGTTACAACATTTGTTTAAACCCAAGTTAATTATCTAGTTGATTACATGGTTGCTAAGTCGAGTCATATCCTTGTACATATTGTTTTGGGACGATTGGGACTCATGGGTAAAGTACTAGTGTAATGGAGTAATGGGGAAGATCATCATTTATTACCCCCATATGTGCTAAATATTTTAAAAGTACTCCAAGTTTTTCAATTATCTTAATTCGAGTAATTAGAATAGTTAGTTGTAAAGTTATGTAAAAGTTCAAGTGTAAGGGGAATGCAATGCCCCTATGATGTATTATTTTGGATGGTAGGGCAAAAGTGTATGCAAAAAAAAAAAAAAAAAAAAAAAAAAAAAAAAAAAAAAAAAAATCGAAAAAATCAAGAAAAATACAAAAAAAAAATGAGAAAAAGAAAAGTAGAAAAAACATACGGACTACCATCCCGTTTTATTTTATGTTTATATTATGTTTTTGTTATTTTCTTTCATTAGCTTAAGATTGAGTCGAGTCTTGGCTTAGCAACATTGTATAGTACATGTAATTGATCAAGATCTTTAACTCGCCACCAGTAAAATATCCCTTATCCAACAAAACCGTGTTTTCCTTTTCCCTACACCTAACGTTATAACCCATTTAAAAGCCCTCTTTGATAGTTTATCTTAGGTGCTTACGCCGAGTGGAGGAGGTTTTTGATCCTTTCCCAAGCTTATGGTAATCTATTTGCTATGACAGGTAGTGAGAGATATTATCCGTTTTCATTTATGAGATTTATTTTGATGACACTTGAGAGATGTGAGTATCTAAACACTACTTGTGAGGTGCTAGTTTATAATCTCCGTGCTTATTATGATTAAAGTGGAACGAATATTTGTTGTAATTACTTTTATGTTAGCATTAAATGACCCCTAACTTGTATTTTGATTAGAATAAAAGCGCATTTGCTTGAGGACAAGCAAATCTCAAGTGTAAGGGTATTTGATGAAGAGAAAAGTGTACCGCTTTTAAGGGGTCATTTAAGCCCTAAATCGTATTTATTTGATCAAATATTGCCCTAAATCGTTCCTTTTGTCATTTTAGGTACTTTTGAGAAGAAATCTGGAAAAGGAAGCATTTTGGACGTTTTTGGAGCATAAAAGTGAAGAAAACGACAAAGTCTCAAAATCTTGCTGGAAGTTACCTTTGACGGCGTCAGGATTAACCCTGGACGGCGTCATGGCTTGGCAAAAGTGGTGGATGTGAAATTTACTCATGATAAGCCAGAGAAATTGCATGGAAATTCTGACGGCGTCACTCTTTAATCTGATCAAGGTCGTCACGTTATAATTTAAAGAGGGACGGCGTCACGTTCATAGTCTGACGGCGTCAAGCCTTGATAAGCCAGAACGGATTTTGGAGAGCTAAAGAGGGACGGCGTCAAGAAGGTCATCCGAGAACCCTAAAAGCGGCGAGGTGACGGCGTCACACTCCATAACGTGACGCCGTCAGATCCAAAAATCTATATATAGTTTTGCAATTCTTTGTCATTAGTGTGGAACTTATTGGGGAACTTTGTGTGTGAAAACCCTAGGACGAATTTGGCAGCTCTTTCAAGGCTTTTTTCCTTGAGATCTTCCATGTTACATTGAAGATAAGTTATCAATTAATCATTCAATATGTCTATGTGTTGTTTGATTCTATCTTATTCTTGTCTTTTGTTTAACATGTTAGGCTAGATTTATCTTGTGTTTGCTTAGATCTAATGAAACCTAGCTATTGATTATTGGTTATTAGTGTGTTGTTAGTTTTATTGGATGATTGTTCATTTATGTTAGGCTTAAGAAAACTGGCTAACTTCCTATTCGGTAACTTGCTTGAACGTCTTAAGAAACATGAACCAATGCGTACTAAAGGTTTTTATGGTTGTATTTAATGCACAAGCGAATTCTAGTGATCCCATGTTAGGAGCTTCCTAGCCGGCTCGACATAGGAGTGAAGTAGGAGCTTGTAGAGTTGGGGAAGTACGTACGCCACCCCACGAATGGTATTAAGGAATACACCCGTCATCCACGCAACTAATACACACTAATCAACCGGTAAAAGATAGTTAGGGAGTAAGGAAATCTAAGTAAACACATTTCCCTCCACATAAGTTTTCACCAACATTTTCATTTTCTGTTATTTTATTTTAATTGCATTCGTAGTAATTTGGGTTAGTTGACTAGCAACTAATTCCGCCCACTCTTTCAAACCCGAGATTTTACTTGCTTTCCAAAAAAATATAAAAACATAAAAAGAATCTTCTCTCACCCTTAGACCTATTAAAGTAATTTTTCATACCTAACGAACACTATTCCCTGTGGAGAACGATCAATCCCCCGTACTTACCACTACACTATACTACATCGGTCAGGTACACTGCCTGGTGGGGTTGTAAGCCTCTTGAGATCCCTCGAGAGGTAAAACCTGTTGTAAGGTCGCAAAACCACGCATCATGCTGCGCATCTCCCAAGGTCTGATGGGGTACCTGTTAGCGTACCGACAGTGTCGCCCCAAGGTGGTGTTAGCAGATCTAGGCTCAGGCGTACCCGTAGCCTCTAGATTTTTTGTCTTGGTTACTTTTTGTAATAGATTAACATTTTTGTTGCACATGTGCATGTTAAGTCTATCCTTTGTATGAATTCGTAATCCATAATAAAGTCTTGGTTTTGAAATATACGATTGTACGCATATTGTACCAAATTTGATTGTGGTTATGATGTTTGTGCTTAGTTTGTTTTGTCTTTGCGTGAAAGATGTCTAAGAATCCAACCGTTTATATTAACACAGTTAAAGAATTTATAATCACTTGTATCATAATCGTGTATGAGATTCGTGACATAAGCGTGTGTAAATTTATGACATAGTCGTGTATGGCATGATCGTGTATAACATAAGTGTATATGAAATGCACAAGTTGTTGTGTATCCATCGTGGGATGCACAAGTGTATGGATTGCAGTGTGCTACTAATACCCTATTAAGGGGTTAATTGTCTTAACTCCTAATTTGTTAAACGCGCACAGTGTGCATTGATGTGTATCCGTCGTGGGGTACGCATGGAACTTACTCCAACGTCTTGAGAATAAGGTTTTTAACAAGGATGCGTGATCCGGTGTTGATGGGTTTGCAACCCTCTTACTCAACGAGTCATTTATTAGGTTTACTCATCCTTTTACCATCGTGGGTTTTTAATTAGTGCATGCACGCCATGTAGGCAAAAGATAATATAACAAACAATATTGAGACATAAATTATATGTAAGCAATAAAGTAAAGTGTGTCACGGAGTTAGCTAGAAACCGCAACATTTTATTAATACTTGCAAGTTTTTGTAAAAAGATAAAAAACATTTGTCTAAATGAAACAAAAAATGTAAATACACGGATATTTATTTGGCACTTACTAAAGTGCGTAGGTGTCCATGCGTTGGGTCGTAACCTTTCCTAAAGATAGCATCTCTTGAGATTGCAGATATTCCATGTGCGTTGTAGCTCACGGCCTTCCATGTCACGCAGCTTGTACGCGCCTTGTCCTAGTGCTTCAATGACCTCATAGGGTCCTTCCCACTTTGGTCCAAGTTTACCTGTGTCTTCTGCGTGGCTTGCATCATTTGCGCGGTACACAAAGTCGCCAGGTCTGAATGAGGTGCTTCGAACTTTAGCATCGTAGTATCCCTTCATCTTTGACTTGGTTTTTGCCTCTCGTATGGCTGCGCGCTCGCGCCTTTCCTCCAGTAGGTCCAAGTCTATCCGTCGTTCGTCGTCGTTGGTTGCGACATTAACTTCCGCGGTGCGGATAGTTGGCATCCCAATTTCAGCTGGTATAACAGCTTCTGTCCCGTAGACAAGGGAAAAAGGAGTGTCTCCATTGCTAACCTTGATTATCGTGCGGTGCGCCCATAAGACATGCGATAATTCGTCCACCCATCTTCCTTTGTGTTTGTCCAGGCGCGCTTTAATTCCTTCGCCTAGACTGCGATTTGCGCGCTCAACTAAACCATTGGTTTGTGGGTGTTTAACTGATGCGAAGTGTTGTATAATATTTAGCTCCGCACACCAGTCTTTGAACGGGTTATCACGGAATTGTTTTCCGTTGTCCGAAACGATTTCCCCAGGTAATCCAAAGCGGCATACAATATTTTCCCAAACAAAGCGTTTTACTTGATTACCTGTGATTGTCGCTACTGCTGATGCGTGGTTTTGCAACCTTACAACAGGTTTTACCTCTCGAGGGATCTCAAGAGGCTTACAACCCCACCAGGCAGTGTACCTGAACGATGTAGTATAGTGTAGTGGTAAGTACGGGGGATTGATCGTTCTCCACAGGGAATAGTGTTCGTTAGGTATGAAAAACTACTCTAATAGGTCTAAGGGTTGAGGAAGATTCTTTTTTATGTTTTTATATTTTTATGAAAGCAAGTAAAATCTCGGGTTTGAAAGAGTGGGCGGAATTAGTTGCTAGTCAACTAACCCAAATAACTACAAATGCAAATAAAATAAATAACTGAAAATAAAATGTTGGTGAGAAACTTATGTGTAGAGAAATGTGTTCACTTAGATTTCCTTACTCCCTAACTATCTTTTACCGGTTGATTAGTGTGTATTAGTTGCGTGGATGACGGGTGTATTCCTTAATACCAATCGTGGGGTGGCGTACGTACTTCCCCAACTCTACAAGCTCCTACTTCACTCCTATGTCGAGCCGGCTAGGAAGCTCCTAACATGGGATCACTAGAATTCGCTTGTGCATTAAATACAACCATAAAAACCTTTAGTACGCATTTGGTTCATGTTTCTTAAGACGTTCAAGCAAGTTACCGAATAGGAAGTTAGCCAGTTTTCTTAAGCCTAACATAGATAAACAATCATCCAATACAACTAATAACATACTAATAACCAATAATCAATAGCTAGGTTTCATTAGATCTAAGCAAACACAAGATAAATCTACCTAACATGTTAAACAAAAGACAAGAACAAGATAGAATCAAACAACACATAGACATATTGAATGATTAATTGATAACTTATCTTTCAATGTAACATGGAAGATCTCAAGGCAAAAAGCCTTGAAAAAGATGCTAAAATCGTCTTAGGGTTTTCTCCCAAAAATTCCACACTAAGCTCTCTCTCATGACAAAGAATTGCAAAACTATATATAGATTTTTGGATCTGACGGCGTCACCTTATGGAGTGTGACGCCGTCACCTCGCCGCTTCTAGGGTTCCCGGATGGCCTTCTTGACGCCGTCCCTCTTTAGCTCTCCAAAATCCGTTCTGGCTTATCAAGGCTTGACGCCGTCAGACCTTGAACGTGACGCCGTCCCTCTTTGAATTAAGCCGTGACGCCCTTGATCAGGTTAAAGCGTGACGCCGTCAGAATTCACATGCAATTTTCACTGGCTTATCATGAGTAAATTTCACATCCACCTTTTCTTGCCAAGCCATGACGCCGTCCAGAGTAAAATCTGACGCCGTCAAAGGTAACTTTTAGCCGATTTTTGAGACTTTGTCGTTTTCTTCACTTTTATGCTCCAAAAACGTCCAAAATGCCTCCTTTTCCAGATTTCTCCTCAAAAGTACCTAAAATGACAAAAGCAACGATTTAGGGCAATATTTGATCAAATAAATACGATTTAGGGCTTAAATGACCCCTTAAAAGCGGTACACTTTTCGCTTCATCAACTGCCTTCGCTTCAATCCATTTAGGTAAGTAGTCTATTGCAACAATAAGGAATTTAAGTCCTCCCGCTGCGACGGGGAAAGGACCTGCGATGTCGATACCCCACTTATAGAATGGCCATGGAGAAGTGATAGGTGTTAGCTCTTGTTGTGGTCTGCGCGGGATGGGTCTATGAACTTGGTAGTTGTTGCATTTCCTTATCACATCGCGCGCATCACGGTGCATAGTAGGCCAGTAGTATCCTGAGCGCAATGCGCATGCTACGACGGACCGTGGTCCTGAATGCATACTGCATGAACCAGCGTGGATCTCTCGGAGTACGTAATCTGCCTAAAGAGGTCCAACGCACCGAAGCCATGGTTGTAGGAATGAGCGCCGATATAGGATACCATCTCTAAGTTCGAACCTCTGCGTCGTGCGCCGTATCCGTCGAGCGTCTTTCTGCTCCTCTGGCAATTTGCCCTTGTTTATAAAATCGATGATAGGGGTCATCCATGTAGGATCCTGCTCTTCTATCACCGTAGATATCTCCATCTCCGAGATGGACTTGTTCTTTAGAATCTCCACCAATACTTGTTTTGACAGGTGCGCAAAGCTTGTAGATGCAATCTTGCTCAGTGCATCTGCTTTTTTGTTTTCCCCTCTAGGGACTTGTTTGATGGTAAACTTATCAAAACTTTGAATTAGTGACTTTGTCTTTTCAAGGTATTGAATCATGTTGTCCTCTTTAGCCACATATTCGCCCAAAACATGGTTGGCTACTAATCGAGAATCCACGTTTGCTTCTAGGTTGCGTACACCCATTCGAGTTGCAATGCGCAATCCAACGATTAGGGCCTCATATTCTGCCTCGTTGTTCGTGGCTGTGAATTCAAAACGCAGTGCGTAAGTGAACTCCATTCCTTCTGGATTAGTGAGTATAAGGCCAGCGCCCGACCCATCCACGCATGAAGATCCATTCGTGAATAAGATCCGTGGCTCTTGTAGTTCTACCTTGCTTGGTGGAGGTGCGGCATCGGTGTCTGGCTTTTCGATGATGAAGTCTGCTAGTATTTGCCCCTTGACCGCAGTGCGTGGCCTATAGGAAATGTTATATTCGCCTAGCAGCACACTCCATTTTTGTAATCGCCCCGATGCGTCAGGTTTAGAGATAACTTGTTTGATTGGTTGGTCTGTGATTACCGCTATTGGATGCGCCTGAAAGTATCTGCGCAATCTTTTGGCGGCGAACACTAATGCTAAGACCAACTTTTCCATTGGGCTATAGTTAATCTCTGTCTTCTTGAGCGCTTTGCTTACGAAGTATACCGGTGTTTGTACAGAGTTCCTCTCTGTCAGTAGTACTGCGCTGACTGCTCCATAAGTCGCAGATAAATAAACGATTAATTCCTCCCCTGGTCGGGGTGCGACAAGCTTAGGAAGCGCTGCTATATGTTGCTTAAGCTGTGTGAAAGCCTCTTCCGCTTTCGCAGTCCAACGAAAGTCTCCCTTTTTTGTACACTTCTTGAGTGTTTTAAAAAGAGGGAGTGACTTATCCGCTGATTTGGACAGGAATCTGTTCAAACCGGCTAGTTTCCCATTTAGAGACTGAACTTCTTTCAGCGTGCGTGGTGAAGGAAGTTGGATGACAGCCTCTGTTTTTTCTGGGCACGGCTTAATGCCATCTGGTTCTATCAGATATCCCAAGAACATGCCTTCTGTAGCACCGAAAGTGCACTTCTTGGGATTTAGCTTCATGTTGATTGCCCGTAGCGTTCTAAATGTTTCTTCTATATCGCGCACCACTTCGTCTTTAGTATGGCTTTTTATGACAAGATCATCCACATAAACTTCTAAGTTGCGGCCCACTTGCTTTTCAAATGCATTATCTACCAATCGCTGGTAGGTGGCGCTCGCATTCTTCAGGCCAAAAGGCATCTTTGTGTAACAATAGACACCTTGGCTTGTGTGGAAAGCTATTTTTTCCTCGTCTTCCTTGGCCATTTGGATTTGGTGGTACCCTTTATATGCGTCTAAGAAACATTTAAAGGGATATCCACACAGAGATTCTACCTTCCAGTCTATCTCTGGCAGCGGATAGCAGTCCTGTGGACATGCTTTGTTGAGATCAGTGAAGTCCACACACATCCGCCAACTGCCATCACCCTTCTTGACCATGACTGGATTAGAAAGCCAGTCATGGTAATAGACTTCACGCATGATGCCTGCGTCCACAAGTTTGTGTACTTCCTCCAGAATGGCTTTTGCGCGCTCTGGAGCTTGGCCGCGCGCTTTTTCTGCCGCACTGGGGAATATCCTTGTCGGATTTTTCGCTTGTGTTCTGCGATCGAGCGTGGCACACCAGTCATGTGCTTTGGTTCCCAGGCAAAGATATCCAGATTCCTCTGTAAGAGTGCGCACACGGCTGCTCTGCCTTTGTCAGACAGCGATCCTCCGATTGATACTTCTTGCTCTGGGTAATCGGGGTGAATTGCGACCTTCAAATTTGGAACTTTAGCTGCGCTCTGTTCTGGGACGTGTGTCGTCTCACATGTAATCGTGTTACATTCTTCTGGTGGCGCAGCGTTGTTGTAAATGGTGACAATGCCGCCTTCTACTGGGAATTTGAGCATCCCATGCCCTGTGGATGGTACCGCGCGCAACGCCGAGATTCTTGACCTTCCAATGATGCCATTGTATGGCGAAGGAGATTTGATCACCATAAAGTTCATCCAGGCTGTCGTGGAGTGTTCCTTATTACCAACAGCGACTAGTAGGCATAGTTGCCCTATAGGCCATATTTTTTCTCCTGTAAAGCCAGTAAGCGCAGTCGTGGCTGGACTTAACTGTCTTTGTATCTCAGGACGCAATCTCTTGAAGCAATGTTCATACATTATATCCGCTGATGCGCCCCCATCGACATACATGCGGTGGATGTCGTGACCCCCCGCATTTATTTCAATGGTAAGTGGTTCTGCCACTGTGTTGTCCGCGGTCAAGGTGGAGAAGGAGATTTCGCTTCCCTGAGAGAATTTTTGGCTCACCTTTTGCCTAGTCTTTCGCTGCCATGATTGTATCATGTAGATAGTATCAGCTTTTTCCTTAGGCGCTTCTTTCTTGCCTCCGGTTCTCTGCTTGTCTTTCCCCTCCTTAATATTTTTAACGAGGTGGTCTAATCTGCCTTCTTTCACTAGTTTCTCAATTAGTTGGCGTAATTGGACACACTCATTAGTGGTATGGCCCTTCTGTGCGTGATACTCGCAGTATCCGTTCCCTACGCGCCGATCCTCAGGGGTGCGCATAGGTGGGGGTCTTGGAAAGTTCGCACCTTCCGTCGCGAATATCTCCTTTGGAGTTTTTGTTAATGGGGTGTACTTGTCGTTTCCCCTTCCGCCCCCTTGGGTGCGATAACTTTTGTTACGATTGCCACTCTGGTCATTGGATTGTCTCCTTGACTCTTTTTGTGACCTATGGTTCGAGTAGCCTTTCTTGCTATCCGCAGTGGCTGCTTCTCCTTGGACGAAGGACCTCGTGCGCTTCATGAGTTCGTCAAAGGTTTGGGGAACCCTATCGTTTAACTTTTTTATCAAATCTGGGTTATTGATTGCATTCATAAAACCCGATATTTTTAGTATCTCTGGGCACGCCTTGACTTGCATGCATTCGTCCTTAAAGCGCTCCATGAAAGCGCTTGTGGATTCCCCTTGTCGCTGTTTAACCCTAGCGAGTTCGACAGGGTTTTTGGCGCACTTCTTCCTTTGAGTAAAGTTTAAACGAAACGCCTTTCGCAACTCTTCAAACCCACCGATGCTTCTGCGTGGAAGCTTACTGAACCAGTTGCGCGCATTCCCTACTAATGTAGAGTTAAACATCTGGATCACCTGTCCCATCGTATGTTTTGACATTAGCAGGCATGCGCCTTTTCTTATTTTCCGAAAAATCGCTGATGCGCCTAGTAAACGCATCAACTTTTTGGCGACGCCAGGGAAGAGACATGTCTTCGTCTTCCTGGTCGCGGTATTTTCCTCTTGATTTCCAGTGTCCAGTTTCTTTGTCCTCGTTGTCCGAGGAATCACTTGAGGATGAGCTTACTCTTTTGCGACGCTTGCGTCGACTATCATCGGAATCTGAGCTTGCTCCTCTGCGGCGCTTGCGCCGACTATCCTCGGAATCAGAGCTTGAAGGGCTTTCACTTGGGGAGCACCGTCGCCCAAGTCTATCCAGAACCCTGCGACTGCCTAGCCTAGCGTGGACATTAGCGCGCCGTTCCCCATCTTCATGCTCCTCCAAATGCTGAAAGTCGGCTGCTTCATCATCCACAATCTTCCTTCCAATCCTGGTAAACACTGGGTGTTTGCGGCTATCCCTCTCACGTCTTTCCTTTCGGTGGCGCGGTGGGGATGCTTCATCCTCAGGGTCGAAGTTGAGCCTGGCGTGCAGACTTTGGCTTGACCTCTTTTTTGCCTCCTCTCGCATGAGCGCAGCCAAGGCTTCATAGTTTTGGGATACGAAATCACTTGGCGCTAGTTCGGGCGTGACTCCTTCTAGTGCGAGGGAGTCTGTTTCTAAAACAAGATCCTTGTTTCGGATTGGCGCATTTGGTGGTTCAATGAAGTTTATTTATGGCATGGTGAGAGGAGTGCGCTGTATGTCTACCGCGCTAGTACTTGTTATAGTAGCATTGGTAGTCATAGTGAGCGGTTCTATTGGAGTAAAGAGCAGATCTGAGTACGATCCTAAGTTTCTAGGCGCACTGGTTGTTCCAGAGGTCTGCTTAGAGGCCGCATCAGTTTGCTGTTTCTTCCCTAGTAGGTCGTCATGCGTTTTCTTCACATGCGGAGTCCGCTGATTTTCGTGCTTCGTCATTCTAGTTCTTAGGAAAGCTCTTAGTGTAGGGTCCCACGGATGGCGCCACTTGTTGATACAAAAGTTGGGCATTCCTTGATTCCGTACCAATCAGATCTTAATGCTTGAGACCTGCGCACTAAGAAAACAAAAAGACACCGTTAGGCTTATCGTGGGATTGTCTCCCACGATTATCCTCCGGCGTGAGAGTAAGTAATCGGTTTTAGGGTTTGTAGAAGAGTTAGGGTTTGTAAGTCGTACCTTTAATGAGAGTCGAAGGACTCTTTATATACACACGAAGCCTTAGTTGGTTTCGTGTTCCTTACCCTTCGCGTATCCCGCCTAAGTCGGCTACTTGATATATATCCCATAAATAAGAGATATCTTATATCAAAGTCGTAAATAACTTCGGGCTTGGGCTATCGTGAGCCCAAACCGTCATCATAATAGCCCATTCGTGATGGGTACGAGTCCATTCGTGATGGACTTAAGTGTGGGTCGGGTTCGTGACCCGAATGCGGACTATACGTCATCATTACTGATTTACTTTTTACTTAGCTTGTGTTCAAACTGATTATAACTTTAAACTCTATGGATTCACTCAACCTTTGTGTTGACTTTTTAGCATGTTTTATCTCAGGTAATTAGAAGCTTAATTTGGCACGGAGTTGGCTGTGGACTTTCTTCTTAAAAAGAGTGTCCATTTTGTTATCATTCAATAAATAATGTAACTTTTATAACGTACTTCGAAACTTCCCGCTGGGACCTCTATTATGTAACTCTGATTTAAATAAATGAATGATAACAATTTATTCTAAAACGTCTCTTTTCGAGTCGTTTTCTATTTTCATGACTGTGATACTTGAAGTAATACCCCAACTTATATTCCGCTGCTGATGAAGCGAAAAGTGTACCGCTTTTAAGGGGTCATTTAAGCCCTAAATCGTATTTATTTGATCAAATATTGCCCTAAATCGTTCCTTTTGTCATTTTAGGTACTTTTGAGAAGAAATCTGGAAAAGGAAGCATTTTGGACGTTTTTGGAGCATAAAAGTGAAGAAAACGACAAAGTCTCAAAATCGGCTAAAAGGTACCTTTGACGGCGTCAGGAATATCCCCAGACGGAGTCATGGCTTGGCAAAAGTGGTGGATATGAAAATTACTCATGATAAGCCAGAGAAATTTGCATGGGAATTCTGACGGCGTCACCCTTTAATATGATCAAGGTCGTCACGGTATAAGTTAAAGTGGGACGGCGTCACGCCTAATTCTGACGGCGTCAAGCCTTGATAAGCCAGAACGGATTTTGGAGAGCTAAAGAGGGACGGCGTCAAGAAGGCCATCCGGGAACCCTAAAAGCGGCGAGGTGACGGCGTCACACTCCATAACGTGACGCCGTCAGATCTGAAAGTCTATATATAGTTTTGCAATTTTTTGTCATTAGTGTGGAACTTATTGTGGAACTTTGTGTGTGAAAACCCTAAGACGATTTTAGCAGCTTTTTCAAGGCTTTTTGCCTTGAGATCTTCCATGTTACATTGAAGATAAGTTATCAATTAATCATTCAATATGTCTATGTGTTGTTTGATTCTATCTTGTTCTTGTCTTTTGTTTAACATGCTAGGCTAGATTTTCTTTGTGTTTGCTTAGATCTAATGAAACCTAGCTATTGATTATTGGTTATTAGTGTGTTATTAGTTGTATTGGATGATTGTTCATCTATGTTAGGCTTAAGAAAACTGGCTAACTTCCTATTCGGTAACTTGCTTGAACGTCTTAAGAAACATGAACCAATGCGTACTAAGGTTTTTATGGTTGTATTTAATGCACAAGCGAATTCTAGTGATCCCATGTTAGGAGCTTCCTAGCCGGCTCGACATAGGAGTGAAGTAGGAGCTTGTAGAGTTGGGGAAGTACGTACGCCACCCCACGATTGGTATTAAGGAATACACCCGTCATCCACGCAATTAGTACACACTAATCAACCGGTAAAAGATAGTTAGGGAGTAAGGAAATCTAAGTAAACACATTTCTCTCCACATAAGTTTTACCACCTTTTCATTTTCAGTTATTTTATTTTATTTGCATTCGTAGTTATTTGGGTTAGTTGACTAGCAACTAATTCCGCCCACTCTTTCAAACCCGAGATTTTACTTGCTTTCATAAAAATATAAAAACATAAAAAGAATCTTCTCTCACCCCTAGACCTATTAGAGTAGTTTTTCAATCCTAACGACACTATTCCCTGTGGAGAACGATCAATCCCCCGTACTTACCACTACACTATACTACATCGGTCAGGTACACTGCCTGGTGGGGTTGTAAGCCTCTTGAGATCCCTTGAGAGGTAAAACCTGTTGTAAGGTTGCAAAACCACGCATCAAGTTTTTGGCGCCGCTGCCGGGGAATAGTTATTGTTTAGGTTGAATTTTTATTTTTATAGGTCTACTCACTAGATTCCTTTCTAGTGAGATTTTTGTTTTCTTTTTCTAGGTTTTCTTTAGTCTATCTTATTTCTTTGTATTTTTGTTTGTGACACCTTCCACCTGCCTCATGAGTAATAGTGATCGCTTGATCCCTGTTATTCGTATTTTCCGCCGTGCAAATTTCCAACTACCCGTTCCCGCCCCCATCATAGAAAACAACAACCTTTCACCCGACCACCACGTTGGTAACAATTTTGAGATGGAGGAGTCTGACCATGAGAATGACTATGTTAGTCCGTTTTACTACTCAGACTCCGATGAGGATGCCGGTAATGGAGAAGTAGTTAACGAGGAATGGGGAAAAGAGGGAATTGATCCCTTTAAGTATGTTGACCCTAGGACTAGGGTCGAAAAGGATAGCCTCTTTAACATGCAATTTCCGTGTAAGATTGGTTATCATGATTTTTATGCTTATCTTAACTCATCTTTGCCTATGAACATTATCTCTCGCGCTAATTATAATAAAATCATGGTAGATGAGCTAGAATATCAAGGAGATAACATTGTTGCTAGGATTAAGCCACTACACGTGTTTGTTGGAAGTTTTGTGTATTTGGTGGATTTTATGGTTATGGAGAACTTAGGAGAATTCATTGATAACAAATTAACCCAAGTCATTTTTGGAGAACCCTTCAAAAGATTGACCAACCTTGACGAAAAGCTTGTGGACGGGTTAATTACATTCTCGGATGGGGATGAAGATTTTGTTTACCAAATGCCCCGATCACATCCTAGGTTTAAGAACTACTCCATTGAATCTTGCAATAGACTTGTGCCTCTTGATTTGTTAAGTGAGAATGATAAGAGGAAGGGGCTCAAATATCCACATGAGAAAAATAAGAGATACTATCATGGATGTTTGGAGCTGAATGATGAATACAAGAAAGATGAGGCAACAATTAGATGGCTCACACTCGGATACGTGAGCATAAGCGACACTAGATAGAAGGACTTTGAGTCTAGCTACAAGACTCGTTAATAAAGAAAAGCGCTTCTTGGGAGGCAACCCAAGCTTTATTTGCTTTGTGTGTTTATTTGTTTGTTTGTTTTTATTTGTTTCCGTATGTATGTGTAAATTTTATTATTATTGATTCATGTTCAAAACTAAATTGTGAAAATGCTTTATTTTGTTTTTAACTTCGTCTTAACTACATATAAAGGTATTTTGCAAAAGTTAAGTGTAAGGGAAATCTAAATCGGTTTATTAGAACACAAATGAACATGAATCGTAATAATATTAAATTAACATACATATTAGTATTTGTTTGAGTCAAATGCTTGTATCGAGTCATAATGATGTTTTGCAGGAATTCCAGGAAGTAAGGAGTGAGTTTTTCCAGAAATTTTCCGGAAACGTAACATGAGAATTCTGTCAGATTATTTCTGACGGCGTCAGGATTTACAACCTGACGGCGTCAGATTTGAATTTTCTGAAAATTTTTGAAAGTTTTGTTTTCATAAAAAGTTTTTATTAAATCTATAACTTATAATCTCCAGGAATCTGCAAAATTATCGTTCCACAAGTATTATATCCTTATATATAGAGTTTATCCCGCCGATGTTATGCAGGTTTTCGTGTTTGTTTTCTCAGGTTTAACAGGTTATTTTGGACAAGGAAATGTTTGTTGGATCAAGCTTATGGCGATGCATTAGCCTTGGAGCTTCTACATTCTCTTGGAAGAAGATCTAACCATGTTACTTCATTATCCACCGAGCGAATCAGGGGAGTATTTGATTTCATTCTTTTACCTTATTACTTTTACATCTTGTTATTTGAACATTGGGGACAATCTTCATCTTAAGTGTAAGGGGGGGTAAAAATACGATTAGAGAATGCTCTTACGCTTGATTTTTGTTTGTTTAATAGTAAATGTGTAATAAAACTGAGATAAACACATGTTAGGGTAATTTTAGTGCCAAATTTAAAATTTTTTACAACAATGAGGAGTGAAACTTTGATCTTAATGAGCGTCTCACGGATAGGAGTTATATGACTAGCACAAAAACCGTACCACTAAAAAATTTTCCACCCCCAAATATGTGAGGTTCGCCCCTAGAATTGGTAGGAAAAGCATTTATGCTATGATGTGTGTACCGGTAGCACTTAGATTCTAGAACTTGCGTTAGGACCATTCCGAGGCCACAAGTGAGACTACATTCGTGTAGTTAGATTTACTACATGATAAGAGGCATTAGGATTAACCCATTGTTTTACACCTGTGTTTTTGTTATAATTACTTTGGCAACATTGGTCAAGTAATTCTCCCACACCCTTTGCGTTGTACTCATTTTTAGTACACGATACCCCTAGTACACCCCTCAGAGCCTATCTTTTCGTTTCGACCTTTAAGCATTTTACTTAAAGGAAGAATTTGTTACACCCCACTAAAATGTACACCCAAATCGCCTTAGCCTACCTTGTATGCACTCATTTTTAGTGCATTATTGTGACAACATTTGTTTAAACCCAAGTTAATTATCTAATTGATTACATGGTTGCTAAGTCGAGTCATATCCTTGTACATATTGTTTTGGGACGATTGGGACTCATGGGTAAAGTACTAGTGTAATGGAGTAATGGGGAAGAACATCATTTATTACCCCCATATGTGCTAAATATTTTAAAAGTACTCCAAGTTTTTCGATTATCTTAATTCGAGTCATTAGAATAGTTATTTGTAAAGTTATGTAAAAGTTCAAGTGTAAGGGGAATGCAACGCCCCTATGATGTATCATTTTGGATGGTAGGGCAAGAGTGTATGAAAAAAAAAATATATACAAAAAAAATGAGAAAAAGAAAAATAGAAAAACATACGGACTACCATCCCGTTTCATTTTATGTTTATTTTATGTTTTTGTTATTTTGTTTTTAGCTTAAGATTGAGTCGAGTCTTGGCTTAGCAACATTGTATAGTACATGTAATTAATCAAGATCTTTAACTCGCCACCAGTAAAATATCCCTTATCCAACAAAACCGTGTTTTCCTTTTCCCTACACCTAACGTTATAACCCGTTTAAAAGCCCTCTTTGATAGTTTATCTTAGGTGCTTACGCCTAGTGGAGGAGGTTTTCGATCCTTTCCCAAGCCTATGGTAATCTATTTGCTATGACAGGTAGTGAGAGATATTATCCGTTTTCATTTATGAGATTTATTTTGATGACACTTGAGAGATGTGAGTATCTAAACACTACTTGTGAGGTGCTAGTTTATAATCTCCGTGCTTATTATGATTAAAGTGGAACGACTATTTGTTGCAATTACTTTTATGTTAGCGTTAAATGACCCCTAACTTGTATTTTGATTAGAATAAAAGCGCATTTGCTTGAGGACAAGCAAATCTCAAGTGTAAGGGTATTTGATGAAGCGAAAAGTGTACCGCTTTTAGGGGGTCATTTAAGCCCTAAATCGTATTTATTTGATCAAATATTGCCCTAAATCGTTCCTTTTGTCATTTAGGTACTTTTGAGAAGAAATCTGGAAAAGGAGGCATTTTGGACGTTTTTGGAGCATAAAAGTGAAGAAAACGACAAAGTCTCAAAATCGGCTAAAAAGTACCTTTGACGGCGTCAGGAATATCCCCAGACGGCGTCATGGCTTGGCAAAAGTGGTGGATATGAAAATTACTCATGATAAGCCAGAGAAATTTGCATGGGAATTCTGACGGCGTCACCCTTTAATATGATCAAGGTCGTCACGGTATAAGTTAAAGTGGGACGGCGTCACGCCTAATTCTGACGGCGTCAAGCCTTGATAAGCCAGAAGGATTTTGGAGAGCTAAAGAGGGACGGCGTCAAGAAGGCCATCCGGGAACCCTAAAAGCGGCGAGGTGACGGCGTCACACTCCATAACGTGACGCCGTCAGATCTGAAAGTCTATATATAGTTTTGCAATTTTTTGTCATTAGTGTGGAACTTGTGTGGAACTTTGTGTGTAAGAACCCTAAGACGATTTTAGCAGCTTTTTCAAGGCTTTTTGCCTTGAGATCTTCCATGTTACATTGAAGATAAGTTATCAATTAATCATTCAATATGTCTATGTGTTGTTTGATTCTATCTTGTTCTTGTCTTTTGTTTAACATGCTAGGCTAGATTTTCTTTGTGTTTGCTTAGATCTAATGAAACCTAGCTATTGATTATTGGTTATTAGTGTGTTATTAGTTGTATTGGATGATTGTTTATCTATGTTAGGCTTAAGAAAACTGGCTAACTTCCTATTCGGTAACTTGCTTGAACGTCTTAAGAAACATGAACCAATGCGTACTAAGGTTTTTATGGTTGTATTTAATGCACAAGCGAATTCTAGTGATCCCATGTTAGGAGCTTCCTAGCCGGCTCGACATAGGAGTGAAGTAGGAGCTTGTAGAGTTGGGGAAGTACGTACGCCACCCCACGATTGGTATTAAGGAATACACCCGTCATCCACGCAATTAGTACACACTAATCAACCGGTAAAAGATAGTTAGGGAGTAAGGAAATCTAAGTAAACACATTCCTCTCCACATAAGTTTTACCACCTTTTCATTTTCAGTTATTTTATTTTATTTGCATTCGTAGTTATTTGGGTTAGTTGACTAGCAACTAATTCCGCCCACTCTTTCAAACCCGAGATTTTACTTGCTTTCATAAAAATATAAAAACATAAAAAGAATCTTCTTTCACCCCTAGACCTATTAGAGTAGTTTTTCAATCCTAACGACACTATTCCCTGTGAAGAACGATCAATCCCCCGTACTTACCACTACACTATACTACATCGGTCAGGTACACTGCCTGGTGGGGTTGTAAGCCTCTTGAGATCCCTTGAGAGGTAAAACCTGTTGTAAGGTTGCAAAACCACGCATCAACTGCGTATATAAAAAACGGGGGTGTTACAAATGGTGTAAAAATACGAATTCTAGGGCTCATATTTATACTGTTCTGTCTGACGCGTCAATACGGTGTACTGATGTCCAAAACGCCTTATTCCAGATATCTTGAATGTGGTCCAAAAATAGAATATTATAGTTTATTCGTATGTCTTCTTTAAATACGGCGTATTACTAGGTTGAATACGTTGTATCCTTTCAAATCTTGATAAACTTGGTCTGGGATAAGATCTTTAATACGGCGTATGGTCAGAGTTTCATACGTCGTATTCCATCTTCAGTTGACTTGGGCTTTGACTGCAACGGTTAAATACGACGTATTGCCCGAGTTAAATACGTCATATTCTTCTGATTTCGATAGATCTTGAATTCTTCTAAGTATTTTATATGGCGTATCTCCAGATGTGGATACACCGTATGCTCTTGCCAGGACTTGTACAATTCTTTCAATTTAGCTCCAAGTTTCGTCGTTTTTCGTGTCTTTTCCAATATTGCTTCATAAATACTGAAAATATCAAAAGCAAGTGATTAAGTATCAATCTTCATAATAAAGCATGATAGATGAGCAATATACATGGGATAAATGATGCATAAATATAGTACTTATTTGATGTTATCAAGTAGTCTTTTCAAATTTTGTAAACTTAGACGCTTTTTCTAACAGCTTAGTTTGCGTAGTCTTGAGTTTTTCATTTTCTACACGAAGTTCTTGACACGACACACATCCAATGTCAACCTCTTTGTTTCTCTCAAGTCTCTTAAGTTTTTATTTTAACTAAAGGATTTCATTTTCTAACCTAGTCTTGATAATTTTCAAAAACTTGTTTTTTGTTATGAATTTTAGACTAATTTCACACAATTTATTATACTCATTATGCAAGGTATTACCATCTATTGAAGAATTATCATCACTATAGTAAGAAGAGTCGGAATGTACCTCATTAGATGCTTGAGCCATAAGATACATTTCGTCGTTGGTCTTCTCATCATCTACCTCACCGCTTTCACTCCAAGAATCTCCGACGAAAGCCTTTTGGTTCTTGTTTCTCGGTTGTTTAAGAAATTCTCCGATAAGATGATTTGGATCTCCGCATCTAAAACGCTTACTTTCACATCTCCCTTTCTTGTCATCCCGGTTCTTTTGGAATGACTTCTTTTCATCTCGTGGTTGTCTCACATGTCTACCCCTTATTTTAAAGAACTTTTTAAAGCCCCTTACCGCCATAGCATATTCTTAATCTTCACTTCCGGATATCGAAGTCTCATCATCACTATATTCCTTTTTAGCTTTCAAGGCAAGAGATCACACCTTATCAATTTTACCTTTAACTATTTCAGAGTCTTTCTTCATTATTACTTCATGAACTTTTAGATTATCGACAAGTTCATCAAGTGATAGCGATGACAAGTTTTTCGACTCTTCAATCGCAGTGACCTTTGCCCTCCATTTCGGATGAAGAGCACTAAGAAACTTCCTAACATAGTTATTTCTAGAGTAGCTTTCATCAAGAGCTTTAAGACTAGTTATAATAGTGTTAAATCTAGCAAAACCGCTATCTATAGATTCATCTTCATGAATAAAGAATTGTTCATATTGTTGAACGAGAAGATCAATATTGTTGTCTTTCACTTGATTATTACCTTAATGTTTAATTAGTAAAGATTTCCAAATATCTTTAGCCGTTTTACGCATGAAAACTCTTTCGTATTCCTTTTTCGGCAAAGCATTATAAAGTACCATTTTAGCTTCATTAGTTTTAGCAAGTTTCTTTTTAAGTTAGTCATTTTGTTTTTCGTAAGGAACAATTTAATCCTTTCTAGTATTTAGATTTTGTTGAATTTGTTTAAAATAAACCCCAGTAATTACATGCCAAAGATCTAGATCTTTTGATTTCACATCTCAAATCTACTTTTCCAATATATAAAACCGTCGCTTTTGAAAAGTGGTGATTTTTGCATAGACCACCCTTCTAGATATTTGTTGGAATCTATAAATCGATTCAAGTTTTAAAATACAGTTTATTTTAAAATTTGTAGTCAACGTAACTCTGATACCAATTGTGAAAAACTAGAAGGAGGGGGTTGAATAGTTTTACTGTTTTTATTGTTTTTAAATTAACACTTCAAAACTTTAGATTCGAGTATGTGTGAGATCAATCAATCACAACACGAGAGTTAGAAAGATAAAATCACAACACGAAGATTTATAGTGATTCGGTAACGAAGCTCCTCTTCGCCGTACTCCACTCCCCGAGTACCAAACTCGAGAATTCACTTTACTATGTCAACAATCTCCCTCCAGGCGAAGAAAACCGTACAATGCCAGTTAAAATAATTTCCGACACTAAGCTAAATTTCGAGTTCTAGTCGAGGTAGAACCAACCTTTCACACACGTATTTTCAGGACTACAGATCACACTCGTATTTTCAGGACAAAAATACTAACCGGAACTATCTAAGATGTAAGTTTGGTAGTTATAAACTTGATGTATGACCATATATAACAATGGTGTAACAAATGTTATGAATGCAAAACTAAACTACAACACTTCGTATCTTAACGATAACTTATGTTCTTCTCTTTCACCTTAAATAGATGGATCTTTGGATCACTTTAAATGAACTTAAACAAGTGCAATAATCAAAGAAAAGAGGTTTAAAGATGGTTGGAATATGCAGAAAATTAAGTGCAAAAAGGTGGGTTGAAATGAGCCACTATTTATAGGTCACAAGAGAGTTGGACGCTCCTGGACGGATCCAAGGTTCCCTTAAATAAAATGGAACCGTCTCCTATTTAAGGGATCTGTCCAATTTCAGGAAGCTCGCTTGTTTGTTTTTTGTGGTGGCTTGCAAATCTTAACATAATCTTAAAAGATTTTGTTTCCAGAAGACCAATTCAAATTTTTATTTTTATTAAAACATATTTTACTTATACAAAAATAATTTGTATATTTATTTTGTAAAAATGTTTTGTGTATTAAAAATGTTATTAAAAATGTAATGTTAAAAAATTTTAATCATAACATTTTATTAATCAACCAATTATTATGATGTTTTTAAACTTTTTACGATATTTTAAGTATATTATCAAACAGAGAACCGAAATATACTAACGTTTTTACGCATTATTTGTATTAACAAACGGAGAAAAATTATCCAAGATATGGCTGATCATTCTCAAATGTGGCACGAGGGTGCGAGTAGCATAGAGGAAAGTTAGTGACAACTCTGAGGGTTTGGCTGCCATCACTGCCAAGATTGACAAGTTAGGTCAGGAAATCACCAAGGTAACTGAAAAGGTTCACGCAATACAAGTTGGATGTGAAATCTGTAACGGATTTATTTAGCTAAAGATTGCCCGTTAAAAGAAGAGGCTAAGCAATTTGAAGAAGTCAAGTACGGGGAGAGACCCTTTTTAGGTAACGCAAGTAGGTACAGACTAGGACCATCGGGTTTCTATACCAGATATGGCACCAAGCCTGTAGGTGGTGAAAGAAGATCGTCTTTAGTGGAGTCTCTAAATAAATTTATAGATGAATCTTCTAGGAGGTATGTTGAGCATGAAGGGCTGATTAAAAAGTTCAATGCTTCTACCGAGATTGCAATAAAACCAAGCAGCATCCATTAAGAATCTGGAGAATCAGGAAAGTCAAATAGCTCACTTAGTTAAGGAGAGGTTCGATGGAGGTTCTACAAACAATCCTGGTAAAGCGCATGTGAATGCTATTACATTGCGGTTTGACATGGTTCCTGATACGCATGATAATATTTTTATCATGATATTAACCATGTTTCCTCTAGTGGTCTTTCCTTTGTTGAGCAGGTTTTCAATTCGGAGGTGATTTGCGAACTCTTATTTCTTATTTGAATGCTCTAATATGTGAATTTAACAATTATATGTTTATTATATGATGGTTTATCAGTTTGTACATTTGAGTGTGCAAAGAGAATAAAGTGTGACATGCAAACTACATGTTAATTCTTAAAACCCGATACTTTATAAACTATAGTAATAGACTAAAATTTAAACAATAATAATAATAATAATAATAATAATAATAATAATCTACATGTTAGGTTTTGATTTTGTTTTTGTTCTCCCCTACTTTAAATTACGATAACAACATTTAAGAAAAGTAATAATCAAAAAAATAACGAAAAGATAAACAGTAATAATAATAATTTTGTTAGACTATCTGTCTTTTACGAAAAGAAAATGATTTTATGAAGGTTAGAATATAGGGATAATTGTTTCTAAATGTAACGAAGTTACCACTTTTTACTAAGTTGTGTATGTTTCTTTTAATTTTTTTAAACTATACAAACATTTTACTAATCCTAGCTATCTCATGTATGAAAAGGTGATTAAGGCTTTCGGTTTAGAGTTATTTACATAAATCATCCTTGTGGTTAGGACCAAATTGCGACGTTAGTCCTTATTGCTAGTTAGAGTTATTTACATAAATCATCCTTGTGGTTAGGCCCAAATTGCAGCATTCGTACTTATTGTTGGGTCGCCACGTGTCACCACTTGAGTGGTGCCATGTGGCATCGGGGTCAGGTCAGGTCGGGTCGGGTCGGATAACAGGTCGTGTCGCCGCGTGGCACCACTCAGGTGCTGTAACCTGGCATCGGCTATTAATAACCCCCAAATGTCTCCGCTCAGTTTCGAACTCGGGCCATTTGGTTAAAAGTGAAGGGTGCTACTAGCGCGCTGGAGCAGCCTGTAACAACCCATAAAATTCCCTAGTCATTAGTGAATGTTAATCTAGTATTAACACATTGTTACTATTCACTTAACCATTTTCCGAGCAAAATTTAAAGTTTTGTTTATTACATTTCTATAATTCAAACATTGTTACATTATTCACGATACATTGGAACGAGCTCACACACGCATCACGAAAACCCAAAACACAATTAATAACCAAACGGACCCTTAATTTCTATTTTGGCCTGTTACTATTCCTGGCCCAACAAAAGCCCAATTTCCTTATTTTTCTTTTACTCCATTCGACTCAAACTCACTTTACTTAGCCTGTTTTAATTCTAAATTCGACATACAATCAACACATTATATTACATGTCTTGAATCTCTATACTACAAAGAATCAGGAATGATAAATCTCACATTTTATTTTGGACGTTTGATCAATGAACGAGACCCGAAGTGAATCACCCTCGAGACATTTACAAGTTCACTCAATAACTATCCATTTTAAATCCAATTCGGTTTAACTTGAATTCACTAGGTCATTTGATATTCTGTGGTCAAATACGAGTTCCCAAGATTATATTCTCACTTTGTCTCGCAACATCACTCGATGAAATATGTTTTGGACCTTTTAAATGTCGAAATACTTATTCAAATATACCACTCGACCCTTGCTAACTTATAAACCGAAACCACAACCACTTGCTCTTACACCAAGACTTTTTGGCTCATTTTATTCTTTGTGTCTACTGCCAAATCGAATCAAATCCTAGGCAAACCCAACTTGACCCTTATAATACTATATAACTAGCACATACATGCACATGCTATACATATATATACGTATACAATCACATACATGCACATACAATATTTAAAACTCTTTCACTCTCAATATCTCCCAAGTGTTCCCTCCTACTACCCATTCGAAGAAGAACAAGCCGAGTTCTAGTCATACGGACCATATTTAAAACACATTAGAGTTGATCTCGACTCTTTTGTCCCTGTTTTATCGAGTTAGTGCAAAGGTCTTTCATTCCTAGTCCGTTTCAAACGTGTTTTCCACTACCATTTGAGGAGTGGTAAGTATACTCGAACCAAATTCCTACTCTTGTACTCATTTTACACACACCATGCTTAGTACATGTTTTATTTCGAACATATTTACTTTTTATTATTTCATACGAGTTCTTGTTATTTATATATCGTATATACATATTGACCTCCTTCATGGATGGCTAGAATAACGAGTTTTACATTTATTCAACACATACATATTCGTTTATTAGCTTATCGAACTCCATTTTATTTCATGTTGGATCGCATATTTCATCTAAACACATATATGTCATTTTCTATATTGTTGGACCATGTTATACTCGGTAAGAAACAACCATATTAAATCGAATTCATGTACACGACCTATTGTTTTTATTACCCAACTCGATTCTTCACATGACCATCTAATAAGTTGTAGTTATAAACTTTCATTGATAAGCTCTCTAAATACTCTTTCGAACCCCAAAGTCAATCACGATCAGGACTGTTTTAAAAACTCATATATAGCGATTGGGCCTTTAAAGCCCAATAAGCACATGTGAATAAGCTGTCTGATAAGCACTTTGGAAAAAAATTTAGGACTATAAAAATAGCCCAAATTCAGGCCCAAACTCGTTTTAAAGTCCTCGGTTCTAAATCTCTTAATGGGCTTTTATTTATCTCGCTAAAAGCCCAATAATGTAAAAATAAGCACTTTTACGGAATAAGCAGTTTCTATGAACTCAAATAAGCTTTATAAAAATGTTAAAACTCTCGGAATTCATTTCCCACTATTTTTGTACATTTTGGACTAAAAATGCAAAACGTATTTACTATTAGGGTTAAAATTGTAACTTTCGAAAAATTGAGTACTAAACTGTCAAAACATTAACCTGGGGGTAGAAATTGAATATTCAGCAACTGGAAATCATAAAATGTCATATTTGACCCTTTTGGACATAAAATATAATTATTTTCTAAACGGAGGACTAACGGTGCAAATATTACACCGTTAGGGTTAAATGTGTAAATCTCATGAAACTACAAGGACCATACAGTAACTTGATTTTATTTATAATTTCACTTATGTTTTATACAATCTCATTCCTAAAATCCATTTTTCAATTCGTACGATTATTATAAGTAACATTACGTTTATATTTATAAAACGTAACTCTTAACGAACAAGCATAACTTATCATCCACCAACTTTTGAAGAACCGATATTTACTGATTCAAAGACATAAAAACATGATAATATTATATATAATATTATTTTTGAACTTTAAGCATTTTAAGGATATCAAATCATTTTCCATCACGATCCGATTCTATCCGATATTCTTTCCAAAATCACTATTCACATCATGTCAATCTTGAACCATTGAAATCTCAGACTTCCCTATTATTCAGGTCGTGTGTTGGACCCGTTCCTGTGATACTTTTGACATAACAATACCTTGACTTTCACAGCTAAGGTGAGTCATAGCCCCACAAATTCTATCATTTAATGGTTTATTAACTCTTTGGGGGAGATACATGTTTAACTACTTTCAATTATTTTTTTTATAAGTACTTTAATACATTTTGCATTAGTAGTCAAGATACATTATACATTGTTAACATGTTTACATTACTTTACTCGTTTATCAAAACACTTATAACATGATTCGTATTCATATACATATCTGTTCTCTTATACATTATGCACTGTCATACATATATTCTAATACTGTTCGCATTGGTATGTAAGATACATTTTGTATGGGTTTGCAAGATACATTTTGCAGTGGGATGCACGTACTTAAAACACTTATGACATTGATATGTATTTATATACACATCTGTCCTATGATACGTATTTCTATACACATCTGTTCTAGTTCTATGTTCTATTCATAATATGTTAGCAGTGGATTGTAAACACACACGTTGCAAGTCTTTTATGGGCGGGTTTTGGGACTGAGTGAATTTACAAGGCCTTTGCTGTTAAATCTTTATTCAAATGCTTTACAGTTAAACTAAACTCTATGAACTCACCAACCGTTGGTTGACATTTTTTAGCATGTTTATCTCAGGTTAATAAGGCGATAGTGGATGCATGGATTCTAGAGTCATTTGCATACTTGGAGACTCATATCTTTATCTTTTACCATTCGAAACATCTATGTAACTTTACTTTGGAACTTATTGTCATAACTCTGCTTTTAATAATTCGAATGGTAACATTTTAAAACGTCTCATTTAGAGATCTTTTTCTATACCTTGATCTATATTATGAAGTAACACCCCCTTGACTCTACTGTTCCGCTGCGGTAATTTGGGGGTGTTACAGATTGGTATCAGAGCCTTGGTTATAGAGAACTAGGTTACATTTAGGAGCCTAGACTATAACTGCTATATACATTGAGAATCTTATCCCTATCGCCTTACATACGTAGAACTTTTCCCATTTATATGTGCGCTGTTGAATGTTATAGTATCTGCACCGATAGAGAAATCTCAGCATTTAGTTGAGTCATCAAAGGTGTGGAGCTGAGTGATAACTGGCTATTTAACTTGATCTTGTGAAAGTTCTTGTTTGATGAGACATGGGATTAAGTTAAATAAAGGTTATCACTTAGCCGCAGGAAATTTGATGATTTGGCCCAAAAATGGGATTTCTCTTGAGGATACTTTTTAGGAAAAAATCTCAAAATTTGGTAAAGACATCAAAAGTGTGGAGCTCAGTGATAACTGCCTATTTAACTTAATCTTGTGACAGTTCTTGTTTGATGAGACATGGGATTAAGTTAAATAAAGGTTATCACTTAGCCGCAGAAATTTGATGAATTCACTCGAGGATTTTTGAGAGGTAATCACCCTACTCTTTCACCATTTAAGTAACGTCGAGATATGTGTGCTTGGTGATACGTACACGTGTGAAAGGAGGCAAGTATAATTATGGTGGCCAACATAATTATAAGTGCATCACGACTCACGTGGACATATGTAGCCATGCGTACGTTAATCGACATCGACCCCTTTAGGATAACAGCTAGTAACGGGGTTTTTGTGAGAACGTTAAGAATACATCGGATAGTCAACAGCTTTTCCCTCATCTCTGAGGCTCGCTAAATGTCCTTCCATGCAGAAACAATAGCGTTAAGGAGATCAGCTCGTAGCACTAACCGTGGAAGGACTAGTGAACGTGGAGGTGGCCGCGGCGTTAGTAACAACGACAACGACGACGGTGGAAACCCAGATTTTGCCGCCATCATCGCTCAACTACTTCAAAACTTGCTTCCTACTATTATCACCCAGGTCGGCAATCATATCAACAACTCGGAAAATCACGGGAGCAGAAATGACGACCCCAATGGTATAGGTGGGAATGAAACTAACAACCACACAACTAGATGCACGTATAAGGAATTTATGGCATGCAAACCAATGGAGTTTGACGGTAAAGGAGGTGCACTGGAGTATACCCGCTGGATTGAAAAGATGGAGTCAGTGATCGACATCAGTAACTGTGGAACGAATCAGAAGGTGAAGTATTCTGCATGCTCACTATCAGGAAAGGCGTTAACATGGTGGAACACGCAGATTCAAGCTAGAGGCAGAGAAGCAGCCGTGGGTATGACATGGGACGACTTTAAGGCACTACTAAAGGAGGAATACTGTCCGGATAACGAAATGCAGAAGCTTGAAGGTGAACTCTGGCATCACACTATGATAGGGACTGGTCATGCAGTCTACACAAATCGATTTCATGAGTTAGCAAAACTAGTTCCTTATCTGGTTACCCCTGAATCAAAGAGAATCGAGAGGTACATCTATGGTCTTGTTCCCGAAATTCGTGGGACTATGAAAGCAACTGAGCCGTCAACAATTCAGAGTGCAATACTAAGAGCAGGGACTCTAACAGACGAGATGATTAGGACTGGAAATTTAAGGAACAGTGACAAAAGGAAAGGAACAAATGAATCAGACAAGCAGATGGTCCCCATGACTGACAACAAGAAGACAAAAACCTTTATGGCCACTGCTATTGGTCAGAGAGGATATACAGGTCCACTTCCTAAGTGTGTTAAATGTGCTTATCATCACCTGGGGTTTGCGCCCTGCCGTGAGTGTACAAACTGCAATCAGTCAAATCATTTTACAAATCAATGTAAAGCGCTAAGAAATGCAGGCATTATGAGGAATAATCAAAGGACATGCTATGAATGTAACAGCCCGGATCACATCAAGAATACGTGTCCTAGGTTGAATAGAGCACCTGGACAAAGACAAGGAAATCTAGCTTTAGAAATCGAAGGAAATAACCCAAACCATGGAGTGCATCTTAGTCTACCTCGTGGTAGAGCATACTATGTGGGTCGTTTGGACGCAACAAACAAATAATGGGTACGTTTTTCCTAGATAAGTAGTATTCTACCCTAGATACGTAAGTTTTAGCATGAATACTTTAAATTTTACACATCGACTATCCGTTAACATCTTTCAAAAGATAACACATACTGAATCTCGGGACGAGATTCAAAGATAAGGGGTAGGTACTGTAACAACCCGTAAAATTCCCTAGTCATTAGTGAACGTTAATCTAGTATTAACACATCGTTACTATTCACATAACCATTTTCTGAGCAAAATTTAAAATTTTTGTTTATTACATTTCTATAATTCAAACGTCATTACATTATTCACGATACGTTGGAACGAGCTCACACACGCGTCACGAAAACCCAAAACACAATTAAAAACCAAACGGACCCTTAATTTCTATTTTGGCCTGTTACTATTCCTAGCCCAACAAAAGCCCAATTTCCTTATTTTTCTTTTACTCCATTCGACTCAAACTCACTTTACTTGGCCTGTTTTAATTCTAAATTCGACATACAATCAACACATTATATTACATGTCTCGAATCTCTATACTACAAAGAATCAGGAATTATAAATCTCACATTTTATTTTGAACGTTTGATCAATGAACGGGACCTAAAGTGAATCACCCTCGAGACATTTACAAGTTCACTCAATAACTATCCATTTTAAATCTAATTCGGTTTAACTTGAATTTACTAAGTCATTTGATATTCAGTGGTCAAAAACGGTGATTTTTGGATGAGTTTCGACGACGTTCTCACGGTTAACGAGATTCAAACGAAGTCGGAAAAATTCCCCGAGCACCCCATAAAATATATTGCAAATATGTGAAATTATATTGCAAATATGTTTGTTATGTGTTATTTTGTCTTGCAGGTACAAGGGTTTGAAAACAAAGTAAAAACGGTGATTTTCGGAAGAGTTTCGATGACGTTTTCGCGTTTAACGAGATTCAAATGAATTCGGAAAAATTCCCCGAGCACTCCATTGGAAATTGCACGAAAAAACGAGTCCAACGGTACTTTCCTCTCCTTTTGAATCGGTCTAAAACTCCTAAAATGAACCGGTTAAAATCTTATAAAAACGGACTGCATGCATTTAACCCTTAAATAAAACCAAACGCACTATTATTATTGAAGGTATGCCCATCGCAGCTGGGCATCACCTCCATTCCCACACAAGCGACCCAAGTTCGATTCGGGTGAGGGGCGTGTGGGGTTATTAATAGCCGATGCCACGTGGCAGCACCTGAATGGTGCCACGTGACGACCCGACCTGACACCACGTTATTCGACCCGACCTGACACCACGTGACCCGTTGACCCGACCCAGACTCCAACCCGTTGACCGACAAAGACGATTTATGTAAATAACTCTAACTGATGTTAAGGACTAAAGTTGAAATTTGGTCCTAACCACAAGGACGATTTATGTAAATAACTCTAATCAAAATGTTAAATTATGCATATAATAATATGATTAGTAAAATGTTTGCATTTTTTAGAAAAATTAAAAAAAACATTCACAACATTGTAAAAAATAAAAAATTCATTACATTTAGAAATAATTATCCCTCAAATATATTATCTTCTTTAATAAGAAAAGAATAGAAGAAAAATAGACAGTTCTTTAATAAGAAAAGAATAGAAGAAAAATAGACAGTTGTTGTTTAGATTGAAGCAGGTGTCAAATAGGAAACACAAACACCTCTCAGATCGATGTTACTGTACTTGTTCCTCCAGGACCGTCAAACCAATGGCCCCCACCTTACCTAAGTACACGATTTTTTACCTTCCTGTTACTTTTTATAGCTTTTTTTTTTTTTTTTTTTTTTTTTTTTTTTTTTTTTTTTTTTTAAGGTAACTTTCAATTTTTTGGGTCGGAGTCACACCCGCCACATCAGCAGACCCTCATCCATCACGTATTCAGACTATGTTGTCTGAATCGGATCCACGCTAGCGTAGTGAAGACTATTAATGACTTCCTCCCGAAAACCATACCGCCTCCACACGAGTTTCCTCGCTGGAGTAACGGCCGGATGAAAACCGGAGGCGACTCGGATTAAAACCTGCGCAACATTAACTTACAGGCTCTTCCTCTTTATTGCCTTTACAACAAAGCTATGTGGCCCTCGTGTGAAGACTTCCCGGCCCTCGTGTGAAGACTTCCCGGTAGATCACCCAAACCGGTACTCTGCTCTCATACGAGAACGCTTAACCGCATAAGGGTTAACCGTTAGCCCACATAGTTGTTGTTATAATAATATGTTACTTTTTATAGCTACATATTATTATAGTACTATTTTGAAGTGAATTACGTAAATGATACCCTTGGTTCATAAACAATCTGAAATTCATATAATTTAAAAAACTTGCGCACTTGCTCCATCTCCAAACATGGCCTTTAAACTATTTTTTTTTCCATCATATTTAAAGAAAAAAGTATCAAATGTTGTGAATAATAATTGAGGGAATGAATATTCTTCTATTTGATCTATAAAGTCAGAGATACATGGGGTATATATAAGATAAACAGTAGGGTAAAAACCCTAATAGCTAACTGGGCCGTGGGCCTCTTATGGGCTATATGGACATCCACTCATAATTATCCATAACACTCCCTCTTGGATGTCCATATTGTTAATACGCTTAGGAAATGCTGCCTCATTAAAAACCTTTCAGGAAAACCCAGTGGGACAAAACCATGAC